>CM074432.1:25296266-25718766 GCA_037101425.1 Elopichthys bambusa
GTTGTGTCCACATTTATTGATTTCTCTCAGACCACTGGAATAATGTGCCGTATAGTGAGTTTGAGTTATTGGATATGACATAGCATGCACATGTAATCTATCACTTTGGTCTCCCAGTACACTTTATCAGCTTTGTTGCTATAGTAACATGTGAGCTCAGTAATAGCTTACATTAACAGCCTAAGTAAGTCACAATACAAAGCAATTTTAGAGAGTCAGGTTTCTCAGAAGAACACAAAGTCCATAGAATACTGAAGAGGAATTGGAAAGAGGCAACTCAGGGGAAACGAGATATGGTTTTATATTCTGCAAGCGAAGAAGATGGAATGAATTCTCAACTCGCTCTCTCCCAGAGACATCTGTCAGATACAAAGTTTAGTTCTGTCACAACAAAGCAAATGTTCCTCAATCAATGACAGCTCACAATGCAATTTTAAAATGAATCTCTACCTGAACATTAAATAAATGTAACAGTAACATTAGCACTGAAAAATTCCGGGAATGTGCAAACCGTTTCTGAATACCAAATCACGATGGTTGTGTTGGCCTCGAAAATACTGGCAGTATGTTTGGAGATTTCCTGGTAAGACTGTGTTTAGAACTGTTGGCCTTTTACTGCCTGCAAGGTGAAACCGAGTCGAATTTCTGGGCTTGTTCACCCCAGTGATTTTGAACCAGGATTGTTTGTTTGATGACCTTTAACTCTCAAAGTTGGACACTAAGAGTGGTCAAGAGCCCAAAAACTGAAGGAATAAAGTAGTTTGGGAACATCTCACAGCATTTCTTGACTTTGGCCATGTCATTTTGTTTGTAGGAATTAAAAAATAAATAGGAAATACAGTCTTTTGTATTAATCTAATTAATAAAAGTGACCCAATCCATGGAATTTTTATGAGATAAGAAAAAAAAAGCACTTCTTTTGGAGTGCTGAACTGCTCTATGAAAACATAACCTCAGTATATTCAAAGACATCACTTTGCAATTATTGTAGCTGTGGAGAACAATGAATAGAATTTGAAATTATCCTCACTCTCTTAAATCCAGCAAGTTCATAATATGCAAGACATTTTTGTAAAATGAACTTGCTGAAGTTAAAATATTGAGGGCTTCATTGTATTCATCATTGCAGTGGAAGCGTGAAATATAGCTTCACAGAATAATCTCACTTGACATTAATAAGTGCATATAAGTATCCTGCGTTAGCGAAAACTATTTTCTGGGAATTTAAACTTCAATTTAGTGCAGTTCTGCTCTTTCTGCCAGAGCTGCGAGGGCTGCTGGGAACAGCTAGAAGCCCATTTGATCTGTGCGTTGCTGAAACATTGCTTTGATAAAGTGGTGTGGAAAAGCAAAGGCTGGTGGTGGTAACTGTACTGAGTAAACATTTAATGCTCATCTCACTATCAAGGCTATGAACAATACAACTACTAATTGTGGGAACAATGGAAAATATTTTGTGAAAAGAATCATTGTTCTTCAGACAGTCTGTAAAGCATGGTAACAAAAAAAAAAAAAAAAAAAAAAAAAAATATATATATATATAGATAGATAGATATAAAAAAATGACAAAAGCACACAACAACATTACTAAACCTTAAGCTAAAATTAAAATGAAAACTGAAAATATAAAATTCAGAATATTAATAAATACTAGAATAGTATATAGTTGTATATAGATAATACTAAAATAACACTGGATCTAAGTACACACTTCCTTAAATATTATAATATTATATCTGGTATAGTGTACACATTTTGAACACTCTTCCCCGGTTTCACAGACAAGGCTTAAATGTCCTAATTGAACTAAGGTTTAATCTGGCTTAAAGGGATAGTTCATCCAAAAATGATCCCATGATTTACTCACCCTCAAACCATCTTAGGTGTATATGACAAACACAATCGGAGATAATATTTAAAAATATCCTTAGTCCTCCAAGGTTTATAATGACTTTGAATGGGGGGCTATGTTTTGAAGCCAAAAATAATGCATCAATCCATACGACTCCAGGAAAAATGTCCATATTTAAAACTTTATAAATTCAAAAAACTAGCTTCTGGTGGATGACCGTACGCAGACTGCACAAATCGACTTGCGCCAAATGAGTAAACCTGTGACGCGATGTATGACGCAGGATGTAGGAGTATTGTAAGCTTAGATGCCTCTCGCGGTTCAAACAAATAGGGCTGGGCAACAAATTCAAGCTCATCTTCTCTTATATCCAAATCCTCCGACAGTTCTCTTTAAAAATGATCGTTTTAGACTTATAATCCATGACCAGTGATTTGTTTTGCTTTATCCTCTGCACCTCCGCGTTCGTCATTACATCATGCATCAGCTCAAAGGATACTCTTCCGACACAAAACAACTTGCGCATTCTGCTAGTAATTTGAATTTATAAAGTTTTAAATATGGATATTTTTCTTAAAAAAACGCATTGCTTCTCTTCAGAAGACATTTATTAACCCCCTGGAGTCGTATGGATTACTTTTTTTTATGGATGCATTATTTTTGGCTGGCCTATTTTGAGGGCCTAAACATGATCGAAAACTCATGAAACTTTGCACACGTGTCAGAAGTGGTGAAAATTTACGTCTGCTATGGGTCTCAGAATTAGGCTTGGCAAAATTACTCGATAGCGCCACCTACAATATTTCAACGAAATGCCCCTCGCGCTACGTTTCACTTACAGGTATGAAATTCCAACACACATGTAACAGTCCAATCCCTACAAAAAAAGGAAGTCAGATATTTTGAATTTTCTTTGCAAAATTTGTGAAGTTTTTGCCATTTCCAGACGTTGAACTCCTCCTAGAGATTTAACCAGATCAAAATCATATGTTGTCAGTCTAATCTTAACGCCTTAGCATTGTTACATTGCAAAGATCTTGAGTTTTCATTGAAGGGCATATCCGTGGTGGCCTGAAAAAGTTTTGCCATGAAGGAGGAAGCTGTTGTAACTCAGGCATACAGTGTCTGATCTGCCCCAAACTTCACATGTGATAAGAGTCCTGGCCTGAAGACATCTCTATGCCAATATTCAGTTAGTCATAGTGCCACCTGCTGGCAACAGGAAATGGCATGCTTCGCACTGTAATTCAATCCCAGGAACACATTTCAATATGCCACGAAGTACCAAACATACTAGAAACACGTTAAATCATGCAACACTTGGCTAATGTATGCGATTAATGCCACGAAACAGGAAGTTGTTGTAACTCAGGCATACGATGTCCGATCTGCTCCAAAATTCACGTTTGATGATAGTCCTGGCCTGAAGACATCTACAAACAGACATCTAAAGCGCCACCTGTTGGCAGCAGGAAGTGTGCCACTTTGAAATTACTTTGCCATAATTCTCCTGTATTTTCTCGCTTACATGCATGTCGCCCACTGTTCATTGATTTTCTAAGGCCAATGTGTGGCGGTGAGCCCAGGTGCGAGAGCCCTTTCATTGCTGCTTGCAGCTTTAATTAAATATATCTCTGATTGTGTTCGCCTGAAAGAAGATAGTCATATACACCTAGAATGGCTTGAGGGTGAGTAAATAATGGAATAATTTTCATTTTTGGATTAACTATCCTTCAATCTAATCCCTGTCTGTGAAACTAGGCCATTATATAGTAGATTTTAAACAATAAAATGAGTGCTTGATAGTATATTACTTTTATAGCATATTATAGAGTTTAATTCCAATAGTAAACCATTTATTAAACAAATATTACATACATTACTTTGGATTGAATTTTTGCCTTAAAGTGTTAGTTCACCCCAAAATGAAAATTCTGTCAAAATATGCTTTTAAACAAACAAAAGGAGGAAAATAAAATGAAAGACAAAAGAAAAATAGTCTTAAAGGTCAAGTTCTTTACTTTGCCTCAGACATGCATTCAGTCTGGGGAATCTTTCATAGAAATGTTCACAGCAGCATCAGGTCAACAGCACCTAAAGAAAGTCCTCTCTCTCTGACCAAGAGGTCAACATTGTGCAAACAAAAGCTCTCAGGGATTAACAGGATCTTGCCCAAAGCTAGTCAGCGAAACACTTCACTCACAGCAAGGCCAGGTGTCTAAAGTTAGGTCAAAGGTTGCATGTGCTCTGTGGGAGATGGGTGGGAAGGGGTTAGTTTTGTTAATGAAGGGCAAACTGCATGGCCTACTGGACAGTGTTACTGATGTTCTGTGGCTGGAGAGGACCTTTGCCCTATTCAAGTTCTACCCTATTTGGTTATTGTTGCTAAGCTACATAGATGATGTCCGCAACCAGAAACACACCACCTGTCATGTAGCTGCTTTATCAGTGATTATTTTGTCAGAAACCTAGAAACTGTATTAATGATTACCTTAAATCACATTTCATTCAAATTTGCATAAAGTAGTGATAAGATTCAAAGAGGCAGCTAATACTTGATTGCTAACTACAAAAAATATGTCTCTTCACAACAGTAGCCTTACAGCTTTGAATTTGGTAGAAAGTATAATCAACCTTAAATGTGATATAATAATATAAACGATGGTCATTTCTCTTCCTGCTCTGATGAAACTGGCAACAGAGACCAAAAGCTTCTGAGGTCACAGTCTTGGCCTCAGGCCACAGACCTTTTGTCACACAGCTCACATTGTATCTGCATAGACAGCAGGGTAATGAAAGAATCAATCATTGATTGAGATTACAAAAATGGGACATTCACAATGCATATGACCTTTTCTACTATGTCTTTAACATATAGGCTAAATTAAAATGCATATGTATGCACACACACACACTGGGTTTTCATGTTTTATGGGGACTTCCATAGACATAATTATTTTTATACTGTACAAACTGTATTCTCTAACCCCTAACTTTAACCCTACCCTTAAACCTACCTATCACAGAAATCTTTCTGCATTTTTACATTTTAAAAAAACATCACTTAGTATGATTTATAAGCTTGTTTTCCTCATGGGGACAAAACAAAGACACACACAGACACACAGACGCGCGCCCACACCCACACACACTCACACTCTAATAGTGATGAATAAAAGGGAATATTAGGATATATGCAATAAATCTACTGTGCAATCATGTGACTGTGGTTTGAACAAGATTCTATAGAGAGACATCATAAGCTCTACTGTAGGGTAATTCTAGTCGAGGTGGAATTTTTTGCTTTGATGATTTTTTTTATTTTTTTTACATTTTACTTAAAGGGATACTTCACCCAAAAATCAATTTTCTGACATTATTTACCTTCGTTTCAAAGCTGTGTCTTTTTCTTTCTTTTGTGGAACATAGAAGACAATATTATAATATTGACAAAACTGTTGAAATATTATTCTTAGATCTCTCGCTCTCTGTGTGTGTGTTCCATAAAAGAAAGAAAGCCATACAGATTTGGTATGACATGATGGAGGATGCTAGAATTATCATTGTTAGGTAAACCATACCTTCAAGCATTTTAATTGCACTATTTTGGGGGGGGGGGGGGGGGGGGGGGAAGACATATGTTCTGCTACATTTTAAAACATTGACATTTTCACACGATTATGAAGCATTGATTGAATTTAAATAAGGCGTAGTAGATGATCAGTTTTTATTCTGTCCCTGAAACCACACGCAATTTAATTAATAATCGCTGGTGTGCCAACATCATTAGCTGTTGTTAGGCCATATCTGCAAACCTTTATTTATTCATTCATCACTGGGGTGTGTCAGAGATCCAACCCTTGTTGTGAGATATTTATCCTCACTGAGACCATGCAGATAACAAGGTTTACCAAATAACAAGGTACTGCATGCATTATTGATGCTGCCCTCCATGAGACTGTTCGGAATAATAAGCGCTATTTCCCGGCCCCTCATTACCGGCTGTTTTTAAAGGATGTGTTTGGTCGCCATGGACACCACTCTTACATTCTATGCTTAGCAATCTTCACTCTCTCCCTCCTTCTCTCTCCCCAGTCCTTGCTATTGAAATTCAGGGCATGTGGGGTACTCGCTGTTTTTAATTTTCATTTCATCATAGGCGCTTTAAGACTGTTGCCAGCACTTATTTGCAGTTTTCCTGCAGACCTCTCCACTACACCCTCTGACAGAACAGATGCTGCAATTAATCAAAGAGTGAGAGTGTGGGCTTCTCTGTGACACAAAACCAGACTCGAGAGCCAATCACTGCAGCCTCTCTCATGCAAATTGCACAAGCATTCTCAAAATTAACTAATTGGGTACAAAATACAGATTGAGAATTCTATTAATGTGGAACAAGATATGCGCAGGCACAGATTCCTTCCCTTCTGTTGCGTTCGGAACGCCTCTGTCTGGCGTAGCGTGTAAAATAGCAGCACCGGTCAGCAGATAAAGGCGCTCCACTGTCCTCACGTGCTTATTGTGCATTTATGATAATTAGCCTTTTTCAAATCCTACCTTCCCCCTACAAATATTTGTGTCTGGGGGCTCAGGAGTCATTAAAATGTGAAAAGCCCGGGAAAAGGAGGTCGGTGTGAATACCAATCTTAATGACTCTGACAGAAACATAAATGAATACACAAACACATTTGTAGAAATAATTAGAATCAAATATCTGTTTGAGTTGAGCTGGAACAAAAATATACACCTGCATATCCAAAGTAAACAAAATATTTTAAGTACTGATGTCTTTATTTTAAATCTTTCATAACTAACAAGGACACATTGAGGAAATATTTTATACAAAAGTATGGCTAATATAATCTTTGAAATGAATCAGTTCCTTGAAATAAATATTTTTGATTATTTTAATTGCAAACAGAGAGACACAGAGAAATATAATACAAAATTATGGCTAGTATCATATTGATGACGATAATGGAATGCCTCTTTTAAATGTGTTTTTGGATGGCAAAAATAAAACTTAATAAATGACATCTATGACGTTTAAAAGCAGGTGGAGTTTCCAACTGACATCAACTGTATTTTACTGTCAGGTTTTTAAAAACTATTCATTTTGAAATGTAAGCAAAAATACAAACAAATGATTCGCTGCTACTGTAACTCATAAAAAAGTAGAAAAGAGTACTATGAGATAAAGCAGGTGACAGGTCAGCTTGCCAACGTCTGCATTTAAAGCCTCACATATTAAAACTTTACAACAAGAGGTATGAAAAATGTACAACTTCATTTTCTTTTATCTTACCACTGATTCTTTTACAGCTGGCACAAAATACTTCCATGTTCTTTCTATGATAGTAAAAAAAAAAATCTGATAAGATTCCCGTTCAACTGTCCTTGTTGTGAAGTGTAGGGTATTATGAAATAAAAACACCCCAATCAGTAAACCAACAGCCTAAATTCAGTATTTTAGCCATTTTTCCCCCCATAAAATGTTTTCATTACACAGAAAAAAAAAAAAAAAAAAAACATAACTTATTCAATAAAATTTCTGAGGTAAAGGTAATTACAGAGCAGAATGGTTTTTGGAGTGCTGTTATTACTGTTGAAGTGAAACAGTTTTGAGGGTTTTTGGCCAGAGGAGAACAACTCCGAGAATGTTCTCTCTTCTTTCATCAGAACACATACAGCAGGTCAAAAAAAGTGTTTAGAGACATGATGACAGAAATGATCTATGGAAGCGTGTCAAATAGTCCAGCAAAACCTGGTGTTTTACATCTTTTCCCGTTTGATAACAGCATGAGATGTGTCAAACACCACTTGGTTCTAAAAGCAGGATGAGCTGATTGAGAGAGCTTCCCGACAGTGACTGTTAAACAGTTTCATCCGTAGGAACGCAAAGAGGATGATGGAAAAGGGAAGAAGAGAAGGTAGACATGACGATACACTGGCCGGACAGTGCAAGAGCCATTCATCATGTCTCTGATGACCAGTTTAGTACCTGTGCATTGTTCAGTTCATCTTTATCCCTTCTGTAATTCTTTCTGAATTCCCCATTCTTTCATTTTGTCTGGTGGTGAGAGCAAATTCAACCTCATAAATAAAGCTGTTAAATAAACCCATCAGGTGTTTCTGTGATCGTCTCTAAATGTACTTCCCATGTCATCATGCTCCAACAGAGTTTGAACTCCACAACAGAGAGAGAGAGAGAGAGAGAGAGAGAGAAACCAAATGAACTAAATATACATACAAATGACTACTGGGCACTCAAGTCTATGAACAGACCTCCCAGTAGCTCAGCCTATCTTATAGACAAAAAATCCAGCTAAGACGCTTTGTCCTTTTAAAACGTATCTCTTATCCATCTAGAACAAAGGACAGTTCTTTGTAAAACATTCATATTTCTTACACACTTCTTAAGTGCAACTTAAAAAAAGCAACCTTGTAGTGATGCTTTTCAATAACAACTTCCTTCTGCTTTTCTCGTGGAGTCGCAACTGCAGGTCTGAGGGCTTTTGGTTCAGTAGATGCTCACTTGCGACAGGACCTGCGCGTGAGCCTGTACCTGCGAGGGGTGAGGCTGGGGCGCGGGAGGGGGCGGCGGGCTGCCGAGAGAGGCAGAATGCGGCGTGCCGGGCGAGTGCTGCACAGGCGAACACTGCGACTGCGGGAGATGCTGCTGCATTTGATGCTGATGCATATGCTGCATCTGCTGCATGTGCTGCATTTGCATTTGCTGCTGCTGCATCTGTTGATGCTGCTGTTGCATGTGGTGCTGCTGAAGCTGCTGCTGCAGGTGATGCTGGAAATGCTGCTGCTGCATTTGCTGCTGAATCTGCTGGTGGTGCATTTGCTGCTGCTGCATTTGATGGTGCTGCAAGTGCTGCTGCATCTGCTGCTGTTGCATCTGCTGCTGCATGGAAGCGTGCCGGGGTTGCATCGGTGGACTCAATTGCGACGACACGCCTGACTGCGGACCACCCGCTCCCATCTGCCCCAGCAGCTGTGACTGAACGCCGCCGGGCGTCATGTTCTGGTGAGCTACCGTGACCGAGGTGACAATCTGGCTGTTGCCGATGCGCATTTGCAGAGGTTTTGGGGCGATGGCTCGAGGCAGGGCCTGCTGGAGCGCCTGTGCCGCAGCAGACATCGAGGGGTGCTGGGATAGCGGCGAAGGCAGCACGAGCGCTGGCGACAGGCTGGTGGAGGCGAGAGTCTGCTGCACTGAGCGGATCGTCTGGGCCTCCGCTGACTCTGCGGCAGCCTGAGACAGAAATAGAGAGCGGTCAGATGAATTCTGGTACTCGACAGATTCTTTCTTTTGTAGTGCCCTCTGCTTTATTAGTGCTGATCTGGTGACTGACTCGACAGAAAAAGCTGTTCAGAGAAAATTGCTGCTGTCTTACATTCAGTGATCTAAAGAACTTGCCAAGAGAGGAATTTATATTATTTAGTAGCCTAGGAAAAGATCTGAAAAAAGACTTGAAATAGCACACTGAAAATAACAAACATTACGGTTTCTGGAAAAGTTTCTGGAAAAGAAAAAAAAAGGCTTAATAAATGTATTCAGCCGCTGAATCTGGAGCAATGCGATGCTGTTGTCATAAATGTAACAAATATCCAGTACTTGAGTTGCTTAGACTTTAACATACATGAACAACAGTAGTGCTAAACTGTGTGTAAAATGATGTTAATTTTTTACAAGAAGCAACAAATATGCAAATGTTCCCGGCTGCCTGGCTGATACAGCGAGTTAATGAGGCATGATGGATCATAAGAATATCTCATTCTAATTCATTAGCTGTATTTAATGCTATTTTTACATCTCTAATGTGATGGAACAAACACATTCACAGACACATTTAAGTATGCAAGAGAATTTTGTCTGTGGAAAAATCATATATTTAAATCCTTTTCCAGTTTGTTTTTAGAAGTTCAATTTGTGAAAATCAATGAAGGTTAACTAATGCGCAAAGAAATAAACACTGCTGCTAGACATAGAACAACTGCTGTTTTCAATCACCTTTCAGCTGTCAGTTCTGCATTTGGTGCTTTCTTTGAAAAGTTTACTGTGCAGAAGGTCTTAACTTTTAAAAGTGGTTAAAGACTCAAGGTGAAAGCTATCGAGCCTGAAAGTGAGCTGAACTATTATTAAGATACTGGTAAACCAAAGTATAATAGAAAACAGGTAGACTGAAAGGAGGAAAGAAAAACAGACAGAAGGAAAGCTGTTTAAACAGAAAACATATTCACCTTTGACACAAGGCTTGCGCGGTACGCTGCAAGAGCTTTCAGATACTCCTTCTTTGCTGCTTCTGTTTTGCTTTTGTAAACCTGTGAAGAACAGAATAAGTGAGGTGTTATAAACAGATAATTAGCAGAACATTGACTGGCAAGCATGCGTTTCACAACAGGGAGAGCCTGCAGGCTTCATCTCAGCCGGTAATAAAAAAAAAAAAAAAAAAAAAAAAACTTAAGAAGGGTGAAATATCAAGCAGTCTGTTAAAACACCTGACATGAATCATTTTGTGCAAAAATGTGAGTAGAATTAAGAACATTTGTTATTCTAGCTCAAGCAAAAAAACAAAACAAAAAAAATCTATTAATAATCCACAACAGACAGCTCTATTTATTGAATATTACAGACTGTGTGAGAGGTTATTACACAGGACAACAGTTTGATACCTGTTTCTGCTCTTCTCCCAGTCCATCCCACATAGAAGCTACTATCTTGGACACCTCTCCAAACGTGGCGTTAGGGTTCTGGCCTTTAATGGCCGCCTGGGTGTCTCTGAAGAACAGGGCATATGCAGACACTGGCTTCTGGGGCTCATTAGGATCCTTCTTCTTCTTTTTCTTGGGCGTTTTCGGCTTCTTACCTGCGTCGGGGGCGGGACGCTTTTCACCAATCACCTAACAGAGAGAAGGCAACTTATTATAAAATCTTGCTATTTGGATGTTGATTTAGTTTTCATTTACACATTATGATGAAAACACTGCACTAAACATTGCATGGATTTAATGGTACTAACCCTGCTTCCTTCCTCTGGATCATCTTCATTAATAGAGCTGGATGGAGAGGGCGTGGCCGATTTGCTGGCGGGTGGGGACGGGGACGTGTGAGCAATGTTTGATCCAGTCATATTCAGCCCCAGCTGAGTGTTGATCTGGGACTGGTTGATGGTGCTAAGCTGGTTTTGTGACATCATGCCATTAGGGTTGTGCATGCTAATGATGGAGCGCATCACCATGGTGGGGTTTGGAGGGTACTGACGGAGGTGGCTTTGACCAACAGCCTGCAGAGCAAACAGACAACAAAAACATTTTTAAATATTTGGTGTCAGTAAGATTTTTTTGGAAACACTTTGGTATGGGGAACACATATTCACTATTAACTACGACTTTTGCTTCAATAAACTCTTAATTTACTGTTTATTAGTAGTTAGTAAGGTAGTTGTAGCGTTTAAGGTATGGGGTAGGATTTAGGGATGTAGAATATGGTCATGCAGAATAAGGCATTAAAATGTGCTTTATAAGTACTAATAAGCAGCCAATATTCAAGCTAATAAGAAACTAGTTAAAAGTGAGAGTTGTTCCCTATACTAAAGTGTTAACTTTTTGACAGAAATTAAAGGGATAGATCACCCAAAAATGAAAATTCTGTCATCATTTACTCGACCTCAAGTTGTTGAACACAAAAGAAGGTATATTTTTAAGAATTTCGGTAACCAAACAGTTGACAAAAATACTATGGAAGTCAATGAGGCCCATCAACTGGTTTTTGACATTCTTCAAACTATTTTCTTTTGTAGTAAATGATGAAAGAATTTTCATTTTTGGGTGACCTATCCCTTTAACGTGTTTATTCAGCAAGGATGCACTGATTTGACCAAAAGTGATTGCTATAAAATATTGCTACAAAAGATTTATATTTCAAATAAATGCTGTTCTACTGAACTTCAGCTTTACCATCACAGGCATACATTATACTTGCAGACAACAGGTATTGTAAATTGTAATAATATATCACAATATTGTGAAATTATAAGTCATTGACCAAAACATACAAATAATTACCAGTTTATCTGTATTAGCCAGAGTTTTAATAGGGAAAATTAGCTCAATTTAAAAAAACAAAACACATAATTTAACAGGGAATGCAGGAGCCTGATGCGTTTGACTGAACAGAGGGTAAAATTATAGCAATTGACAGTCTCCAAAAACAACCAGATTACAAAGCAAAGTCAACTCAACAGCTCGAGTTCATTTGATCTCCTTTGTTCAATTTTTTCATTCTACATCAACTCCAATCCTCTCTCTCCATCTGTTATTCAGAGTCTCAAACTCAATATCTGTATGTGTCAACACATCATAAAGCTGTGCACCTGGCCTTATTGGCCAGACCTGCTGAACCCTCTCCCTTAGTACAATATTCTAACACCTTCCCTCACACAGAGATTACATTCTCTTTGTATTAATTCCCTGGGCACGCGCAGCTTTATATCAAATCTGTGCCTTATCAGAAACACAATCTACAAAACAATAGCTGTTTTCAACATCTGGTACTGGAAAATATGCAGTATTGTTTTTGTGTGTGTTTGTGTGCGTTTTGTTTTTTAAAGAAACACTGCATAAGAATGAATCAAGAGATAGGTGAAAGTAAAAACAAAAGAATCACTGAATAAATGACAGAATTACACCCTCGCAAAAAAAAAAAATAAATAAAAAAAATATTTGCATTAATTTCATCGCTAGAATGCAGTGACAAAGCCAGCAGCAGTCTTTGTGTCAGACCTGTGTACTGTGTTCATTAGTCATGACCATCTGTGTCTAACACTTCCACACAAACAGCCACCGATGCCTCATACAAATCTCTCTGAAATCACTACAGCCTTCTCTAAGCATCAGTAATGTAAAGAGTGGAGAAAAATCACAGAGATGTAAGGCAGCATTTGAGGGCTCATATTTATCAAAGTCTCTGACTGGTCTCTGTGTTCTGGCTTACTCCCCCATGTGAATACATCGACATGATCAATGATTTGAACATGCAACATTCGTCAAACGACCATATGCCCACTCTTTTGATTTTTTTTTTTTCATGTACTGACCATGTTGGTGAATAAGGTCTCAGAAACTATCAGAACTGGTCTTTAGTTTCAGGAGCACTTTGATCCGGTCACACAAAGCAGAACAGATGTAAAACCAATTCCCACTGTGAATTATGATAAAAAAAAAATAATAAAAAAAAAAAAAGGCTGTGATTTATCTTGAAGCATCTAATGATTTGACAACATTATCTTCCCAATTCCCAATGATCAAACAGCAGAAAATGAAAAACACGAAATGATTTTGTGTAAAATAGATATTTATGCGTAGAATCGGTACATGGAAAAGAAAGAACGATGAATGGACCATTCAAACTAAACCCGCACAAACAGCAGTCAGCTTTTGCTAATAGCAGCCTTTGTAGGCAATGAAAGAAATGTGATTTCTGCTGTCAGAGTGGTTTAGCTGGTAGAATGAGGGAGTCAGTATCCGATCTGTTTATTTATGTCCCTGCTGCACACCCTCCATTTGCATTTTGATTGGAACATTGTCTGCTGACACACAGCTCACATCTACACAGATGCTTTTGATAGTCTTCATAAATCTGTAAATAACTTCTTATCTGAAGAGCAAAGAGGCCAGATGTGCCCTCTCCTCTCCTCTGTGTGTTTGCGTGTGCTTGTGCAAATGTTGCTATTATTCCAGCAATCAGCCCATCTTGGCTGACTGTATTCCAGCAAAAAAACAACCTTTTTCCTTCTCATATCTTTATTCCCCAACATACTTTACAACAAGCACAAAAGCTTCCGACATTAAAAGCTGCCGAAAAGAGATGCTGACCAAACAGCTACACCATACAATGAGCCTCTTGTCCAACACACTGAGACGTTTAATGGATGACTGTTTGGTTCTGCCTCAAATCGTATCCTCACCCCTTTCATCAAAAGCAGGAACCGCAACTAAACAGTCAAGAAAATATACCGGGGGTGGGGGGGGGGGGGGGGGCTCTTTTTCCAGCATGTGTTCATAACCATAACATAACCAATACTACTTTCAGACGATCAGGATAAGAATCTGAAGATGCCGTGTCAATGGCTGAGAGTCTCGGGTCTGCTCTTTAAGATACAGGCCTCAGGATTCTGTGGGGGGTTGGAAAGGAATTGGAGAGTTTATTAAAAGCAGCTTGGTATGAGCTGTTCCATGCTGAAAAGAATGTTAACAAGTTCAATTTTCATTCAATCTTTCTGCGGAGCTCTTGGAAATGTTCCATAACAGAAAAAGGAGTAAAATCATCTATATGGTAATTATAAGGATGAATCTTACAAGTTTAGCCAGTGTGAAAAGGTCAGCTCTATTATGAATAGTTTATCAGCCCCCAGCACATATTCACAGCTGCACTGGAACCTTAACCAACATGCTGCTTTATTTTTCAACCATTTATGGGCACCTGCATAACTGGCTCCTTGAGAAAAAAAAAAAAAAAAAAAAATAAGAAAATGGAATTTTGAATGCTTGCAGAGACCATGGTAGCGTGAAGATAAATTGTTTTCTACTCTTATTTCTCCTCCACCTACTTACTCTCCTCTCTCGCTCCATCTACAAAACACACACACACTCTCTCGTTTCATGCAGCTCATATACTGTTCATGCTCAATGCACCCTGTACGAATTGTCCCCTCTGGAAAAAAAAAAGAAAAAGAAAAAACGGTCCAAAAACATTGTTCCAAAAAAAAAAGACTACAACCTTCCTCTCTTCTCTCTCATCTTTTTTACTTTCCTCTTCCCTCCCTCCACCTCTCCCGTTGCACTATGGGTATTTAAAACTTGTTCAACATGATTTCATTTCATTTCAAGTACTGGCTGAGAAAACTAAATTACAAAATCAATCACACAGAAGGTCAGGCTAAGACTTCATTACAAGTATTGCATGCCTGCATGAATATCTTTCATTTCTTACTGGCCCAATATGTCACAATGGCTGTCTGACAGAAAAAAAAAAAAAAAAAAGAGAAGAAAAAGAAAAACATGAAGGTGAAGGGAGAGAGAAAAAAAATCCACTTTCAGAGATTGATGTACAACTGATGTCACAACTACTCAGCTTGGAGATAAGATAACAGAAACGTGTAAAGAGAAAGAGTAGGGGAGAGAGGAAAGTGTGAGTGTGTGTGTGTGAGTGTGTGTGTGTATGTGCGTTTGGTGTTGGAGGAGAAGAAAAATATAGTTTCTGCAACACTGGTCATATTTTCCATTTTATTCACAGACACAGCAGTCAAACCCTCGTCGGTTTGTGAGGGATCATGTTTTAAAGCTCTATCATTGTTAAGTGCTCCGAATCTTACACCTGCTTTATACAAATGCACTGCCAATTTAATAAACCATAATTATATATTTTGATTCACTGTTCACACATATTATAATCATACATTAATTTACAGTCTTTACAAAGCACTAATGCACAGAACAATGCACTGTATGTGTCAGCAAATGGAATGAACTGTTTCTGTTGCTTTTCTGTTCATGTCCAGTGTTTCAAAAAAGATGACCTCCAAGAACAAAATGGGAATGTTAAACCTGCTATGCACAACCTACAAGAACATCTCCCCCAAACTTAGTTTAAATAGGTGATCAAATAATTTGCTTCTTCATCGGTTTCCATCTACTCTGAGATCCAGTCAGAACCCAGATTCTAACAAGACTCAAACGAGATGCAGGAGCTTGTTAGGAGAACAGATTAAATAAATAATGACTTCACATTCTGAATCCCGCCAGACTTCTTCACAGCTGAGAAATGGATTTTGCCGAGTTGCGGTCGGCCAGCAGCATCTGCAGCTAATTTTGCCTGACATACGTGGAGCATTAGAGGAAAGGAATTAGAGGAATAGTTGGCTTCAATGCAGAAACACAAAGGGCAGATGAAACTAGTACAGGTACGCTGTTCTGTTCTGTACTTTTTAGAGGTAATGTGTAAATTTTCCTGCCATATACATTCTTCTTTTATTCCCTTGCTGCCTATCTGTTAGAAATATTACATAAATTGGATCCCAAAATGTACTTATTGGTCTGTCTTCCTGCATTAGATGTAAAATCATAATTATGAAATGCTTCAAAATGAACGAAGGACAATGTTGGAGGTTACAGTGCTAACTTCCGCTAGCCCTTACCGAGTCCTTTATAAATGTGAGGCACTGAGTCAAAGGCACGGCACTGTCTGTACCAGTCCCAGAGAGCAGGACAAACTGAGATCAATTCTATTAAGAGGAGAGAGACTGAGAGTCTTTCAGGAGGACAATGAGTGATGAGCGATAGAGAAGAATCAGAGGGATGGTCACAATGCCACCGGGCACAGAGCAGAGTGCCCTCATTCTCCCCCAAACCCGCTAATATAGTCCCCACACAATCAGAACTACTGTCCACAGAAAGAGCTGCTAAAGAGGAATAATGTTGGAGAATCAAATCTAATCCCTTCACAGCGCAGTGAGAACAGGCCGTGTTGTAATTGTGTCAAGGTTCCGTTTTTTCTTCCAGATGCATACGAGCTTAACTGACCATGAAATGAAAATTCTTTAGGCAAAAAGCCTTCCGGCAGTCACTTATGCAGCACAGATATTTTAAAAGCTGCAATTATTTTACTTGCCAGCAGCATGGATGGCCAGGAAGGGAGCAATAAAATTTGATGCTGCCTATCTATATTGGAATGTAAATAAAGATATTATTCCACATACACATATACCACTGTATGTTTACGGAAAGTAAGGAACTATGCGGGATTAATATAACAAAAAGTAACATCAAAAACCAGCCACACATCATCTGCTGGCTAATGTCACTTCTGTTCTCTGATAGTGATTTCATTTCTATTATAGCAGTTTTAATACATCTAGTCTAGCTATGGCATTTTCAATGTTTCCTCTTTGGTGAATCCATGTCTATGGCATTTAGGGGCCATTTCTCTAAATTAACAGCTATAAAGGCTTGAAACATGATTATTATGAAGCAAATGCTTGCCTAGACCTTTATTTTACCATAAATGTGAGTCATCACAGCGACACAAGGTTTATTAATAAAAGCTATTCCGCTAAGCAGACCAATTTTATTCCATCTAATGTCTGTTAGAAAGTCTGCTGTCTTTAAAAAAAAAAAAAAAAAAACAAAAAAAAAAAAAAAAACAACAAATGTTCTGTCATCATTTACTACTCCTCATGTCATACTAAGCACATACAGTATTACTCTATTTCTTCCATGGAGCACAAAAATTTAAATTTTAAAGAATATACTGGTCGCACTTTTCCACAAAGTTACAATAAATTAGTTTAAGCTTTCAATCTTCAAGAGGGTTGAAAAATGACCATTAAAGTATCACAATAAATAAATAAATAAAGAAAGTGGTTCTTATAACTCTGAAGCCATCACTGTAAAAAAATTATCGTGATTTTAATGGTAAAAGACTGTAAAAATGCTACAGTGAAAAACAGTTAATTGATTTACAGAAAGTTTCTGTACTATATATGGTGAATAACTGTAATAGATCTAATGGTACATTTAATGTGATTTTACAGTAAAATACCATTAAATTTCCAGTTTTGGGAAGTGAAAAATAAGTCATTGTATAAGTTACAGTGAAAAACTGTAAATTGACATTCCCACAATTCCCTGCATGACACTTCACATTTTATATATTTTCGTTGAAATAACATTGTTTCTTCTTAGTTTTTTTCCATCAGTTATGTACAGTTATGTTACATTTAATGTTGTTAAATTAAGGTTTATTGCATTTTTGAAAATTTCATGTGTGTTACACCATGATGCTGTTTAGTGTTTGTGTGATTGACACTGTGGACACCTTCTATATATTAGTATTGTCCTTCTCAGCTTGTGGAAAAGCTGCTTGTGATGAGCTTTGATTCATCATGTGACTCTCATCACCACTGTGTTTGGTGGTTGTCAGTGTATTATAAAAAGGTACAAAACAGATATTAGTACTTCAATAGGTTCGTAAATTAACATTATATCAGTTAATAAAAAATCTTTTTACCGTAAATGTAACAGATTTTTTTTTTTACAGTGTGTAAAATAAATAGTTATGAACTGTAATTATTACAATATAAACCCTTAAATTATCTGGTTTTGAACTGTAAAATAGACAGTAAACTAAGTGCTGTCCCGCAAAACCTAAAACATTGCTACCATTTTTTTTACGGTAAAATTCTGGCAACCACAGCTGCTGTTTTTTTTACCGTAAATTTCACAGGGATTTTTTTTTTTTTTTTTTAACAATACAATAGAATAGATAGTGTACAATAGATTTGTGTGATGAACAAACCAAACCTGAAGTTGTTAATGATCATTTTCTAATCCAGTGAGCTGTTAACCATTACTACCAGATCATAGAATCAGTGAGTTGAAGGTGAGAACCGAATGAGTTCGATTCTTGAACAAATCATTTAGCCCTGTTTTGTGAACTGGACAAACTGATTCAATGAAGAGATGCAACTCAAAAGAAAAATTTTAAAATGAATCAAACATTGTTACTTCTCTAATCAACTCACCAAGGAGACGTAGAGAGGATGTCAAGATTGTCAGTGAATAATTACTTAAATTCAAAGCTATCATAGGGCTTAGGAAGAGCTTTGGAATTTAAAGTGCATTAATCATAGATGATTCACATTCATTAAAATGGAAATAGTGGCTAGGATATTACCTTTTGCATTCCATGGAAAATGACATGAGATGATGACAGAATTTTTATTTATGGGTAAACTATCCCTTTAAAGCTTTGTCTACAATCTAGTTTTATAACACTGACACGTTACATCAGGCACCTTGATTTGTTTTGCACATAACACCTTTGGCAAACTAATTTGCATTTAGAGGAAGAAAACTACCTGGATTTAAATCAGCACCTAAATACAGGTGAAGCTAAAAGCTAAATGCAACTGCTAGGGAATGATGATGTGGAAATTTAATTTGTGGAATTTGTTGCCTTTGTATAACAACTGCCTTCAACACCTGTAAACAATAAGACTTTTAAGATGTTCAAGCAAATAACATGACACTTACCCCAGGATGTCCATTGTTGATTTGTCCTTCCTGCTCCATCATATTTCTGGAGATGGTGATCGAAGGCAGCTCCAGGCTCTGAGGTGGAAACTGCGGGGTGAACGACCCTCGCTGAGAGTTGGGGTGGTCAGGTAGCCCGGGGAAAGGTGAATCCACCTCCTGGAGGCCCATACCAGGCTCTGTCTCAGGAGGAGGGGTGATGGGGGGTATTTCGAACTCTTCGTCTCCAAGACTCGGAGTATGAAATGTCTAAGGAAAAGACAAAGGTGAAAATCAAGGATTATTTTTGTGCAAAATCTGGAAATCACGACGTTCTTAATACTGTTAAAAAGAACAATCACTGTAAAAATTAAACAAAATCTACTGACTTCTTATAAGCTGAAAACATTTAAAGCTGTGAAATATTTGTTGACCAGAGAAGAAGAGATATGAACACCTATTTAATACTTGTACAAGTAAATGTTTATTCTGACCCAAACCATTACATTTTCCATAAAACAGGATGTGAAAAACAAGATGTCTGACTCTGAAATGCAATATTGTGCTATCATCACACTAGCAGGAGGACAAAATAAAAGTTGCTTAATCCGAGCTGAATGATGTTGGCTGGAGGAGAAAAGGAGTGCAGGGAGTGATGGGCTTAGAGAATATTCACACAGATTATTTTAGCTGTCCAGAAGTGTCACATTTTGTTCTTCTCAGTTGTACCAACAAATCTGCTCATCAAAGGACTAAATCCCTCTGCCTGTGAATTACAGTATCGTCACACTTAATTTGCTTATGTTGACTACCTGCTCTGGCTCCTCCTCTTAGAGGAATTCACTGACCTCCACTCCTCTTTCTTTCTTTCTTTCTTCCTCCCCCCCCCCCTCTCTCTGTCTCTCTCTCTCTCTCTCTCTCTCTCTCTCTCAATTTCTTGCTGTATGTATTCAGAACCTCTTGTTTCATGTTCAATCTTGTTCTCCATCTTCACTTTAATACTCTCCATGTTTTTCCTTCACTACCTCGAAAAAACATATGCCAACACATCATTCATCCTCTGAAGTAGTTTGTCTTTCTTTCTGCGATCACTTTATATCGTTTTTCATGTTCTTACTTTCTCATTCTCAACATTTTTCTTTCCCGTTTTTACTTCTCTTTTGTAAATGATTTATGTGCGCACGGAATATGCCAAAAAAAATTATTTAATTAATGTTTTTTTCTCATTTTAGTGCAAAGACACATTCACACACATACTACGGTGAGACTTTCCATTAACTTCTATTTTTCTATAGCTAATGATATTTTCACCCCCCTACACCTAAACTAAACCCTTACATATAGGGTTTATACATTTTTTTTTTTTGCATTTTAGATTTATGGCTGGTCATAATGTAGGTGATTTCAGGCTTCCTTACAGGGACATTTGGTCCTCACAGTGTAGGCAAAACCTGACCACCATCCCCCCAACCACATCCACATACACATATATATATAGAGAGAGACGAAGCTCATTTAATGCCTGTATGATGAGATCCAGCCGAGGGTGTAAGGCTAATAATCAGGTCTTTTTCGTCACCTCTCCCTCTTATTTCATTTTTTATGTGGCTCCATTCCAGCATTTAACTTGCAGCATTTTTTCCACAGCTGTGAGCAGCGGATCTTGTAAAGGCAGTGGTGTGTTTTGTCATAGTGAAGGCCAGGGGCTTGCAGTGCCTAACACATGTTCACATTACCTCCAACTAAAGCCATTAGTGGCCAGCACAGCTCTGTTTCCCAGTTCTCCATTAACACACAAGCTACAAACTCATTTTCCCTCCCTGTGGCATTGCAGCAGTTAACAGTGTGTTAATCAAAACAGCGGCGTTGAGGCATAAATAATAAAAATTGTATCATGAGAGAAGAACGCTTCGAATATCATGCACATGACAGTGGTCACAGGACATCACCGACACAGAATTTAAGGGCCAGCAGGGAAGTAAAATAGAGAAAGAGAGAGGAACTGAAAAAAAAAAAAAAAATTGATAAAGTGAGAGGAAAACAGGACGAATGAGGGATAGCAAAGCAGAGAAAACAGGAAGAGAGAGGAAAAGAGTGGTGCTCTTTTCATTTACTTTACTTCATGACCTTTCTCTATGAATAAGACCTGCAGTGCCAGCATGTTTTCACAGTACAATACCGCAGAGAAAAAGAAAGAGTGAGAAGGAGAGAGAGAGGGGGAGAGAAAGAAAGAGTGGCCCGACCTAAATGTCCTAACAACAAACAGCTGTGCTGTAAGATCTGATACGACATTCAAAGATCAAATGTGAGGTACATATAGTCCCTTTTTCATCTTTTTCACATCAGAGCATAACTAAAATGACACTGACCTTTACAAATAACAAAACAAAACAATGAATACCTGACTGAACACAATGAGACAAGAGAGAGAGAAGGCAGAGATTAAATTAACATCTGCTCTCAGAGACAGTGAGGTGGTGTGTGTGTGCGTGTGTGTGCGTGCGTGTGTATATAAGAACTGAGATGTGGTTGTATCACGTCTGATGTACAGAAGCTGTCAGTGTAAGGCTGGTGTTGTGGGATGAGGTGGTATGTCACTGGAGAGTGAGAGTGTATTTGTGTGTGTGTGTGTGTGTTGAAAGATCAGGTCAGTGGTCAGTATGTGTAAATCTTCAGGTCAGGTGGAGGAAAGCGCCGTTTTTAAGCATGCTCACACTTATTTGTTTTACATAAATGATCTTGGATCGGTTTGAAACAAACCCATTCCTCTCTAAAGTGAACTAAACTATCTCATTTTTTTTTTTTTAATTTTTAAAAAAAGAATGGAAAGTGGACTGAAAGACACTTTAAACACTAAAGTTGACTAAAACATAACTGACATTACTTTCAATTTCAGTGTAAATGCAAGTACAACCAGGTTCATTTTCATTTGGTCCACGTTTTGGTCCACTTAAAAGATGTAGTCTTTGAACACACCAAACTCTGTGTCCTTGTTCAATAAAATAAAAAAATATAAATTTTATTGATCTTTAGGCATTAATAATAAAACATCCTATATTTTTTATGGCTTAAAATAGAATATGACTCCAATAAAACAGAACACACACACACCACTTATATATGTTTAGAGGCAAATTTCGGCAAACACAATTGTGATGAATTAATCATGTTTATTACAAAAAACATCACAAGATTAATCATGATTGATTTTAATTTAGAGACAGCCTCAGGTTATACATACATCATTCATGCACAGAATACAACAGTGTAATATTTCTGTTATAATTTCCTCACTTTACCTGGCATTGCAAGGAGGTCCAACCCTCAAGCCTTCATTTGTGCAGAATGCCAAAGGAAGACCAGTTTACAGTGGTTTATTATTCTTTAATCTCCACAGACATAAATTAATCAGATCATCTTCTCTTCTGCCTGCCATTATTTCCTTTGTATATGCTAACCTGTACAGGCCAAAATATTTTTAAATGTGAAGTTAACTTGCTTTTGCTTTCATTCGAAGCAATCACATATTGTCAAAGGTTTTGCAAAAAGGTGAAGAGAAAGCTGAAACAAACTAGGTGCGAAAACATCCAGAGAGGTCTAAGTTTGGAATAAAAATACATATAAAAAAGAAGCTTAAAGAGATAACATGAAATAAAAGACCCAAAAAATGAACATTCTGCCATCATTTATTCATCCTCGTGTTGTTCTGAACCTGACTTTCTTGCTTCTATGAAACATAAAATATGATATTTTGCTTAATGTTTTTTTTATTTATTTATTTATTTTTTTTAATCCTTACAATCAAATGGAAAATATCTTTTGTGTTGCATACTGGTTGGCATCAGTGTTGGGTAAGTTACTTCAAAAAAGTAATTAATTACTAATTACATCATCAAAATACTTTTTTAATTACTCTGTCTGAAAAGTAATTTAATTACTCAATAAGTAATTTAACTCATTACTATTTATTTCTTAAAATCCCTATAAACCTTGACCGGATAGACAATAGAAAGGAAACTCTTTTAATAATTTAAATATGAATCAAACATGGAATAGTTTAGCCTTTTATAGCTTAATAATTAAATATATATTAATCCTTATTAAAGCTTTTCTTTTGTTGTTTGATTATCATTTACAGACAACCAATAGTAGACAGTAGCATGTTTTAAAGACTGCTGTCACTAAGACCTAATGGACGGAGACAATATGCTTTTACACATGCTGTTCACATTCACATAACCAACGTGAATATAAGCCAAGACGGGCGTTTTGACATAACTGTGTGTATTTGAATGTTTATGTGTAATAAACCGCGAAAATCTGACACTCGTGAGAGGCGGCTATGTGTGTGCACTTTGGTTGAGAGCGCACTGACTGAAGACCGTCTCTCAGAGAGCGCGAGTAGTTTTTTCTCCCTAGGACAATGCTTACATTTTACCGTAATGTTCTTGCCTACCTGTGCCAAAAAGTGAAGTAATTGGAATATTTCCATTCTGCAAAACAGCCACTCACTTCTGCCGACATCTTCAGACAGCAACTATGCAGCAAACTGGTGCGAAGTTGTGAACGATTATAAAGAGGCAGCGTTCACTTTTACCTTTAGACGACAAATTTAGATTTTAAATTCAATATTGATTTATACAGAACTGTTGAACTAATTTACAGTATGCAACGCAAGTACATTATAAGTAACTGTAATTAAATTACCTAAAAATGAACAGTAATCCCTTACTTTACTTTTTCAGTGGATAAGTAATTTAATTACAGTAACGCGTTACTAAGTAACACCTAACATTGGTTGGCATACAGGTTACAAAGGAAGTGAGGGTGAGTAAATTACTTTTTTTAGGGTCTGAACTATCCCATTAATTCAACATGACAAACACAGTACATACCCAATATTCAACAATACATCAACAGTAATATGCTAAAGTCAGATAACCAAGGTAAACCAATAGCACCGATTATGAAGCAATAACCCCTTTCACTTTGTAGATTTAGTAAACTGATTCAGCAGAGACATAAGTAGCAGTTGTTAAAAGGCAGTGCATCACAATTACTGAGAATGATGGTTAGAAGGATCGATACAGTAAAGCTCCTAATATCAGCCGAGCAGAGAGAAAAGCGCTCCTCAGATGACAGTGGCAAAGACTCTCAGAGTCCAATAGCAGCCATTCCAAATCCATTTCTAAATATATAGTAGTGATTACATGTGTGTAATGAGATTGTGTGTGATAAGTGATATTACTAAGTGGAACTGAATATGGCCGTATCAGTTTCGGTTCAACAGCAGGAAGGAAGAGGTCACCTTATCAAGCACTGTGATATATGGTTTCCATATCATGTAATGTTCAAGATAATGTGGTTTACATATATTATCATATTTGAAATATTATTTACATTTCTCATTATCAATGTTTATGAATTATTGACCATTTGCTAAAAAAAAAAAAATGTTTACAGAAAAAGACTAAAAATGCAACAGTAAAACTTGTTAATTGGTTAACTGCAAGTTATCAGAATCAGAATGCATTTTAAATTGTGAAGTGTGCACAAGCACACAATGAATTTGGTATGGTTTGTAGGATATCTAGGTACTTACAGTGCTCAGCGTAAATGAGTACACCCCCTTTGAAAAGTAACATTTTCAACAATATCTCAATGAACACAAAAACAATTTCCAAAATGTTGACAAGACTAAGTTTTATATAGCATCTGTTTAACTTATAACATGAAAGTAAGGTTAATAATATAACTTAGAGAACAACATTTTCAGTTTTACTCGAATTAGGGTGATGCAAAAATGAGTACACCCCACTGAAAGTCTCTGGAGCAAAGCTAAATTTTAGACTACAAATATCTAATTTAACAAGAATTCAACCACAGGTGAGTCTAATTATTCATTACACAGGTGTCCAGCAGACAGTTGAGTATAAAAGGGTGTTAAAACCACTTCCCATTTCATGCTGTCAGCAATGGTACTACATGGAAGAGAAATGTCACAAGACCTGAGAAAGAAACTAATTTCTTCACACTAGAAAGGTGGAGGCTACAAGAAGATCAGCAAAGCTTTACTTATCAGTCAGAATACTGTAGCAAAAGTGGTACAAAAAATTTAAAAAGATGGAACTGCAACCATCTCACAGAGACGTCCAGGTCGTCCACAGAAGTTAACACCTCGACAGGAGCGTCTTCTGATGAGAAGGGTTGAAGAAAATCGGCATGCAAGTTCACTGTAGTTATCTAAAGAAGTAGAAAGCCAAACTGGGGTGACTATTTCACGTGACACAATACGGCGTACACTGCAGAGGAATGGCATGCATGGGTGCCGTCCACGAAAGAAGCCTTTCCTAAAGCCCAGGGACAAAAAAGCCCGCCTAGAGTTTGCCAGGGCCCATGCTGACAAAGATGAAGACTACTGGGACTCTATACTCTGGAGTGATGAGACCAAGATAAATGTTTTTTGGAACTGATGGCTTCAAAACTATGCCGACGCAAAGGTGAGGAATATAAAGAAAAATGCATGGTGCCTACAGTGAAACATGGTGGCGGCAGTGTCCTCATGTGGGGCTGCACGAGTGCTGCTGGTGTCAGGGAGCTGCATTTCATTGATGGCATAATGAATTCACAGATGTACTGCTCTATACTGAAAGAGAAGATGCTACCATCACTCCGTGCCCTTGGTCGTTGTGCACTTTTCAAACATAACAATGATCCTAAACACACATCTAAAGCCACTGTTGGATTTCTGAAGAAGAACAGGGTGAAAGTGATTCAGTGGCTCCTGATCTGAACCCAATCAAACACCTATGGGGAATTCTGAAGAAACAAGTTGAGCATCACTCTCCAACCAGCATCCAGTTTCTAAAAGAGGTCATTCTTGAAGAATGGAAAAAGATGTCGCCAACTTGTTCATTCCATGCCTAGAAGACTTGCTGTCATTAAAAATCATGGAGGCCATACAACGTACTAGATGTAGTAGTTTTTGTTGTGGGGTGTACTCATTTTTGCATCACCCTAATTTGAGTAAAACTGAAAAATGTATAATCTAAGTTATATTATTAACCTTACTTTCATGTTATAAGTTAAACAGATGTTATATTAAACTTGGTCTTGCCAACATTTTGGAAATTGTTTTTGTGTTCATTGAGATACTGTTTAAAATGTTACTTTTCAAAGGGGGTGTACTCATTTACGCTGAGCACTGTATATACATATATAACATAACAGAATAGAGAGAACGAATTAAATATGTGGAATTAAAGAAAAAAAAAAAAAACAACAACAACGTAATATACATCTAGTAAAATGAAATGGGGGGTTCAGATGGTAAGTAGAAGGCCTATGTACAGATAGGGATAGTTCACCCAAAAATGAAAATGATGTCATCATTTACTCATCCTCATGTCGTTCCCAACCCATAAGACTTTTGTTTTTCGTTTAACACAAATAATGATCTTTTTGACAAAATCAGAGCTTTTGGTCTCTCCATAGACAGCTACGCAACTACCACTTTGATGCTTCAGACATGATCACTTTATATGATGAACACATTGAATTCAGGCTTTTATTCACATCAGCTCAACACATCAGTTGTAGTAAACCGTAGCACAAGCATGTTTGCTTGACACGTCTTCTTGTGCCTGGATGTTCTAGTGCCCAGCGATCTGTAGCATCTTGCTGAGGGCTTAAGTGCAAATAGGTTTTGGCCTGGGTGAGATGGGTCCGTGATGATGTTATCCTTTCAGCTGTCCTAACAGTCAGCTGCAATCTACTTACGTCTGCTGAGTAAAACTGTGTCATCTGTGCCTGTGGCAGACTGAACTTCAGTTGGCGAAGGAAATACAACCTCTGCTGGACTTCAGGTCCTAGGAGATGGTGGTGCCCTGGAACCTGATTGACTCCCTGCTGGCACAGTGCTGTTCACGATGGTGAGTGGGGGGAGTACTGGGGGTGGGGGGTGGGGGGGTTCTCCTGAGGTCCACAATCATCTCCACGGTTTTGAGCATGTTCAGCTACAGGTTGTTATGACTGCCCCAGACAGCCAGTTGTCCAACCTCCTGTTTCCATTCCAGTCACCGTTGTGGATGAGGGCGATGACTGTAGTGTCATCTGCAAACTTCATAAGCTTAACAGAGGTGTTTCTTGCAGTGCAGTCATTCATGTAGAAGGAGAAGAATAGAGAAGGAGAAGAATAGAGAAAGAGTACACAGCCATGTTGAGCACCAGTGCTAATTGTGCACGTATTGGAAGTGGATTTTCCCAGCCTCACTAGCTGTCTGTCAGGAAGTTGATGATCCACTGACAGCTGGAGGTGGGCAAAGAGAGCTGGGTCAGTTTAGTCGGGAGGATAAAAAGTCCACAAACAGGATGCCTGCATAAGTCCCTAGTTTGTCCAGATGTTGAAAAGTCAAAGTTAATTGACATGTAGCCACAGAAGAGAGCCCTGTTCATTTACTCCCCCCACCTACATTTCCTGCCAGTACTGAGACTCGAACCTGTATCTGACTTAAAAGTCAGACTCTCTAACCATTAGGCCACAGCTTCCCATAACTGTTGCAGAATGTAGTGCAGTCCCATGTTGACAGCATCGTCCATGGACCTGTTTGCCAGATAAGCAAACTGAAGAGGGTCTAGCATGGGGCCAGCGATGTCCTTCAGGTGGACCATCACCAGTCTTTCAAATTAATTCATGACCACAGATGTCAAAGCAACTGGTCTGTTCACAGTCCTGTGATTTTTGGTTTCTTGGGTATAGGGATGATGGTGGAGTTTTCGGAGCAGATTAGTGTGAAGATGGACGACAGCTGGTCAGCACAGGCCTTTAGACAGGCAGGTGAGACATGCGCATTATCAGTGGACTTTGTTTTCAAGCGCTAAAGTCACTTGCACATGCGCTGTTGTACGTTCACGGACCCTCCTGATGCCAAAACATTATATCAAGCGGACAGGGCGCGGACCATCGTGAAACGCAGATGGCTGAAATGTACTTTGGGCTTAAATGGTTGTGTGGCGAGATGGTCAGAGCGGGTGTAGGGTGGGAGACTGGGCTTTTCAAATCTGCAGTAAAACACATTCAGGTCTTCAGACAGTTGCTGATTCACAACAGTGCTGGGGAATGGCATCTTGTAGCTGGTGATGGCTTTTAAACCTTTCCACACTGATGTCATTGGCCAAAAAGTGTTTTTTTTTTCAGAGTAGCCTTTCAGAGTAGTTTCCCTTAGCTACTCATCTCATTTTTCAATGTGTTTTTGGCTGTTTGTTCAAGGCGTTATCCCCACTCCTGTTGGCATCCTCTTTGGCCTGGCGAAGCTGTTTGAGTTTTGCAGTGAACCATGGTTTATCATTGTTATATGTTAAATAAGTCCTGGTGGGAACACACGTGTCCTCACAGAAACTGATGTAGGAAGTCACAGTGTGAGCTAATCCAGATCATTGACTGTGGTTTCAAAAACACTCCAATCAGTGCAGCTGAGACAGGCTTGGAATTTCCAGTCCGCTTCGTTGGTCCATCTCTTTACAGTCCTTACTACAGGCTTAGCAGATTTAAGTTTCTGCCTGTAGGCTAGGAGAATATGAACCAAACAGTGATCAGAGAGTCCCAAAGCAACCAGTGATGCACATCATTGTGTAGCAATGGTCTAGTATGTTACTATCCCTGGTGGGGCATGTGATGTGATGTCTGTATTTAGGCAGGTCATGGGTGAGATTAGCTTTATTAAAATCACATAATAACAATGAAAGAGTCCGGCTATTGTTCTTCCGTGTCTGTGATCAGATCATCCAGCTGTTGCAGCGCTGCACTCACACACACTTGTGGAGGAATGTAAAAACTCACCAGAATAAATTTGAAAAACTTGCAGCGAATAAAAAGGATTCTATGAGAGAGAACTTCTAAGTTACTTCAGCACATCATCTTTAACACTGGCATATCTGTACACCAGCCTTCGTTAATGAAAAAACATAATCTGCCACCTCTGGTTTTCCCCAACAACTCAGCGATACAATCCACTCTGACAGTTGGAACCCTGTTAGATGTAATGCGCTGTCCGGAATGGCTCCATTTAACCATGTTTCTCTGAAGCAAAGACTAGCAGAGTTTGAGAAGTCCTTGTTTGTGTGGGTGAGGAGTAATAGTTGGTCTGTTTTGTTTGGGAGGGAGCAGAGATTCGCCAGATGAATACTCTGGGTCCTAAACCCGTAAATACTGTCAATTTGTTTTTACTGTGTAATTTACAGAGAAAAATGGTAAAAAGACCCATGACCCATCACGTTTTCTCTCATTTTTGTTATTAGTAATGTACATCAGGGTATGTTGTGATATATTTTCTGTTATTTTGTTTCTGTTATTCTGTTATTAAGTTTAAGTGTTTGTGTTACCCAGCACTGAAAAAAAGTTTGGTGAGAAACAATTTTAACTTGAAAAATTGCTAGTAAATTCCACAAAAAAATTACAAGAAAATCAGAAAGAAACAGCAAGTAACACGTTGAATTAAACATGAAATTGAGGTAGAAAAACTGAAATAGTATATTCTTGTAAATCATACAAGAACCATTTACAGTGGTTTAGGCTACAGTGTGATGGTGTTTTGTGTTTGTGTGTATGACCTTGTGCACAGTCTCTTTACGAGTATTGGCCAAAACTGTTTCATGAACTGGCCACTGACAATGAACTATTGTAGCACCTGTATTATCATGGTGGTTAACAGTGCACTTTAAAAGTAAAAAGCAGATTTTGGAGGTTCAAGTCGATTAGTACATTAACATTATATCACTTAATAAATAATTATAAGTTGTAAAATACTTTACACAGGCACCAATATTCCAACCCGCAATATCTGAAACATTGCCACCATATTTTTTAAAGTGAATTTCTGGCAACCACAGCTGCCATTGTTTTTACCCTAAATGTAACAGAATATTTTTTATAATTTACATCCTATCGTCAAAGGTCTTTTTCAAAATGTAAAAGGAGGATGTGTATATAAAGACCTGTTTTTACATTAAAACTAATGTTATATTCAGTATATTCAGGTCCTTATACAAAGTATAGAGTGTCAGGCTCAGAGATATTTAGTCTCTCTCTCGCGGTCTCTCTCTCTCTCTCTTGCCTAAAGATGACACATTAAGCAGATTAATGAAAGAGCTAAAGCTCATGGAAAACCCATCACACTGTGAAATTACAGCACTCACTAGGGTAAAGTCCCTTTAATTTCTCTTCAGCTTGAGTTACAAGAAACAATATCCCCCGTCCACCCCCTACACATATTTCAGGTATGGGAAAGAGGAATTTAAATGTTAATGCTTTTAATTTCATTGTGTCATGTGTTATAATACCAGCTGCAGCGCGGAGGAGGAAATGTTATTTCTTAGGGAAAAAATTAGACTAGTTTTCCGTCAACACTCGACAGCCCTACTTCCACTGCAGGTGCCAACATGAAGCTTGGCCTCGGCAAAGGAACACTTTTATCAGAAGAATTTATGGAGAGTGCAACCAACGCTATCAAATGTGGGTACAACTGCCTGTGACAAAACGGTGGTTTCACCACCTGAACTTAAAATGAAAATGAAGAGAGAGGCCCACGCAAATACATCATTACCAACAAATGTGCAACAAACGCACTTCATGTGCACAGACATTATCTTTGCTTAGCCAGCATAAGTCTATCGATGCCGTTGAGATTGTGAGGAGAAGGAGATTTGCATTGGAAATGTGATGGAAATCAGGCAGTGGCAGCATTGAGTGTAACAGTGAGTGACAGCACATACTGTAAAGCGCCTTTACACAGTCATACACAGATAGTAGGGCCAGCCTGATATACACAACTTGTGATTTGCAGCATATATATTGTCAGACTTACTGACAGAGGATAAAAAAAAATGATGGAGAAGAAGTGTGACTTTTGTAAGAGGTGCCCCTTTTCTTTCCTTTTCCAGCTTGATGATATCTTTAAACGATCATGGGGACAGGTGTTTACATGCATACTCTTTCAGCCGTCACCTGAGCCTGATGGCAGCTTTCACCTGGAGCATATCAGCAGGATGTGAAAACTTGTGGTATATATCCCCCCGCAAAAGCAACCCTAATCCCATCTCAATGCTCAGTGCCCCTTGTGCTCCTCAACCCCTGGTCAGTACTGAGCCAGTCGCTCTGTTAACGCTGGTAAACACTGATGCATAAACATACCGGCTCCACTGGAGGAATCATTCAGTCAGATTATAACATCGGGAGTGTATGTGTATTAACACATAGCCGCTGGCGTAACAAGCTCTAAGCTTTAAGGGTTTGGGGTGTGGAAAATCCCAAAGCAGTTCAGGAAGGCATGTAGGGAGCTAATCATGTTTTATGTAAATGCAGCAGCTGTACACCTGCCACTGAAATTAATCACTTCATTTGAACATACAGAGGCAAGCATGCTAAATGAATTGACTTTAAAACAATAAATGGTTAGACACTGGAAATGACCGTTTAGTGATTCCAGAATAATATTGCTCATGGCACAATGGTTTATCATCCATGGAAATTAAAAGGTTATCTGCAACCATATACTCACATCTCCTCCTGCTAGCAGAGCTCCATTGGCATCAGCCATGTTCATGTAGTTGTTGTTATTCCCAAACTGCAAAAGAAACAAGAATACATTATTCATTACATTTGCACCTCTTTCTCTCTTTCTAATTAACTCTGCAGTTACAATATAACAAGTCCCACTTTATATTAGGTGGCCTTAACTACTATGTACTTACATCAAAAAATAAGTACAATGTACTTATTTTGTTCATATTGTATTGCAAAACACTTTTGCTGCTATTGAGGTGGGATACGGGTAAGGTAAGGGGCAGATTTGGTAGTATAGGTTGGTTTAAGGGTGGGTTAACGTGTAAGGGAACGGTCAACAGTGCAATTATAAATGTAATTACACAAATTAATTACAGATGTAATTACATGCAGGTATTTTTTAAAATATATACACAATACAATGTAAAAACATGCATGTACACAATGAGTGCATTGTGTCATATGATTAATTTAAATGTAAGTACATTGTATAAGGCCACCTAAAAGTGGGCTTTATGCACAAAATAGTGGTGCTGGGAGTTGAATACAAAATGAACCAATCCTTGACTCCTTTCGGGACAGTCTGGCAAATCTTTGAACAATTAATTCAGCAGAATCATTAAAAAACACTTCAATCATTTCAAGAGATCAAGTCAAAACAATTTGTTCTTGTCTTCACTTACAAAAGTATTTGTGTTGCATTTTCTAGTAATAAAATATTTTCGTAAGCACACACACACATACACATATATACATATATTATATATTATATATAAAATCAGCCACAGAACACAGTCATTTAAAATCCAGATTTAAAAGGATTATAATAATTACTTGAATTTCAGAATCAGAATTGATTCCAAATATTCTGGAATCAAACTGACATAGAAAATACTAACATGCCTGTACATTAATGATATCTGAAATATTTCTTCTAGCTTGCAAAGCAGTAGCAAAACAGTTCATTGATTAGTTCACCCCCTCATGCACCCGAGTAATAATGACACAGGAAGTAACCCAGTTGCTAATGTGCCTCGCATCTTCTTGTACTGTAATACATCAATGGGACAGCTAGGTGTGGCTTGCTGTCTGTCATGCAGAGGCTAACTTTGCATTACCAAAGTGAGGGAAAGTCACAGAGTCATCTTACTAATCTGAAATGCCCACACAGGCTAATGAAAGATTTTATTACAGCAGGTGAACACAAAAGAGCTTGTATAGCACTACACATACACACAAACTGATTAATTAAAAATAATAAATGTTAAAACTGACGCTACATACATATTCAGGTCATTTTATTTACACGTGAAAATATGATGGGATGGTGGTGTTGTTTATAGTACAGTATATCCATGTAGTATTCTACAGCTTCCTTTCTAAATTGAGCTCTTTTCTTTATTCTGATCCTTTATTCTATCTGTACCCCTCTAAATCAAACATGATGGAAAATTGTTGAAATGGCAGGAATCCTATCTTTTCTTCTGAGACACAAACACACTGACAGGTAGGAACAATGGAAGAGCAAAATGAGGAATTATGGGTTAGCAGCTGGAGGGCCAGCACAGAGGGCCCTCTATAACCAGACAAATCATGCATACACACACACACACACACACACACACACACACACACACACACACACATGCTCATGTGAGGACCAATGCACACGCACACACAAACAAACCAGAACAGCCAGAAAAAGTCTTCATAACAGCCTCAAGGCCCTGATTCAATGGCGCATCCAACAGCAAGCTTTTGTCTGTTTAAAACAAAGTGATTCCTTCAGATGTTACACAAGCAGAAGAGTCAGAATAAGAGGGAAAAAGGGCTCTCTTATCTTATTGTGGAGGGCAAACAATTGCAGGAACAAATTAAGATCAGAGCAAAATGAGAAGAGCATTAATTTATTTTTCCCTTGCTTTGTTCTCTCTCCCCCCTCATCTTTTTGTCTGAGTGGTTAGTATGCGAATGTAATTACCGAAGGAACTGTAGCTAATCAACTGCGAATGGTATCCATTAATTAGTCTATGCCCTGGAGAGAGAGTGAGCAAGAGAAAGAGTGTGTGGGGGGGGGGAATTAGCTGAAATGTTAAAAGTCTAACCAGCACATATACACGTGTACCCGTGCACAACGCAAACACACACAGGCCTTGCGGCAGCTGCAGGACTTGGAGAGCAGGTGTTTTGGGCTGAGGAGGCCTCTTGGAGCGCTCACCTGGTGCATCTACACTAAAAAGGAACAACACACTGCCTCACACAATACAGCACCATAACGTCAGCTGTATAATGTCTCTCCGTAAACAGAAACACTGAAAAAAAGTGTTTGTGTCTTTTTTTGTTTGTTATAAAGTGTTCTGATCATATCAGTAAGAGTCTGCTGTCAGTGGTGCAGTTTAGGTGCCATTTAATCCTAGATATGATGGTGAACTGGTGCAAGCTGGCTGAGAGTAGTTTGAGAAAAGCAAACGCTTTCTACTTTTGAGCATGTGTCTCTATGGATGAAAATTAGTTTTTGAAACAAACCACTAGGGAGAGAGACAGCTACAGAGGTCTTTTACTAAACATCTCATTAAAGAGAAGAATCCCACCCTCCAAAAATGGAGAATAATTACAAAAAAAAAAAAAAAAAAAAAAAAAAAAAAGAAAAAAAAAAAATCAATATAACTGCTGGCTTATTTAGAGTCAACATAAAATCAAAATAGACTTTCTAAATGAATGAATCTGGTATTATTGTGAATTTTTCATCTCCAAAGGAAAAACATTGTTAATCTGTAATCATTAATTCAAAATGTAATAATTTTATCTTATTGCGGAAAAAGATAAAAGATACAAATAAAGAACCTATTTCCAGAATGAATAGTCAAATATCAATTTATGCATTGTTTTAACTCACATTCGGTCTGCTTCTATTCTGGTATAGAATGTATTTTTATGATCCAATCGATTCCACAACACACTTTTTCAAAATAATTTACATTATGGAAAATGGGTTGAAAATGGCAATTCATATTAACTTCACCAATAAATTTGCGAAATATCAGCTTTTGAGACAGTTAAAAAAGAAGAAAGGCAAGGAGGGAGAGAGAGATCTATCAAATGAGAGACAGAGAGAGAACGCAAGGTGGATTCTGAGAAGATGGAAAAAAGTTCATGCCTCATTTCATCACTAATGTGGGTCTACATAATACAAACAGCAAGTGGAAAGAAAGTGTGTGTGTGTGTGTGTGTGTGTGTACACTAGCACTGCTCCAAGCTTTAAGTTATTCATTCACACCATCAGCATTCACCCTGTTTTAAATCCCATTACCTGCCTCTCTGCCTCGCATCACTGACACATGCAGATCCACAACTCATGAATATTAATTGAACAAACATTATTCTCAAATGACTATCACAAGAAGGACAAGGTGATTTAAAGCAGCACTTCTTTCACTTGTCAGCTGTACATTTAACAACTGATGCCGATAAACAGAGATATAATGAACAAGCGCTTTTAGGAAACAGAAGTTAGTGTGAATGAAAACGGACACGGGGTGTTGTTGTCGCTCTTGGCTCTCTTCAGTGAGAGAGCAGACCCTCTCATGTTCATGGCAGGGTGGGATTGAGCCAGATGCCAAATGAGATTAGCTGAGATGGGAGGATGAGACAAACTAAAAGAATGAAAGAGAGAATGCTGTAAATGGGTCAGATCAGACAATGGAGCCTCTGTAATTAACAAGATGAGAGGAGCAATGCAAACGCTACCTCTGCCTCGTTATTGAACAGTAACGAGCTCAAAACATCCATATTAGGCATGAGTCACAATGGATGACTAGTCAACTTAGTCATGTAACAACCAACCAGCTGATCAGTGATGTAAATTTTAGCATTTTATTCTCTTTTCTTTATTTTTTCTTAGTATTTTTTCTAACCTCTATACTCACTAAAAATGGTCCAATTAGACAGTGTTCTATAGATTTTTTTTTTTTTTTTTAAATGCACAAATTATATGCAAAAAATGTGACACTTTACTTGCAGCTAACAAGTCAGTTAGTTAGTATGTTTGTTATATGCACAAAACTGTGACGATTCACTTCCATGAAGTCCTGACTGGTTTTGGACACCAGCGTCCAGACTGAGCCGAGTTTCATAACCTGAGTGTTTGTATATTCTTATGCAAGTGTTTCCAGAGGGAAATAAGATATTATTACAACAGAGTGAATTCAATCACCCCGGGGGAAAAAACAATATTACAGAACTAATACCCGACACAACCCAAACACAATCTACTTGAGAAGAATGTGACCATGACCAACAGCCTGTTTGAAGAATTACTGAGGTCACAACTACACATCTCTACTGAGAACATTATCTACAAATCGGAGAGCTAAACAAACATACTGCAATGACACACATATGCAAGATTACTTTATTAAAAAAATATAACACTTTAAGAAAAGAAGTATCCTTGGTGTTGTAAGGGAGATGGTAAATCTAGCCTCTAAGATGGCGTGAATAACACACAGATATACACACACAATATAAACGATACACGTAAATATAAAACGACATAAGCACACACAATTCAAAAGGGAAATGTGTAAACTGACATCTTTGTCCAGCAGGCCCACACAAAGAGCCTAAAGCAGGGCCGTTCTGATCCGCAGGAGAAATCGATCACAAAGTCAGTTTAAAGCTAAAATCATTACATGAAAGCACTGCACACAGAGAGAATACAATCACACTGACAGAGACTCTCTTTAGACAGTCACCTCTTCCTCTCATCTCTATCTTTCATGCTCTTGCTCTCTCTCCCTTGCTTTCTTTCACTTTTCTCTTCTGTGCTTTTTCATTTTGTTATTGCATTTGGCTAAACCCCAGTTTCTTTAAGAAACAAGTACATCTGGGTGTATAAAGGGCCATTTTTAAATAAAACAATTGCATTACATGATATTTATTGCTGTAGATGTTGGCCTTTTACAAACATATCAGGAAGAAAGATAACGGGAAGATCCGGACTAGTGTACCATTGCCAAACGAGCTACAAGTGGCAACAAGGAAATCTGAGAGCTACTTGAGATTTTCCCCACCAGATGAGAGATATGAAATGGATCCATTTATAAGTCCTTGAGTTTCCATCCACTGAGCTTTCACCACGATAGGCATTTTGTCACTGTAATGTATAAAGAGGGATGATTGAATGCAAATTTTTAAAAAAAATGGGTTGAGTATATTAATGTCAGCATGTTTTACAAAATGCTCAATTAAAGAAGTAATAATAATAAATTATAAATCACCACAGCCGTTACTATTGTACTACTGCTACTACTACTATTACTTTAATTAATAATATTTTCATCATCATCACGCTCACAGTAATAATAATAATAATAATGTTATATTATTAATTAAAAAAAAACAATGATAATGCAAAACGGTCTCGTCTAAATACCTCGGATTAATGACAGCCCCTGTAACTTCCTGTGCTGGAGTCATAGGTCAGTTATTCCATTTCAATCCTTACAGAAAACCTTTAAAGAAAGCACTGACTAGCTGAAGCTTCATCTTTGATCTCACTGGGTACAGCACTGGCTCTGTGCCACATTTAAGCTAACACCCTGGATATGGCTTCAGAGATTCCCACAATAGAACAGAACATCCAGTTACACACACACATAACGCCCCCACCATATGGAAATGAACACAGTTTATATATGTATGCTGACTTGCACCTAATTTCATTTTGGAATGTACCAACAAGCCCTGTATAATAATGAAAAAAATAACGCAATAAAAAATGTACCCTATAAAAATGTTTAATGCATTTTCATATTACCAAACAACTCTCTGTGAAACTTCCAAAGCAGAATTTTCTATTGTATTCATCATTTCCATGACTAATTTCTCCAAGTGTTACATACAGTACATTTATTTTATTGCTGTTTGAGTACATCTGCAGTGAGTGCACTGCCTGCCAGTTGTTCAGTGTCTGTAAGTCTGTGAAACACAAACTGTTAAGAGCCGGCTCATACATCAGCTTATTATTCTAGCGAATACTCCACCATATTAAACAAATGGATCAGCCTACAGCTGCAGAGAGGAGCCTGCATGAGAGGCCAGAGGTTATTGTCTAATTTAAATCTTGGCTGTATTCCCGGGCTAGTGCCACATTCCAATTTGTGGCTGTGTAGCCTGGCGCCACTGACAGGAGTCCTTCTGAAAACACAGTTATGGCCGCCCTCCAGAAATGTGTCGAGAAACAAAGCAATCAACAGGTTGTGAAAGATTAACTGCATGGTTGATATAAATTAGTCTGAATAATGAAAACAGTTTATAGGTTTTGTGCCACACAGACTGCTTACATCTATTGTGTGTTCAGACACAGCTATATGGAAAGAGAGGTCCTGCTCATATATGAAAGACAAACAGTGTTCCAGGCTTCATAGCATACTAAATAAAAGAAAAAAGTATGAAAAAACGAATTACAGTACCTAATCTTCTCTATTCACTTCTGGTCATTATGGTGAGCCCAGGAACAAAAGAGCACAATAGATTTGCACATATATGCCCTAAAATTATTCCACTCTTGAAGACAGGGCGACTGCACTGAGATCAAAGACAAACTGAAATAAAACTGGGAATTACTGAAACTGTGCCATCATTAAAAGGGTTTCATGTGGTGTGGATGGAGAGAGAACTTATCTTCAGCAACAAAGAAGTTTTTAAAAGAACAGGAGAGACTGGGGAAATCATATTTTGAGTGATTCAGATACTACAATCAACAACAAACAAGAAAGTAAACTGGAGAAATCAATGTACACGTCAATCGCACAATGTACTGTACATGGCAAAATAATGACCCCAACGAAACTTTTAAGTGCACAATATAATAAAATCAAAATGCAAATAATTTAGCCATATTGCTTTGTCTGTGTCCATTCCAGACTGGGGTCCAGAAAAATGTTCAATCTTTCAGCGCAAGGACATCGTGCAATTTTATCCCATTTTACGGTGAAAAGTCAGAAAAAGGAGTCAATAACTGATCCTATAGTTGAGTTTTGACCTCTGTTACAGGCCAAATGGGAGAAATGCTGGACTAAACATTCCACAGGCCGACCATCATCCACAGCACATGTAGTCACTGTCCACCTCCATCTGTCTTCATTAGGTCAGTGTTTGACCCATTTCTCTGCGCCTGAAGAGGTCTTCGGGGACATCTTGTGTACTCCTAACACTGTTAGCGTGGATATTTTGAAAGCAGTAACCTCACAACAGCACAGCCAGCCAATTTACAGCAACAGCAGGTCCGGTGAAGACAATGGCAAGTGGCTAATCCGAGCATAAGAGCAAAGAGATAGAGGAAAGTTCTGGCATGGAACATATCTGAGGATGGTGGGAAAAGAGAGATAGACTGCTTCCATTGTTACTAGGGTGCTGAAGACATAATAGGAGATGTAATTGATAAAAAAAAAACAAAAAAAAAACCATGATGAAAATAAATTGTCATTCATTTGCACAAAAGAGATCAAGGCTCATTTTCTGGCTGATATCCAAAAACACTAAAATGGGGCAACATTGGCACGCGAAGGGATAATCACTGGCACATGACAACAGCTAAAGCGTTGTATGCATTAATTTAAATAAAGGTCTATCATGACAACTCTCTAAAGAGTTTAGCTTGGTAATGGATATGACAACGTTAGTGTATTTGTTCTTGGCAGAATAGATCCGCTAAGCTGCTGCTGCTGCAGAGCAAGTACAAAGACTTGCTACTACCAATACATACACAGACACACTACTGTGAGCATGTAAGACATACTGCTGCTTTACAAATAGCATATATGAAGTTACCCATATTAGAACTATACAGGTAGAGCTGGGAAATGTGAAGGATTTCAGAGGAACTTCAAAAATGCGCTGCAGACTGCTACAGTAAACACTGACCAACTATTTATATGTTGAGCAGGAAGGTCATTGGCTGCAGATGCAACAGAAACCAATCCGCTTGTGTTGTGTAGTTAATGTAACTGTCAGCAGGTTGCGTTAAGGAACCTGCGCCATCTGGAGTTTCATGACAGAACTTGGAATTCCCCTCGAACTTGCATACAGACATACATTTTGAGGTAATCATTCCTCATTGTCACACAGCCTGTTTTATTAATTTAGGAGCTATAAATACTATTAAACTGTGAGATTATAACATGCGCGTGCAGATCCGACAAACCATCTGCACGACCAGAGGTACACACTTCTGTGATGATCCCTCCACGTGCCACGAGGTTGCCGACCCCTGATCTAAAATAAACCATTTCAGAGGGACTTAGCAAAGATAAACATGTCAAAATGGTTTCATTTCAAAGGATAATGCAGGACACTCTTCTTTGTAAAGTAGAGATTTCAATTCCAATCAGCTTGAGTATCTTTTCTTCTTCTGCTGCACAGCTACCCTTAAAACCTCCAAATTGACCACAGTAGAGATGAAGACAGTTTTATATTCATTCACGTCTCCCACTCATCCTCAACCATTCCAATTAAAATCAGAGTGACTGATTGAGTATAATCGTAGCCAGAGGCATGACGTTTAAACACTGGCAGACTCGCTGTCAGTGTGGACTTGTCATGTACAACAAAGCATGTTTAAAGCATAATTGAGGCCAGATGGCTAAATCTGGTGCCAAGACAGGCAGGCAGTCCATATGCATGTCCACAGAGTATCAGTATGACTGTAATCAAGAATCACACAAGTGTCTGTCAGACAAGTCTTTTCACTCAGCATACTATTTTTTTTAAATCCGCAGACAACATTTAGAGCACCTTCTGTGGTAGTGCAACAGAAGCCTTCAATTGGCACTACGTAGCAATACACAGTCCTTCACATAAACAACATGCTCTCTGTATGTGTGCATGAGAGCACTCTGCTCCTTTCAGTGGCTAAATGATGAAAGTCGTCTTCCTGTGAGTGCTCTAAAATGTTGGTGACCTGACTGGTTAGTTCAAGGGTTTTCACACTGGAAGATTCTCGGGGGTCTGCAGAAAATATGAGAGAAAATGTATTATGTATTTTTTTAGTCAAAGTTCATTGTAAACTGCTCCGGAATTTATAGTGAAAAGCATTTTAAAAATACATTTTTTTTTTTTTTTTTTTAAATAATAACTTGGTTTATAAATCTAACATTAATAGTGGGTAGAAAAAAAATACACTAAATACAAATTAAATATTTTCCAGAAGATAAAATAATTTGCTTCAGTACAGTAACAATATAAAATAAATTATTTGATTTTGCGAATTACATTTTGCCTTCATATCCTCATGCTTTTTCTCAAATATGAATAACTTTTTATGCACAACAAGTTTATTAAAAAATAATCCCACCACAAAGTTTTCTAAAAAAAAATAATAAAAAAAATTGTACATAAACAACTGAAAACTGAAAAAAATAATTGATTAAACAGAAAACGTATAAGGTTACAAAGTAATTTCCCATCAGGAATCAAGAATGAACACTTTATTGGCTGACCACAAATATGCTGGATGACAAATATTTTGGTCTGCCAAATCGCTGAATTATGACTGACAGTGAAGCACAACATTAAGCATCCCTTCATATTACTCTGTGACAAGAAAAATATTTTAAACAGCCTCGTAAAATCTGAATAGTCCACGTAATCTCATCTGGGTAATTCTGGAGTGAACACTCTGGCATCATTTCAATAAACTTTTCTGCCAGTAACAGCAATACCTGCATTAATCTCTCTCATCAAATCGACAGGGCCGGCAGAACGTCTGGCGCACTGCTCTGCCATCACACTTTATGAATTATATAGAAATAGGATATAACATTGCACGCGTGGTCCAAAACATACAGGCAATGCTCTGGGGCCTAATTTATCATTGTTATTCAAGTGCTTGCTCACCTCACACTTAAAACAAAATCCTTCTAGATTCTAATTAAGCTCTAAGGTACCTCCCAAGGGCTCTGCTTTGGCAAAGAAAAGCACTTTGATTTATGTAGCACTTTGTCGTTAGCGCTTCAGGCCTGCCTGTTGCGAACACACTAGTGATAAATATGAGCATAGAGCAATTACTCATATTTGTTAATTAACTCCCGCTAACAATGTTTTCCTCCACAATGTAATGAAAACACAGCAGATTGAACACAAATATGCCCCATTATTTCATGTCTCCACCTACATGCAATTAAGATGAAAATAATTTGCTGCCACAGAGTCCTCGCTGTGAGGGGAAACTTCCACAGCATACCAAATAAAAGCCGTTTACCCAGCACAAGCAGCAATCACATGGAACTGATAGGCTTTAAATGCTGTAATTAGCTCTCAACCTTGTGGCTGTCCGACTGCATCCCACTAATGTGCGAACACATGCACTTGTGAATTACTTCAAATATCACAGCTCTCCTCTGCAGCCCTTTAGCCTCAGTTAGACAGGGGGCCAAACACACTCTAGCTCTCTCTCTCGTATAAAGAGAAGATAGCTTAGCAACCTTTTCAAGGAATGTCGCACAAGTAGATCCTATCCTACGGCACCAGTGGACTGAGAACAAAGATGTTAAGCATAGAAGTCTCGCATGCCAAGGCAGTAAAAAAAACCCTAACGTCCAAATCAGATCCCTATATGAACACAGCACTGCCTGTCATTTAGCACAGAGCGAGCAGCACTATACTGTTACTATACTGAAGAGACATTGTTTATATGCTCAACCCACAAAGATTAAACTGATAACAATTCATTGGCGCAGAACAAAATGGCCGTTCAAACTGGAGGATGTCAAACAGCTTAGACTCCACCCTGATGCTTAATTAGTAGTGATCATGGCCTTCTTTTACACCGCGGTGCTCTGTGAGGCCAGTTGAGCTTAGGAGTGGATTGAGCCCCTGTGTAAACAGAGCTTTGGAGATTTCAGTCTCCGGGGCTTTGACATGTGGCTCAGAGGAGCATGGGGAGATGAATGCGCTCATACAGGCTTTATCAGGGTGAGTGAGAGGGGTAATGATCCTAAAACAATCTACTATTGGGGGGTTTTACAGAGTGTAAGACTCTAGAGCACACTGTCCAGCGGTTTAAGCGAACAGATGCTAACACTACAGCAACATCTAGTGACCCCTACAGCAGGGCACAAGTGGACCAACTGTATGAACAGTTGTAAAACTCACACAGTCAAGCATTGAAACAGAAAGGAAGTTTACTGAGGGTGAAGTGTTTAATTTCTGCACAACTAGCAGCAACCAATGATCCTTTTCAAGAACTTTCTCCAAACACGTTGTCAATCTGATATTGGTTAGAACAACTGCTAGTCCCACCTCAAACTCAGACATTGGCCGCTATGTTGAATCACTTAAAGAAATAGAGCAATATTGAAAGTGCTACAGAACCAAAGTGTCACAAATTATTTGTAAAGATTATCCATCTCCATTTACTGAGTAATGCATGCTCTGCTAGGGATATTTGTGAGTGCGAACAGTTCCAATAAGCTTCAAAGTTCAGTTTTTAGAAACCACACAGAACAGAATGAAACACTTATAAATGTCAAAATCGAATAGATGTGTTAACCGCTCCAAAAAAAGTGCAATTAAATCCTAAGAATGTCATCTGTACATTTGGAAGTTTAGAAGGGATTTGAAACTTAAGTGAAACACTTTAAACTGTAAGCAATCAAGTTTTTTTTAATATTAAGAACTATTACACAAAGAAAAAAGAAAGAAATACTGCATCACATAAAGGGATCCTTACTGATACAAGACAAGTCTTCTTGTTTCTTCCTAAACACTGAGCAAAGCACTACTCTACTTTTGACTACTTTTTGAACACTTTCATTAGCTGTTAACTTTAAATTATGATGATGTAACCATTTGGCTTAACTCACTATAAGAAATTTTCATAATGCTCCTCTATATCAACGAATTAAGATAGATTACCTCAGGTATAGAAAAAAGTATACAAGCTAAGAATGAAAAGTGTACAACAGTACATTAAGTGTATTAAAAAAAAAAATCAAAGTGTTAGTTGCATCAAAGTGATGAGTTACAGACTGAAACATCCAGTTTAACCCCTCTGGTCTCCTTCCTACTAATGCATTTAAAGGTTTCATTTCCAAGTATTTGCATCTGAGAAAAAGAGCACCTGCATCTGTATGCTGAACAACCAAAGTGAAATAAGATCACATTCATATCTAAAACTATTTCATTATTCAAATCATACATTTTTACTAGGGATGCATCGAAAATAAATTCTGGGCTGAAACCGAAAATTCGGGATGCACTTGGCTAAAAACCGAAACCGCTTAGATAAATACAGTACAGTTTATGAGTTATAAATAAAATAAGGTGTAACTGTAGTGTATTCAGGTACAGACACAATAATTAAGCCTAAACGAAAAATAACACTATTGTTCACTGTATAAATTAAATATAGAATAATTGTTTTGTTGTTTGATTAACATTGACTTAGCAGCAGGTCTTTATAGGCTGCTATCACTCTAAGACCGAATGCACGGATCCAATATAATGATACACATCCGATTTCTTTCTCTTTACATTCACTTAGGACATAATTGACTGTACGAGAATACTTGCCGAGACTAGTATTTTGACAATTTTGTGTGTATGTGTCCGTTCAAGCACATGGAGATGCAAAAGAGTTACTGTAATTTAATGATTTGCGAGTGCCGAAATGGTGAAAGTTAGCAAAACACATGCATACCGAACCGTGAGTCCTGGTCTGCACGGATCAACTAGTATCTGTTACACCCTTAGCATAGAGAAGAATATTAAGCGTAGCATCACACCGCGCAGTGATAACGGCTAGAGAAAGAGTGAGTACTGAGTACTGAACACTGAGGGGCGGCAGATATTTTCTCTTCTCGGCATACATATTCTCTAAACGGCCAAAAAACTAAAATTTTCGGCTGCTGAAATTTCGGTGTATCCCTAATTTTTACACATTAGTGCCCAAGATAGATTCACGGGGAAAACATGCCTTTACTAGTGGCAGTAAAACACCAACAACTTTTATTCCATTTTCAAACAAACTGTGTCTACAGGGGAAGATTATCTATTAATAAAGTCTTTTAAAGTGGTTCTTTAAACGATACTATGTTATGACCTCAAAACACTGTATTTTTAAATTTGATGTTAGCATCACGTAACCAACACCATATGGCTTTTCTGACATAGTAACCTTGCTTGGTAGCTTACCTGGTACAGCATTACTCTTGCAATAGAAAGCGCTTGGGTATGAATCTCATAAAGCAAGCTAAAATGGCATGGTTGCTTCAGCAAATGTGTTTTAATTTCGTGTTTGCTTCTGTTAACACTTTTGGTTAGGTTTATGTTATTTTCAAACGTGAATTAACTCTTTCAGCATCACTCATCAGACATTTAATTTCGAACTACCAATATGTACAACAACTAATGTAATAAAGCACTTCCAGATTCATATTCATCTGCTTCGGATACAATTTTTAGCACCACTCACTGGACATTTTACTATGATGGTGTCATGAAAAGTCCAACAGCCTGTGTTGTTAGTTACAAATCTCTACTGTTTATTCCTTTCGTTGAAAAACATTGGTTTCGATCAAACGCCATGCCTTAGACATCAGTGAACCCTGTGAAGGTCCTCCTTGTAGCCATCTGGCTTCTGTGGCACAACTCTTGTGAGCTTTTCACAGAACACCATCTTATCCAAAATATTCCACTAATCAAATTTAATTTAGCAAAATGGAGTTGCTTCATTTCATGCCTACTTAAATATATTTAAATAAAAGCATCTCACTCCCAATATACACATACATAGAAAAAGTATATTATACACACCAAAAAAAAAAAAAAAAAAAAAAAAAAAATATTCCAGATGGGAGCCAGCTGCTGAAGTCTCCAATAGAACTTTATTAGAGGCTAAATGCAACATTCAATCACACTTTAGCAGAGAGTGCAGACTGGTGTTTCTCTCAAGGATTCCTCTGAGGCTTATAAAAGACCCATCAGCAATGAAGCAATCACTGTACAATTTTTAGAAACCGTCTACAAAGCATTCACTCTCCAGTTTTAATATGCATATGAAATAAATATCAGCAGCTGGCTCAGCAGTGACGCAAACCATATGGTTGGTGGCTATGAAAAACTAATAGCATCAAACTTTTTTAACTCCTTTTATTTATTTTTTCATCATTCTTCCCTCTGGCAGAACCTTGTCTTCATCTAGCATCAAACAGAGAACATATGTCTTAATGTGTTACGATACAAGTGGCAGCAAATGAATGTCCATTGCCCTGTCTTAATGAGAAGAAGAGATCCTCTGTACGGAGCAGATTTTTATTATAAGGGAAAATACGCTGTCATGGGCATGATAACAATTTCATGGTTGGCGAATCGGATAGGAAGAGCAAACGTGCGAGAGGTCCTTTTCTCTCTCCTCTTCCTGTGATACAGCATCATTCCACATGCTAGTCAAATGATTAATTGCCCTGGGTTGTTCTGTCAAGCACAATTTAAATGAGTCGGCATGTCAGCACAAGCTGCCAGCCTTTGGAAATCAGTGCCCTTGGAGCAATGCGCCGCTACAGAACAAAATCATGCTGCTGTTCCGCCTTAGGCATGGGAGACAATGGCGGGTCCTCCTCGGCTTTGACAAAGTAAGTAACTGGGAGCGAACGAGTCCAAAGGAACAGCTGTGAATCAACATGCTAACAATCCGATTTTTGTGAAGTGCTAAATGTAAACATGAGAAAAAAACAAATCTGTTCGGAACAAGGTACGGCAGAGTGAGGAAAAGAGGAAAGCGTCAGATAGAGAGTACACTGTAAAGCCAAAGTTTACATTTCCAAACAAGTTTACATTACATTTTCTTATCAGCCTAATCCAACTCTATAAAAGAACCAATTAAAATCCAGAGACAGAGAAAGAGAGATGGTGGCTTTCCAATTTGAGAAGAACTGGATTTGAAGACATTAAAGTTACCCAGCTAACTTGTGGGAAAATAGGGCAGGAGTTCGCCATAGTGTCAGTAACTGATGACCTTTTTTAAGCTAATAGCAAACATACATTGGTCCCTGATTTCCATATCACTGTATCCAGCTGCATATAATCACCTTACTGGTTTTAAAATCCAACTGAATTTCAAGTTGAGGCAGACAGACAGAGAGAGACAGAGAAACAGAAAGAAAGAAAGAACTAATAATGTAACAGAGCTCTAAAGGTAGTCTTCTATGTCTATGTTGTTACTCGAACGAGTCATTTCAATGTGTGTTCTGTTTGCTCATTCAAATGAGTCTTTTGTTTACCCCCACTATCTGAACTCTTTGCTCAGTGAGCCTTACTAGTATTTGCACACCTGCTGTCTTTGTCAGTTCATACAGGACAACCTGGAGCCGCAGGGTATTCTGGGAATGTGTGGCGCAACCTGACAAAGGACTAACATAAGCACTGCAGTATGATTTTATATTATTATCTGACACATGTTATCTGAAGCCTCATTCTTCAGTTAAACTAATGAGATCCTCCCTCCTCTCTTCCCCTTTTTCTGTCACTATTCACTTCTGCGAAAGGGTGTAGAAAATGGAGTTTGATGAAAACCAAGTAAAGCTGCTTTGAAACGATATGTATCGTGAAAAGCGCTATACAAATAAATGTGAATTGAATTGAAATAGTCTTCATCAAATGAATTATTGACACTGTACCTCTTTGTCACAAATGATTGAATATGTGGAGACTTATGTTACTCTCAGTATGAAGTAACAATCAAAAGTGTTTTAGTCTATTAGAAGAGCTCGAGTTGATTAAATGCTGAGACTACTGGATTGGTTCAGTGGTTTCCGATAAAAATAAAAAGATATTTGAAAGCAAAATACTATAGGATTTATTTGAAACAATGTATTTAATAAAGTAGTACAACTTATCAACTTCAACGGGCTTGTCTTTGTGATGTGAAGTCTCTAAGTGGCGTCTCAAATTGTTCGGCTTCGTACTGTCAGAAGAAGCAGCTAATATTTTGAGGCACGCAACACACTGTGGTTTCTCTTCATTACCCACCGTTGTACTGGTGAATCTTAGGGCGAGATATGTATGCCTCATCATATTTTCTTGTCTTTTCACCATGTCTACACCAGATGCAACGGCCAGGCCACAACAGCTTGGACGTGGCACACTACTGAACGCGACGAAGCGAATGTAGTAAATCTATTTGTCCTTTGTGTCAGAGTGCTGGAGTACGTCAGAAATAGAACAGTGCATCAGTTTACGGTCAGGGTTTGTCGTGCCACATCCAGTGTAGAAAGCATCCTTGATTACAATGGGTTTTATTTGCTTTTGTCGCGTCATGCTGCTCACGTCTGGTGTAGACGAGTTGTTTTGGTAATTGTAATTTTTGGAGTAGATTCACTGCCTGCCTTATTCTTACCTCGCACTGGCAGTCCTTTCATAAACTTGTCCATGCTTAGTGCAAAACCTATTTATATTTAAAAAGTAACTATTTATATTTTAACATGTCTCCCTGCAATTCTCAATTCTGATTCATCACATCGCAGCAGCTTGTGGTCTGTTATTTCAAGACAACAAGCGCTACAACTGATAACAGACCGCTCAAGTGGGTACTGTAAGTCATCTTGAGGTAATAAAATATGTCAAATGAATATATTGCATTCAATTATTTACTTATGTGGCAAGTAGCACCCTGAATCACCCTGAAGAGTTTTCTTTTGCGCAACAATCTGCTGACTGTACACTATCTCTTAGCCTTGCTGCACCCCCCTTTTATAACATCGCACCCCCCGTTTTAGACAGATAAGATAGTACTCTTAATGTAGTGTACATAGAGAAACTTTTGAAAAATAAAAGTAGCTGTTTTAACCATAAGGCATTAAGAAAACAATCTATTGCACTATGCTTATGGAGTACAAAGTGGATCTTTAGAAACAGCTTGATTCAGAGCAAAAGCTGTTTTTAGGTCACTGAAAATATCCCTGCAATAAGCCTGAGAGGTCGATAACTTCAGAGAAGCAGGACAAAGCTTGTGAGAGCTTTGAGAGACCAAAATATACTTTGTAGGGCCATGAACATACACTTTCCAGACTGTTCTTTAAATAGTCTGTTTCCTCTATGTCCTTTTAGCTTTAATGATGTGTAAAAGGTCAAAGAAAATGGGAGCAATCATTAGTGCAATTATAATCTCTGAAACACTACTCTTGAAGAGCTAAATAAAGCTCAATATAAATTCAGATAGATGTTCTCTTGTACACTGTGTCCTAATGTGATAAAACGACAAGAGATCAAAGTTATCTCTTGTATAAATCTAATTTTCTGTCTAACCAACCACAACCAAAAGAAACCACAAAGAAATTATGTTGATTTCTACTGTGCAGGTTAGCTCCACCCACCATGAAATATCATTGGTCCAAAATTAAATTAAATACCTTCTTATTGTCTGAGACTTGTCACATTAAACAGCATTTTCATGTTCAAAAGAAAATGTGTTTGTTGCTGGAAACATGTCAGATCAAGACACCATGAAATCAAAATTCTAGGGCTGCCCCCTAATAGTCAACTAATCATTAAATATTGACCTCAAATATGGCTTATCATCTGAAACATGTAAGTAGTAGCAACTTTACATGGCCGCTCGCTTTAATGTTAACCTAGAAACATGTGGGCTATTCAAGTGCTTGTGCGGAGTGTGAAATTGAATAGTAGTGCGCTTACTGCATGACAGCTAACATGGAGGTGCCGGTGCGATCAATTGCGCTTAAAATACTCTGTCATTTTTGGTCACACACATAAGAGTAATACATCTTTTGAATCTATGAAGAGTCTACTTTTATGTATGTGCACTCACAAAAACATCAAAACACTGTGCTTTTGTAAAATAATGAAAGCATACAAGGTGCGCTTTCTGCCATCTCTCTTTATGAACTTGAGTGAAGAAAAAAAGAACCGAAACTTGCCTCGCAGACATTGGTTCAAATGAACCAATTCAAATGGAAAACAAATAGTCTCAGATTATGTAACCCGTATGAAATGTGCATATAGGCGCGTCCACTGCTGCAGAGATGACGAGTCAGCATCGTCAACTTCATGACTGCAGCCAAAAAAAAGAGAAAACACTAGTTTATCAATTAAACGGTTCGTTCACCCCAAAGTGAAAATTATGTCATTAATCACTCACTCTCAAGGTTCCACACCCGTAAGACCTTCGTTCATCTTCAGAACACAAATTAAGATATTTTTGATAAAATCCGATGGCTCAGTGAGGCCTGCATCGCCAGCAATACCACTCCCTTTTTCAATGCCCATAAAGCTACTAAAAACATATTTAAAACAGTTCATGTGACTGCAGTGGTTCAACTTTAATATTATAAAGCGACGAGAATACTTTTTGTGCGCCAAAAATAACAAAATATTCCACAATATCTAGCGATGGACGATTTCAAAACACTGCTTCATGAAGCTTTAAAGCTTTATGGATCATTTGTTTCAAATCAGTGGTTCAGAGAGCCAAAAATCACATGATTTCTGTAAACAAGGCTTCATTACGTCATAAGCGTTTTGAAACTTCAATAGTTTACGTGACTCTGGCAGTTTGATACATGCTCCAAACCACAGATTCAAAGCAAATGATTCATTAAGCTTCGAAGCTTCATGAAGCAGTGTTTTGAAATTGGCCCTATTTTGTTTGTTTGGTGCACAAAAAGTATTCTTGTCACTTTATGATATTAAAGTTGAACCACTGCAGTCACATGAACTGTTTTAAATATGTTTTTAGTAGCTTTCTGGGCATTGAAAAAGGGAGTGTTATTGCTGGAGATGCAGGCCTTACTGAGTCATCGGATTTGATCAGAAATATCTTAATTTGTGTTACCAAGACGAACGAAGGTCTTATGGGTGTGGAACGACATTAATTAATGACATCATTTTCATTTTTGGGTGAACTAACCCTTTAATTATTAAAATGTTAAAGCGGTCTCCTTTCTGTTTTTCCCTGACACATTCATAATCATTACTTCTGCCTGTGCGCCGTGGCAAGCTTTATGCACGTGCTTGAGCGCTGATTATGCTATGTAGGCATTTAAGGCTCTTTATCATAATTTATAGGATTTATTAATAAACGTGCGATTAGTCGACTAATCGCTTAAAATGAATGACTAACTAGTCGACCAGAAAAATCATTAGTCGAGGGCAGCCCTAGAAAATGCGTTCATTTCTTTTTTTCTAAAAGCAGGTTATTGATTTTATTATGAATGATTCACCCATGCATATTTTTTTGACCTTGTAATTTTAATTAAAATGACCTAACTTGATCTTTCGTTAAAACGACAGTCTTCTCTCTGGTGATGTATACCAGACTTCTGCACTCATTTTGTCCACTTAAACCTTTGTTAACCACTTTAAATCTTTTTACAATCGCCTGTAAGCTCACATTCAGAACTACCTCATCTAATCAACATCTGATGAAAAGAGTCAGTGCCCTATATTTTTTTCTTTTTTGATAGTCTGTTTCACTCACATATATGTCACAGAAGAAAAGAACTGCTGCTACTTCCATTTCATCATAACTTAACAGCTTTTGAAAAACTATTACACACATACGAAAAGTACACGCATAAACATGCAGTATACAAAGCTATTATTCAAGATCTCTGTATAAATAATACATTGATATGTGACCATTAAATATTCTCTGCACACATACAACCCCAAAAGAAGTGGGAAAAAATGTAGCAACACTTTGTAAGACTTGCCTCACTCATCATGACCGAGATGTTTGGTGACCCCATCAAACTAAAACAATGCATGGAAAAGTTTCCCTTCTCTTTTTTTGGAAGCCATTGTCATAACTGGAATATCTTCTGAGTGATCAGCATTCCAGATTGGCAACCTTTGTTTTGTTAAAATAAGATTTGAGAAGTGTTTTGGAAAAGGATGAGAATCAGAATTTCAGCAGGGATCCTAACAAAAGAAGGAGGACATGCTAAACCCTCTCCACATAGCTGACTGGCATCGGCACAATGTGTTGTCAGATGTGCTGTGCCCTTAGCATGGGGCACATTCCTGTCTTGAAGAGGAGCCATCAAACCTTTGTTCAACACAATCTCAGGGGAAGATTTGGTGACAGTTTTCAGCAGCTCAGGATCAATGATGCCTTTCTTTTTCTTTGTCTCACCTTCCTTCTCTCTCCCAATAAAAAAACAAACAGTTACACACACATATAGAAATACAGGATTACATTGCCTTGGTTTTCATTTATTATTTTACTCTTTCATCAAACACATTCACAAACACTTACAGCAAAAACAGAAGTTTACTCCATCAGTTAAAGCAGAACAACATCCAGATAAGGCACAAAGGTAATATTGGAGGAAATGAGATGAAGAGCATTTACAGGAAACAGCATGCAATGGATTTAGGGTTGTGCCGATAGACGATGATACTGTATATCGATGATAGCCAGAGATATTGTCAAATATGGCATTTCCAATGGATGCATTAAATTAATAATAACAATAATGAACTATTATTTTTAGGCTACTATTATTATTAAATAAATATTACAGTTCATTTGAACTGCCATAATTTCTTAGCGCATCATAATACCAGATTAGGATAATACAAGATTAGATAGATTAGCTTACTGATCATTGAATATGTTTTAAAAACATTTAGGTCTATCGTCTATTATACAATGAATTATATAATTAAAATGATATAATAACAGTCTATAGCAGATCTGAACACTGCAATAATCAGTCATCAATTAAAATTAAGCTTTATTTCAAACACCAACTTTCAAAGACAATTTGTTTAACACAAAATACTTCTCTTCTCATTTTTTCAAGAACATATGGGCAACAAGAGAAATATTAAGAAAATAACTTAAGACTGTTATATATTGTTATTAACATAATATTATGTTGAAGTAGATTCATCTCTGAGAGAATGTGTGCCGTTAATGCAGCATCAGATGCCAAAAGCTTAGTCAATTTTTACTTTAACTTTCTGTGGTAAATAATTGACTGGGATTTGAGACTTCTTCCCCGACATAATTCTAGCACAAAGTTTGCACATTGCTTGTGTGATATCCACTGGCTCAATATTGCATATTATATATATACAATTAAAAATATATATATCATAACTTGATCTTCTGGTGAAACAACAGACTTATCCCAGGTGATGTATATAGGATTTCTCCAATCAATTACATAAACCTTTTTTAACCCTTTTTACAATTGACTGCAAGCTGGTATTCAGATCTGCCTTTATCCAATCAGCGATTAATAGAACCAAGTCCCCACCCTACATTTTTTTCTTTTTTGATTGTCCATTTCACTCAGATGTAAACAAAATATTGAAGAAAAAAAAAAACAAAAAAAAAAAACACAGCTTCATCGCAACTTAACTCCAACTTTCCTATTATGGCCCAATATTTACCCCTTTAAATCGATTTTTTCTAACCTTGTTCTATGTATGCGTCATATTAGAGGTGGCATGAATGCATTTACACTGCAAATACAACTGCATAAATAATGTTATGAGATTATCGTTTTAAATATAACATTTTGAATATAGAAATAAAAAAATGAAATGGTAATTTTAATTATGAAATAATTTAATTAGTTGTTATAATGTCATTGTTGTGTCATGCAGCTCAAGTCGAGTCTCTTGGTTATCAAGTCAAAGTCAAGACATTTTCTTCTTTTTGTCAAGCAAGTCACAAGTCCTTAAATGTGTGACTCAAGTCAGACTCGAGTCAAGTCATGTAGCTCGAGTCCCCCACCTCTGGATTAAAGACATGATTTACAGGGTGTGATCCAGTCTGGCTAATGGTGTGTGTCAGCTACAAATTTACATATTTACCCAGGCACACAACATCATATCAGCCAGCTACTAAATCAATCATAGCCACTATTAAAGAGTCTGCTGATAGGGGTTAGTGGAAATGAGCTCTTGAGCCTGGGGCTTGTACTGGCATGGTTACCTTTCTTTCATCAATCACTGATGTATCCGAGATGGCCATTGTTCATGGTTAGCTGTGGAGGACTCGAGTGAATTACATTGCTATTTACACTGAATGATAACACTTCCCATGCACAGAATTACTATGTAAGTTATACAACATGGTCATATGCAACTAGTACCATCAAATGACTTCTGGTACTTTACAGTACTTCTGTACTTTTGTATATGCAAATTAATGGGAAACACAATGTGATTGGCCCATCATTTTGTTGAGTGTCAGTACAAGATCTGAACACTCAGTAGCAGATTATGTATACCCTGCCACAACTCCAAATGACAATATTTGCATCTGTTTGCCATTTTAGGATATAATACTGGTGAAAACATATCCTGATGAAAGCGATCCACTACATCAGTATTCCTGGCAAAAGAAATGAGAAACATTTCAGACACACTGCACACTTACATGTGCTCCTGCTCTCAAAATGCTATGTTGCTTGAATGGAGATTGCAAGTGAAACCCTATATCATTTACAGCATTCACATATCAGCTAGCAGTTGCTATTTTCTTCTGCTGTCGATCAGGCAGTTAAAGGGATAGTTCACCCAAAAATGAAAATTCTGTCATCATCATTTACTCATCATCATGTCAATCCAAACTTATATGACTTCCTTTCTTCTGCAGAACACACATTTTTAAATCAGTGTTTTGATTTGTTTTTGTTTTGTTTTTTCTTTTTGGGCCCCACTGACTTTCATTGCATGGACAAAAACAGACAGCCAAACTATCTTCACTTGTGACCTTTTAACAAATAAGTTTTTTTTTTCATTTTTCCCCAAAATCGTCTTGACAAAAATTATCCAGAAACCATTCAGAAAAAAACTCTGCCCAAGAATCTCTACAAACATACATATCCAGTTCCTCTAGAGGGATTACGTTACATCGATTAAAACTCATGAATCAGATCTATGCTGCTTCCTGTCCATGTGTGTAATGACACCTAATGTGTACATTCATTGTATCACTGTACACAGATCTGAATGTAAGAACACGTTTGGGGAGTAATTTAACCCCTGCTGTATGGATCAACACTAGGCCTGAATTGAAAAGCTATATACCTGAGGGGCGAGAGTCTATATGGGTGTAGACAAGTGAGTTAATGCATTTGAATACAGACAACACTGTCATACACTATCATCAATTGCTGTCAATTTATTTCCTCTAGCCTTTGTCTTCAGCACAGGATCATGAAACAGCACTTACATCCTTCAAAGTCTGTGCAGTTTGCTATATGAGGTTGTATCTACTCATTTCATGAGCACACTTCACAATCAGATCAGTGCCAGCTCCTAAAAATAGCTTACGTAAAAGTTATTTCCTTCACTCGACTCTGTCTTTATTAAGAGTATAACTCAAAATGTAACCGAAGATAAATAGTTCAAGAAAAGCAAATTAAAGCAATATTTCACAGAATATACAATTTTTTCAAGTTGCCCACCATCAGTATTTCCTTATAATAACAGTTTCGGCCCCTGCAAATTTGCATTTAACGATACTTCCTTCCTGTACTGTCTTTACCCAGACTTTCTCGTTCAATAAATATACTTTCCACTTATTTTTTTTAAAGAAATGTGTGCATTTCTGAGCAACATTTGTGAAGAAATGATATACTGACATCTGACTGTTATGACAGATAATTGTGTAAACACTGATAGTTGGCTATCAAAGGAAAGTAAATGTCATTTGAAATTGCAATAACTTAGTATGTCAAAACAATCTCTGATTTGTTCTATAAACAGTCTGACTAAACCCACACAACTTGTCATTCCCTGCAGGGAGTTTGTATAATAAAAAACCTCAGTGTTGACTATATGAACCTTTTATGGTTTTGTTTTGTTTTGTTGTATAATTTGCACAACATACATTGAGCCTTTTACATTTAAACAACGAGTGAATTAGTGTGCAAAACTGCAGCAGTTCTAAAGCGATCTGTTTATATCAAGTTCAAAATGCATACACACACAAACATTTCCAGGACAACAGGACAAAGAGAATCATCCATCTCTTGCATAACTGAATGATGCCTTTCATGAGAGAGAGAGGGGGATAGAGAGAAAAGAGAGAATGAATAGGGTTAGGAATGCTGACAACCACCAAACGAAAGACGGACATTCCCTGCCAAAATGTGAAGTCTCATTATCCATGTAATCATTAAAGGGGGGGTATTACACAATTTCTGCCAATCTCATGTTAATCTTGAGTACCTATAGAGTAGTAGTGCATCCTTCATATCTCCAGAAAGTCTTTAGTTTTATCATACATATAAAAGATACATACGCTGTACCGAGTATTTCCGAAAACAGCCGAGCGCCTGGAGGCGTGTCCTGTGAGCGGAGCTAAAGAGCACACGTAGCTTTTGTGTAGAGATCGTCTGCAAGCTATCAATGGTCAGCTAAACAGATGTATTTAAACACACACAACACACCATCGCATTATCCCTGGATAACTTTTGAATCACTATAATGAATATAGCGTATAGTGAATGATGAATAACGAATTTATGAATTAACTACGTTCGTGTTGTTTACATTATATGCACTTAGGCGCCTATTGCCAACAAAACAGACATTTGAAGCAGTTTTACTCACCACCTGTGGTTCCGACTCATGACCATTACCGCTGTGACCGCTCCATCTTTCAGTTTCAAACGATCTGTAAATCCAGTGTAGAACTGGGCCTTGTTTATGAAACCATAAGCGCCAACCCTGAGGGCTCGAGCAGCCACAGAAAAGCATGAGATATTCTCCATTCATTTTAACCAATAAAAAGGTGACTGCAACTATCAGTTTCTATGGTTATTTTAATAACAAATGTCGAGAGCGCATGTATTGTATTGAGCACAAAAATCTGGGTTCTTTGGGAAGCAAGGTTATCTTTCCCTCACAACCAAAAACACACTTCTTTGGTGACATTGTTGATATCGTGAAGTCCTGTGACCTGTGCAGTGCTGCCGACGACTTTCGTAAACCCGAACGCACGTTGATGGGCGTGCTCTTGCTCTCTCGCTATGGTTGACGTGTGCATGCGCGCCCTTCCAGGAGAAGTGCCCGTACAAGGAATTCCACCCCGTTTACATCACTCAAGCCCATACTCAAAAAAAAAAAAAAGACCCTGAATCCTGTAAGGATTTGGAAGATAATTTTTGGCACAGAAATACTCCGTCATTCGTCCAACTCGTGTTTTGAAACTTTGGCCATGTTTAGCATGAGAATCCAACTCTTTAACAGTGTAAATAAGTCAGAATACATGAAATAGCCTTTGCATAATAAAAAAGCTCCATCTGTAAATGATCAGAGTAAATACAACTATTGACCTAGGATGCAATTTACTCTTACCTGACATTATTTAAATACTACCACAAACTCACAAAAATATAAAGCGAGCACATGGGCTCAGTTCAGTGTGACAGATCTGTCTTTGATATTTAAGTGCTGTTGATCGATACAAACCAAAACTAGACCAAACGCAGAACAGAAACATCATTTAAATGTGTCATTCAAAATTCCACAAATCTCTAAACTACAAAAATAAAAGCCAAAAATAAAATCACATTGCATTCAGCAAATGTAAGCACTGGTTTATTTAAGCCATCAGGAACACTTTTCTAGTAAATTTCACTGACTGCTACCACATGTGTTCGCTTCATAAACCCAATGCTCCTGCACAAACCACACTCATTACCCAGAATCCACTGCATACAGTGTGGCTGCAGACACAAATCAAGACCCCTTATAGCTGCCCCAAGGATACAGGCCTTTAACTGGTTGCCCTAAAGTTCAATTTTAGAACATCCACAGAACCAGATCGGTTACTGCACTAAAATTATTCATTTATTAGATCTGTCAGTGGGACACACCTCTTATATTTTGACTGTCTGCAAAACAGTTGTGATCATTGAACTTTTTAAAGCCTATGATTTCAGTTTCAAACTGTCCATTTTTTTTCCTCAATAAACCTGAACCTGCATTATGAACATTCAGAGCTAAGATGATTACAGTGTCCTGCTCCTTTTATTTCTCCCATCTGCCACTTTTTTCCCCCATCTCATCCTTACACGGTTTCTGGCTTTATTTCAGTACCAAATTAAGTTTATGTCAGTCATTTTGTTTTTACTGTAGATATAAAGAAAGATGTGATGCCTGAAAGCAATGTTAGTGTGCTGTGGACTTCATTAAAATTGTACTGAATCTACCAGGACTTTTGGAAAAGGAATACAAGTAAGAACAGGAGCCTAAGTGTAGGATGACTTTCGTAATGCATCTAAAATCAAAATCAAAACTATATGATGTCACAACAATCATAAAATGTCATAAGAGATGGAGATATTCTTACCTTCTTACTATCATAGTGCTCCAAATAATGTTTGTGCATTGCTTATCTATGGAAAACTGTTCTCAAAACACAATCTGAGCACCTCTGACAGTCCCTAAAAATGACTGGACACTGCCACTGATGGTTAATACTGTAGTAAATATGGTTCTAGTGGTTTATAGAGTACATTCTGAGCCATGGTATTTTCAGTGACATTATCAACACTGTACTTCATATAAGCTAATAAAAACAGCATTAAGTTACGTTAAGGCTGGCAGTTAAAACTTCACTAATGCTTTAGATTTATCAGTCTTCAGATAACTGTGTTGTCAGGTGATAAACAACGTAGAAGTGCAGGCAACTCAGCTTCTAAGACTCGACGATCAAAACAAAAACTTTTTATATGCAAACTATGGTATATGTCAGGGGTGGCGAACATCGGCGCTAAAGAGCCAGAGTCCTGCAACTCTAATCAAACACACCTGAACAAGCTAATCAAGGTCTGAAGGGTTACTAGGAAGCTACAGGCAGGTGAGTTTTTTCAGGGTTGTGGCTCTCCGGAGTTCGCCAGCCCTTGTATATGTTAATAACACATAATTCAAATGAGTTGGAACAGGGAATGGCAGAGAATTTTTTTTTTTTTTTTTTTTTTTTTTAACAATAATGCAGATTTGCAATCTATTACTGTATCACTTTGACTTAACTGACAATTCTGACACTATTTATCATAGGGTCAAAATAATGTAGTCTCTGATGGTAAAGCTGTATAAACAAAGTCAAGCTCCTCTAACACAGAGAACACATGCCTGTCAAAAAAATATATATGAAATGTAATTTTATAGTTCTGTGAATTACTAAACAACAACATTTGTTGAGAGGACTAAAATCCTGTCATCACAGAACTGTTCTCCCAGGAGCAAATAAAAACATTCCTGTCATATCAAGCAGAGTCTGTAAGGCAGCACAATTCATGCATTGTCCTATAACACTGACAGCCTTTTGTCTGAAAGTCTTATTTAACTGCTGAAGGCATGTATCACTCTGCTTTATTAGAGTCATTACTAAATCTATAGACCTGTGAGACTTTGGAACTAACTTACAGTCAAAAAGGATGTGACAAGGACAAAGTGGGGTTGAAACTTGTGCCAAATCTCTCTAAAATGTTTAACATTGGCTGACTCAAAACTGTTTAAGGAAAATAACAGGGAACTCAGAAATTGGAAACAGAAAGAATGGGGAATATGGCAAGCCATTTAACATTTATTCCTTAAAACTATTTTTGTGTTGTCATTTTTAAATTACTAGCAAGTAAACTAATAATGACTAATATCTCTGTCAGTTTCACTAGAGCTATTCATTGTATGCTACTTTACTATCCTCCCTTTGCTATTAATCACCAGTTTTCCTAGTAGAAACTGAATCGACACTAAAATGCAACCTAATTTTTACTAGTAAGATTTTATTTTAACAATAAAGTAGGTCTTCTGATGAGTCATTTACAACATAAAAAAAGCTATTGTAACTTGGAAGATAAGATATTTTAATAGCGTTTCATAGATAAGTACTAATATCCAATATATAAGTACATGTATTGGTACTGGAATAGGTACCAGTAACAATAAGGACACAGTCAGACATTAATTTGCATTTTATTGCTAGAAGCAATAGAATAGTTCCTTTTCACATCGAGTAGCAAAGTATCATTATCTAGTGAACAGAATAGTTACTAGTGAATCTGAGATACTATTAGTCATAAGTCACTATTGGACTACTTGTTATTTAAAAAGAAGTACTAGTTATATAAAAACAGATAATGTTAATCTTAAAGAATAAATGTTCAATTGGCTTGCCACAAGTGAGCGTGTTTGGCTGTAGCTCTTCCACCTGCTCTGAATGGTGCTTTACGAAGTAAAATCACTGAAAACAACGATACCCTTTCAATAAACCTCTCCAGAGTTACCATATCTAACTTAAATTGGTTAAAAATAAGTATGTAGTCGCAGAAAAGACTACACCGCTCGCCATTTAAAATCTACTGAACCAAACAGAGAATCAACTTTGCGCTCCTAGTTTGGAAACACCAGCTCAGGGCTTTAAACAGCGTCTCCCACCTTGTTGTAGTTGTAGTATCCCAGGCAGTGGGAAAAATCCAGGTTCTGTGGATCTCCAGGAATAGAATTCCCTCCGGCAGAAGGATAAAATACATCCATGTTTCCTCTCGGCGAAGCGCTGCTCTATGAAAAGGGCGCAATTTTTTACTTGTCCTTCAACAATCCAGTCGCGATGAATGAGAGGGACGCGGTGAACAACGCGGGTTTAATGCAGCTCAGGGCGACAGAGAAAGGGTAAAAGGTTGTTTTAGGGAGTTTTAGTAATCCTCTTCTATAAGCAATGGTCGCTGGCCATAGTTTTGGGATGTTGAGAAAGGTTTGGCGATGTTCAAACTGCTCCAGCGCTGCGAGGTTCAAGCATGCTTGGAGAAGAGCAACACAAAGAAAGCCGGCAAACAGCAACTCCGCTACAATGTTCTCCACTCAGATGCACATTCACAGATACACTCAGTTGCTGGATTTAAACACAATGCTGTTCCAGCTCTCAGTGTTTCAAAGACGCCTCCATCAATCCACACTTTGCGTTTCAAATTAAGCGCTGCCGGTCAGTTGGGAGATCTGAACACACTTTAACCTTTCCAAGCTTGGCTAATTAAAGGAAATTAAGCCCTCCAGACACATGGATAATACTGTCCGATGGCACCGTTAGTCCAAGAAACTTGGGAAGCGGTGTTTACATATTCATTACAGCGCTTGAGGGACTCTGAACAGCCAATGGTCTTCTGTTTACTTCAGCCAACATCAAGCTGTGATGGAGGAGTATAGGAGAGAGTGGGGCTCATTGCGACCACTCCCCGAACACCCCTCGCCACTCCCCTATCAGCCCCAGAAAGAAAACCCCGGTACATGGATGTTCATTACATTGATGGACAACATTTAGCCAATATATTAAACTCATAAACTCATAATTTGAAGAATTTGCATTTTAAGGCCATTGGTTTGTGATTAGTAATATGTAACATTTACCTGAAGAGACTTTCTTGTTTGCCTGATTTTTATTTATATCAGAAAACCGCTATCCTAAAGGAGATTCCCGAGGGAACTCATGGTGAATTAGCCTTTTGAGTTGGCCTACAAATTGACGTCATGACTCTACAGTTCTATTAAATATGTTCTCTTTGTTTAAAGCAGCATTCATGATGATCTTCATTTCTATTAGCTCATCCTCATCCTAAACAGTCCAAAAATCTACATCATAGAATCTCTTGTAGAAATCCCAACATAACAGGACATTAAACACTAACAAGTCTCCTCCTTTTCTCATCTTGCTCAAAAACACATTAAATATGCATGCTGGGAACTAAAAATCCTCTGCCCAGTTTGAGGCTTGAACAGGAACACGAAACTGCACTTTGATCTGAAGCAAGTAGATTAATTAAACAAAAACTGATTATGAATTAGAACAATGATATAAAACAATTTTATTGGGTCATCTAATTTTTTTCATATATAATAACATACAAACAGTTATGTAAAGCAACCCATATGCACTTTCTTTCAGTGCAATTAATCATTCAAAAGGGTCAGAGGGTCTTTGAACAGAATAAAGGCATATTATTTGTATGTGAATAAGCAGCTTTCTGCTCAGATATTCTCATGATCTTTTTATGTGTAAGCAATGCTTTATGAAAAAAAGTAGTGTACATTAGTAGTGTAGTTCTTAACAAATGCAAGGTGACTGTGCGGCAAGCGTAAGTGAAAGACCTGTCATTTGTTCCTGTAGCCAAATCAAACATGTTTTGTTGAAGCATCTGGCTAGCATTCTCAATAATGACCACCAGGGGCTACAGATGTACACTGGAGAGAATCAGAACAGTAATCTGAATGTTTTAAAAGTCATTTGTTGCTCTCTCTCATTTCTCACACTGAAGCTATTTCATTAGACTTTGCTATATGGATTTACAACATTTATAAACTGATACAGTTCAATGACAAAAACAAATTAAGTTTGATGACTGGAAAATAATTCAGAGTTTTGGGCATTAAAGGGATAGTTCACCCAAAAATGAAATCTGTCCCATGATTTACTCACCCTCAAGCCATCCTAGGTGTATCTTTCTATTTAAAAAAAAATATATCATTAGTCCTCCAAGGTTTATAATGGTTCTGAATGGGGGGCCACATTTTGAAGCCAAAAATAATGCATCCATCTAAAAAAAAAAAGTAATGCATACGACTGCAGGGGTTAATAAAGGTCTTCTGAAGCGAAGTGATGTGTTTCTGTAAGAAAAATATCCATATTTAAAACTTTATAAATTCAAATAACTAGCTTCCGGTGGACGACTGGACTCAGAATGCGCAAGTCGATTTGTGTCGGAAGAGTATCCTTTGACCTGACACACAACGTAATGACGAACGCGGAGGCACAGAGGATACAGCAAAACAAATCACCGGTCACGAATTATAAGTCCAAAACGATCATTTTTAAAGAGAAATGTTGGAGGATTTCGATATAAAAGAAGAGGAGCTTAAATATGTTGCCCAGCCCTATTTGTTTGAACCGTGAGAGGTGTCTAAGCTTGCACTACTCCTACATCCTGCGTCATACATCGTGTCACGGGTTACTCATTTGGCGCAAGCCGACTTGGGCATTCTGCGTACGGTTATCCGCCAGAAGCTAGTTATTTGAATTTACAAAGTCTTTAATATGGATTGCAAAAATGCATTGCTTCACTTCAGAAGGCCTTTATTAACCGACTGGAGTCGTATGGATGACTTTTTTCATGGATGGATGCATTATTTTTGGCTTCAAAACACGGCCCCCCATCCACAACCATTGTGAACTTTGGAGGACTAAGGATATTTAAATATATCTCCAATTGTGTTCGTCTAAAAGAAGGTATACACCTCATATACACCTAGGATGGCTTGAGGGTGAGTAAATCATGGGATAATTTTCATTTTTGGGCGAACTATCCCCTAACCAAATTTTAAAGGGGAATGTTGTCATATGCCGTGCCACAAATAAAACAAAAACACATTTTATTTTTGATCCAATTCAAACAATCTGAAAGGTTACTTCTTTTCTTGTAAATTCCAGACGTGTATAGTACATTATGGGCTGGGATGAGTTCTGTAATCCCATGGGTCTGAATCAGAGAGCTATAGATGAAAGTAACTCCACCAGCAAAACAGAGGCTCGGCTGGAAGGTAAGTGGCAATCATGATTGCATTTGCATTCGCAGTGTTCCCTTTGAAAATGTTCACTCTCGCGCAATGCATAATCCTATATTACGCAACAACAACCAAAAATTTAATTATGATGAGTTTTCACATTTCAAATTATCTACAAAGCCCAAGGATTTTACAAAATGGAAAGAAATTCATGCTGTATATATGCACATTATATGCATAGAATTCCTTCTTCCATCTTCCTCTCAGACAGACACTCATACAATAAACATGCACATGCATGAACAGACAGACAAACACACAGGCACGCATGTTATCTACACACACACATTGACGATCAGATAAGGAGGGTGTTCCGCATTCCACATTGTTGTTATTACGTTTGATACGTGTGGTGATGAATACGCCCGATCTGATGTGTGCAGGAGCATCTTTGATTCTCTGTTATTATTTATTTGTGTGTGTAATGTTGTTTGCCCATGTGGCAGGAGGGAAACTGAATTAATTTCCTCTCTGTGGGTTTGGTGTCAGCGTCTGAGCACAGATGAATTATGCCGCACTCACACTTCATGTCATTTCCTCTACACTCGGCAACATTGTCACCATTTGGTAACCTGAAAACAAATTATCCCACTCTGGCATAAGTTCAAATTCAATTATAGCAGCCCACAGTAATTATGTGGAGGTATAAAGGAATAATAAATGCAAAATAATTAATTAACCTAATAATCTTTATTTATGCGCCCCTCATATTAAGCCTGTGATCTCTCCATTGTGGCAGTGTGCTCTAAATTAGACTGAACAGCTGTGGATGTAGAAGAGGCATCAGGGGCATCAATAATATTCATATCTATATTCTCCTGTGCTTATTATAAAACAAGGCCAAAGACTTTGCATAATGCAAATCTTTTAGCTGCATTTTTATATAGGCCAACCTAATATATGATGTGATAATGACACCTTACATGTGCCCTTTCACAATAGATACAAATTCAATCATGTACTGTATTGCCTTGTGATTTATCTTATAGCAGCCTACATATCATTTTACATTTGTTAAAAATGACTTTTGTCTTCTGGGCCTCGGACCTGTGACCCACAGCATTACTTTTCCACCCCGAGCTCCAAATTATTCTCTGTTATGAATCTAAAGAAGAGCATCTTCTACTGTGACCTTGGCAAACTGACAAATCAGCTTCGCTCCACTGTGTATAGAACAGATACTCAAGATTCAGCCACAGTCTTCTTAGAAATCTTTTTTTTTTTTTTTCCCCAATTATACATGGATTCATATACAGCAGTAATATTCTCAGGCTGTTGGGTCTGTGCGATTGGCTTGGCCTTCAGTCTTCATTATCAGACACTGAGGTCTTTGATCTCTCTCCCTTTTGTAATGCAATAAAGTTGAATTGTCATTGAATAAAGTGTTCGGCTGGTCTCACATGTCCAAAAGCCCTTTAGAAGAAATGTCTGATACATTTTCTATCATCAGTGCAGTCATATAACCAAAGGCAGGGTCTTAAATATTTACCATGTTTATTTTATAAGGGCACACCACAAAATTGAGTAAGAATCTAAAAACGTAACTGAATACTAAATCTTATATATCATGGAGATCACTGATGTGCCTGGGTATAGCTGATTTTTGAGTGTTTCTATTTCTAAACTGATGCAATCGAATCTTAATAGTCTGTAAGAATAACAACTAGGCTACATTGGATCAGAGGAGTATAAATTTACTCTAGCCTTTACAAATTGTTCTTGTTCTTGTTCTCACAAGATTTGATTCTCTACCACCCTCACCCCCTCCCTTCTACACCATGGCTGATACTGCAGTATGCAGTGTGGATATGCTGTCTTTGCATTTTATGTAGAGCCCTCGGGGGCCATCGCCTCTATTACAGCATTCAGTAATGATGAGAGAGATAAAAGATAAAAGTGCTTTCTTTTTCTCACTACCCCCTATCCTAATCTATCTTTCTGTCTCAGTCTCTTTCTCTGCCATTACAGTTGCAATGTTGTATTTGCACTGTTGAAATGTACTGTTGGTAATAATTTGCTGCAATGTTGTCATCTGTGGTGGGATATGGTCATGAATGTCATGATACATAAGAGAGATCTCATATGGATTGAATATTTAGTTGTGCTTTCCTGACTCAAATATAGCAATACAAAATAAGGCAACATTCCATAAGCAAAGTCCCTTTAAGACAAGTCATTTCACTCGGCGGCCATCTTTGAAACACCTCTCGGGCATGCAAGTGCATCTCCTATCGCTTTGAATGTGGAAACATCAAATTCTCCAAAGCTGTTTGCCAAGATTTCGATTATATTTCACATTTGAAATCACCAATGAAATCTGACAACAACTGTCTCATAAATTTTGTTTCTAAACGCTTGAATCATGACAAAAAACTGTATTTTTCAGGCCGGATCAAGCTAATGTGCATGCGCAGTCCTAAGTGCGCATCTCATTAGGAAGTATGGGTCTGACTGTTTCTGTAGGAACCGAAGTTTCTAATGGCCACTGCACTGACGCAATGACTTTACCAATCGGCAATTGGCTTTTATTTAGAAGGCAGGACTTATTCCGCCATATTGCGCGTTGCACTTTCTCCCATTCAAAACAATACGGGTGACGCATCGTGTGTTATTCTGAAGTCTTTGGTATAAGGAACAAGGTTTAAAAATATATTGCTCATTGGTACAGTACTTTGAATTAAGAGTAAATGGATATTTTCAGAATCTGTGTTGGGGATTAACTAACTAAATGTAGCAACCCTATTAAGTAGCATGAAAATGGTTCAGCTATTTTCAAAGTACTGTAACTTTTACTTTTTCAAAAAGTAAAGTTACTTTTTCACAACCAGTTGCTACATTGCTGGATATAATCAAACGCACTCACCTAAACAGCTATCTTGCTCTCCTTCTAGTGCTAGTGCCAGAGGTCTGATTCATTCTAGTGAATTTGTTTATCTGAGCCAGTCCTCTGTCTCAAAGTCAGATTCTGTCATTTCCTCTAGACCCAGCAACATTGTCACCATTTGGTAAACTGAAAACAACTTATCCCACTCTGGCATAAGTTCAAATTCAATTATAGCAGCCCACAGTAATTATGTGGAGGTATAAAGGAATAATAAATGCAAAATAATTAATTAACCTAATAATCTTTATTTATGCGCCCCTCATATTAAGCCTGTGATCTCTCCATTGTGGCAGTGTGCTCTAAATTAGACTGAACAGCTGTGGATGTAAAAGAGGCATCAGGGGCATCAATAATATTCATATCTAGCAAATCGATTAATTCTAAATGATCCACTCTCATATTTAAAATTGGAAAGTTTGATTCATTCAAATGAATCGGTAGGTTTGGACAATTCATGTAAATAAACAGATTCACCAATTTGAGTCCTATGTACTATGTTTTTGTCCCTGTTATGGAAATTTGGGTGTTAATTGCTCAAGATAGATATTTTTATACTAATTGAGAAAGTTTGGTCTTCAAAATCCATTATTGTTAAAGCAAAATACAGCTCTGAATATATGACTATATCACAGGCTGTTCATTGTTATAGTCATTCAGACATTGCATAAGTTATAGTTCTAGCTTTTGGAAAGAGATGTGATATTTTGTTGACCATGATAAATAGTAAATCATTGCCCATTTCTAAGATAAACACCCAGAGACTTCAGCTCACCTACTGACACACAAGGAGTAATTACCACACCACTGGTAATTACTTAATTAGTAATCTACTTATCTCCAAATTTCAGTTAAACACTGCCTTATAAAATGTGTATGTCACCCTACTCTAAGATGTCACTGTAATTATCTAACATCAATTAGAGCAAAGAAACTTTCTTGGTCCAAAAATGTACAGGAAGTAAAACATGGTCTGTAGCAACATTAGTCTGATGAGCAATTAGTGTGTGGCTTTGATGAATTTGAGGGATAGAGCATTATATTATTCTCAATTAAAACCTGTCCTCCACAGCATTACTCATTTTAACGCTCCTCGTTCATACTAATTAGCAGGAGCCTTCATTGCCTCTCAGCTGAGAGGACATTTCAATATCCCATTAAAGCATAAGCAGATAGTGGCATGATTGACACACTGTGAAAGTTGGGAAGTAATTACATTATATGCCTCAGTGTGCCTTTCTATCAGCATATAATGACATGTTTCATTCTGCCATGACTTTATTTCTCTCTGTTGCTTTAAACTTGGATTTCATCCTTTTCTTCTTCTTATGATATTGTGATTAGATAGATAGATAGATAGATAGATAGAATTCATTTTAGAACTTACTTGAAATCCTTTATTTTAGGGTCTTTTAACTAGTTGCTTATTAGCATGCATTTAACTAGAATATTGTCTGTTTATTATTAAGCACATATTAATGCCTTAATCTGCATGACCACATTCTACAGTCTTAATCCTACCCAATACTACCTTACTAACAAGCAGTAAATTAGGAGTTTATTGAGGGAAAAGTTCCCTATACTAAATTGTTACCAGATTTTTTTTATTCCCTTTTTATTCCCTGTCAAAGATTGTGTGTGTGTGTGTGTGTGTGTGTGTGTTTTACACTAGTCTTTGCTAAATGTTATTTGGAAATCCCATCAGATAAGATGGGAAATGGGAATGTGAGATGGGGCAGCAGTTATGTTAGCACAGTGAATAAACAGTAGAAGAAGAGGAAGTAGGAATGTGAATTCTGTTGCCCCATAAACATGTCATAAATCCTTTCAAATGACCTTGTGTTTATTTTACACTGCAGCCTTACTGTGCAGGACTGTGAGAACGGGGCCAGTGTTTAGAAAGCACTGCAGTCAGTGATGCTCATCTACACAAGGGGAATATTTGGCTCTTACAGAACACATTCTCTATCAATCAAAAGACTAAAGTAATCAGAATTAAAGTTAATAAGGGAAAAATAATAGCCATCCTACAGCTGTCTCTGACCTGAATTTCAGATGGGCAGTAAAAAAGAACAAAACTCAAACTGAAACTGTGTTCTGCATGAATCTGACACACACACACACACACACACACATACACACACACACACACACACACCCTCAGTCTATAAAAAAATAAATAATCTGTAAACTCATATTTTAAGTGCCTTTTAATTAATCACTCTCAGCAGTTTGTACATTTCATAGCTTAACATGACATGATGCCATTACATTGAAGATCTGTTAAAATAATGTTGAAATTATGTATTCAAATCTTATATAAAACTGAAGACAGGAACACACAATGCAGCATGTCCACTCATGTGTAAAATAAGAAAAGAGACTAAAATTAACCATGTCCCAGGGTAGGGCCAAAAATAACATATGGTAACATGGTGCCTTTGGAAATCATCTCTTTTTATGACACTGTTTGGTCATGAGTTTTAAAAACAAATATGGTACAAAAAGGTAACACCAGGCCACCAGGATGATCTGATCTAAATACTATGTAATTTGCTTAGAGGACAATCTCAAACATTTAATTTTCTCTTCAAATGTCTTCAAATGTCTTAAAGAGACAGCGGGTCAGAAAAAGAGAGTACCTTCAGCTGTATGTTAGCCAAGATTCAGAAAGAAAACCTCCACCTCTCTCTCTCTCTCACTCATACACAAACTCTTTCTTTTTCAAACATTATCCTTAATTCACTTAGTTCCTTAAATCAAACTTTCCAAACTTTACTGTTTTTCTCACTACTGTGTTGTTGAATGGTAGCAATTATTCAGTCCTAAGAAGTGGTTCTGGTGTTCAAAACCTCGGTAACAATTCTGTCATACCCCCACCAAATAATAAGTAGCAGAAATGAGCAAATCCTAAAGCCTGCATGTTACTGGCTGAGTGCCAGGAAGTGCTGTCAGCCTGTGGATCTGCAGTAAAACCAGCACTGAAACTATTTTCTATGAAAACAGACCTTCGCATATGGTGCCCTATACTAGCAAACCACTGCCAGACTACATTCAATAATATTCTTTTTCTTTCTTTCTTTCTTTCTTTCTTTCTTTCTTTCTTTCTTTCTTTCTTTCTTTCTTTCTTCTGTCGAGCACTTAAGGGAATATAAATTCTCCTGTGCTCCACTTGGTGTGTCTCTCTTGTGAATGTTCCTACAATCTGCTCTAGATCTCATTTAGTCCACTGTTCCACTTTGTGGTTAGAGCATAACTATGTATTTGCAGGCTGCTATTTTTAAATTTACAGCACTGAATGCTGTTGTGTCGTACTGAGAGACTGCAAGTAACACACACACACACACACACACACATAATCACACATGTAACGTGTATTAATGCAGTCCTGTCTCTTAACACATTTTGAAAGGTTCTCACATATAGAAACACTGTGGGTTATTTTATCTGATAGTTCAAGGCTGCGGACTGAAGAGCCGTAGGGGGAAAGAAAAAACAAAACACAATACAGAGGGAAAGAAAAAGAAGGGAGAGGTAGGAAAACAAATCCGCAGGATAGGGCTCTGTCTCTTTCACTGCCACTGGCACAGAATACCTGTGTTCAGAGTTATTTAGAGTGATCAGGTGCAGCGAGGTGGGTCGGCGCTGGTGCACACAGACACATGTTTCTGCACAGTTTGACATAATTGCCATTCTCTCTCCCATTTGGCATCTCAGTAACATCAGTCAGACAGAAGCAGGCCTGTCACAACTGTCTGACTGCAGGGAAGAGAAAGAGAGCGGGAGCGAGAGAGGGAAGTCAGATAAGGAAGAGAAAGAGAGATAGGGGATATTACATTGTGGAGAGCAAGCCACTCACCTAAATTCAACAAAAAGAGAGTAAACATTTAATACAATTATTATAAGTTAAAAAGACATTATATTATGTTTATGCAGGTTTCACAAGTTTCTTTTACATGTAGGTGAGATAAAGGTAAAAATATGTGGATAAAGAAACATTTTTGGTGTCCATAACTTGACTCTTGCTCTAACCTTCGTCTGATCTCTATCCCTCGTTGATTCCATTCCTGCAAAGAGACATTCATCTATTACTACTTCAGCTAAGTGACTGTTCATAAGTGCTTGTGCCCATACTTACCTGCATTCTCCGTCTGCTAGTTTCCGTGCCTCTGTTCCTAATAAACTACCTGTTATACACTTACCTGTCTGCCTCCGTCTGTGTCCTGACAATATAACATTAGTAATGATATTAGACGGCAATGAGTAAATTAATGCAGAATTATATCAGTTAACACATTAACTCTGGCAGCACAAAATGACTAAAACTAAAATAAAAACTAAATAAATTAAACCCATGAAATGCTCAAAAAAACTCAAACTAACAGCCATATGGTGTAAATGGACAAATAAAATAACTATAGCCTACATAAACCTAAATTCAAAACTATAATTAAAGCTGCAAGCAGCGATGAAAGGGTCCTCGCACCCGGTGCCACCACCAGGAAAACAGTGAATAGTGGGTGCTTCCTTAGGAAAACAGTGAATAGTGGGTGCTTCCTTAGGAAAACAGTGAATAGTGGGTGACATGCATGATGCGTGTACAAAGTTTCATGAGTTTTCGAGCATGTTTAAGCCCTCAAAAATGTGATTCATTTCAGAGAAGAAGAAGAATTGACTGAGCAATTACAATAAGGTCCTCACATCATCGGTGTCCTAAAAAAATAATCTTCTGGGAACCAAAAACTAACATTCTGGAAATTTTATATTATAACATTATAAGAACATTAGATTACCGTTGGAATAACGTTATAAAAAACAAAAACTAACATTCTGGGATCGCTAGATTAACGTTAGAATAATGTTAGACTAACATTAGAATAATGTTCTGGGAATATTAAGAAAACTTTCCTGGCTAACCATACGTTAGATTAATGTTAGAATAACGTTAGGAGAATGTTATATTAACTTTAGAATAATGTTATACAAACCAAAAACTAACGTTCTTGGCATGTTAGATTAATGTTAGAATAACGTTATACAAACCAAAAACTAACGTTCTGGGAATGTTAGATTAACATTAGAATAATGTTCTGGGAAAGTTAGATTAACATTAGAATAACGTTATGAGAACGTTAGATTAACTTTAGAATAACGTTATACAAACCAAAAACTAATGTTTTGGGAACATTAGATTAACATTAGAATAACGTTATGAGAACGTTAGATTAACTTTAGAATGTTATACAAACCAAAAACTTAACGTTTTGGGAACATTAGATTAACATTAGAATAACGTTATGAGAACGTTAGATTACCTTTAGAATGTTATACAAACCAAAAACTTAACGTTTTGGGAATGTTAGATTAACATTAGAATAATGTTCTGTTAACCAAAAACGAACGTTCTGGGAACGTTATATTAATGTTAGAATAATGTTATGAGAACATTAGATTAACTTTAGAATAACGATACACAAACCAAAAAATAACGTTTTGGGAACGTTAGATTAACGTTAGAATAACATTCTGGGGACGTTAGTTTAATGTTAGAATAACATTATACAAACCAAAAACGAATGTTCTGGGAACATTAAATTAACATTATAATAACGTTCTGGGAATATTAGATTAATGTTAGAATAATGTTATACAAACCAAAAACTAACGTTCTGGGACCATTAGATTTATGTTATAATAACGTTATGAGAATGTTAGATTAACTTTAGAATAACGTTATACAAACCAAAAACTAACATTTTTAGAACGTTAGATTAACGTTAGAATAACGTTCTGTGAGCCAATAACTAACGTTCTGGGAACATTAAAGCTGCAGTCCGTAATATTTTTTTTTTTTTTTTTTTAAATGATCTAAAATCAATTTTAGAGCAAGTACATAACCAGCCAGTGTTCAAAACTATCTCCTTACCTTAGCCCGATTCACAACAGTGAGCTTGTAATAATGTTTTAAAATAAAATCAGTACTGGTGGGTTTCCGCGAAATTCGAACATGCAGCCATTCGTCTTTGCACCATTACGTCACATCTGTAAACAGAAAGGAAGGAGTTCCAGCTAGTAGACTATGCATATAGGATGCTGCTGTTAGCAGATCATTTATAGCCTTTTCTCACAGCAGCTGGAATAATTAAACTTATCATTTTGATAGCAGATTGTAATCCAGAAAGGTCCAAATGACAATCATCAGTGACAACTGGAGATTCACCCGTAGACAAAAGCAAAAGACTTTGGACTGTGGAGTGGCTACAGAAATTGGAATCTACAGGTTACACTAATACACACTAAATACACATAGTCACGCAATGCTTATGTTGTTAATATTAACAGTTTGAGAACAAAGTATAAGAACAATAATAATTTGCATGGTTTGATGTGATATGAGCTAAGTGATCGTTATATAGAATCACCATTGGCAGCGCAATTTATTGTAGGCTAATGCTTTTTTCCTCAGTTGGTCAGAACAAAAGTGGCAGACACTTGTTCAGACATTTTCCGGTGACAATTCTTATTTTGATCATACTTCCAAGTACAGTATCCACCGATGTGTTGACTGACAGCAAACATTAGATTCGTCCGCGCTGAGGAGCTGTGCCGAAGCACAACCCGCGTAAAGATGATAATTCCGCAAATAACTGCAATTGCAGGTTTCAAACAGAGATAGCGACAAAGAGGCGAAACTTACGGACAACAGACTGAATATTGGCATAGAGGTGTTTTCAGGCCAAGACTCTTATCACACATGTGAAGTTTGGGGCAGATCAGACACTGTATGCCTGAGTTACAACAGCTTCTTCCTTCATGGCGAAACATCAGACTTGTGTCAGGCCGCCACAGACATGCCCTTCAGCGAAAACTCAAGACCTTTGCAATGTAACATCGCTAAGGCCTTAAGATTAGACTGACCAAATAGTATGTTGATCTGATTAAATCCATATGAGGAGTTAATCACAGTGTAAAACATGTCATTTCCTGTTGCCCGCAGGTGGCGCTATGACTGTAACTGAATATTGCATTGTAGATGTCTTCAGGTCAGGACTCTAATGAATCATGTGAAGTTTGAGATAGATCGGACATTGTATGCCCAAGTTACAACAACTTTCTGTTTCATGGCGAAACATCGAAATCTGTCAGGCCGCCACGGACACGCCCTTCAGTGAAAACTCAAGATCTTCGCAATTTAACATTACAAAGGCCTTTAGATTAGACTGACCAAATATGACTTTGATCTGATTAAAGCTCTAGGAGGAGTTTGTTAAAGTAACAATGTCTGGAAATGGCTAAAACTGCAAGGATTTTGCAGAGAAAATTCAAAATATCTCACTTCCTGTTGGGTTTCCAGATATTGCACCCATGGACTTTTTTGTAGGTGTTGGGCTGTTACATCTGTCTACCAAATTTCATACCTGTATGTGAAACGTAGCGCGAATGGCGCTTAATTGAAATTTTGTAGGTGCCGCTAATCAAGCCATTTTGCCACACCTAATTCTGAAAACCATATCAGATGTACATTTTCACCACTTAGCATGTTTAGGCCCTCAAAAATGCAATTCATTTCGGAGAAGAAGAAGAATTGACTGATACAATAGGGTCCTCACACCATCGGTGCTCAGGCCCTAATAAATAATCTTGGTGGGTCCTTTGAGTGATGTAAGCAAACATTTATATATGGTTACCCTTGGTTTGTGATTGTCAGGGTTAGATGAACATGCTCCTCTTGAACTTTCATTCAGACATCCATTATTAAATATAATTTATTAAAGATATGGTTTACATATTATGGAGAGGTTATATTATTATAAATTAAAACTCCATTTAATGCAAATGTAATTTTCATGTTCACTGTGATTAGTAATCCAAGCAAGCAGATTTTTTTTTTTTTTGGGTGAGTATGTGAACATATTTACATAGAATGACTGTTTGGAAGCAATATTTCAGCATCTGAAAGGATAGAAAAAAGTGAGGAGTGCGGGGGCTTTTAGAATTGAGAAAATTCAGTGTGACATGCTGAGAATGAATTGCTCAGTGAAGCTGAAATATCCCTCATTCTAATGGCTTGAGACAGTCATTGGTTTACTCTCTCTGCCCATATCTTCCTTTCTCTCTCTCTCTCTCTCTCTCTCTCTCTCTCTCTCTCTCTGCTTTTCTATGTCTCTCATATTATTTTTTCCAATAATATTTTCTGATATAAGATGGATTGTGCTCTTAATTAATTCGACTCCTTGTGCATTTCAAATCTGTCTAAAAAACAAAGGTGAACCGAGGTACACGCTATTGAAATACCTATAAAACACCTTTAAAATAGGCCTGCTCTCAATCCAGATCAGCACTATTCACACAGCAGATTATATCATAAAATAAATATCTAAGAATTCTATTACACTGCTGCTGTGTCCATTATATATGAAGAGACTAACTTGCCTGGGGATGAGAGAGAAAGAGCCATTACCCTGTGTACAGAACTGCTCGATCAGATTTCTTCTCCCACTGACTGCTGATCTAAAGGTTAACAAGCAGATAAATTCAGAGAGAGGAGCAGAACACATTTGAAATACTTGAGTATTGCAAATGAAGGAGATATTATTGCAGTTGCACCCGACTGAATCATTAGTACATGATTCAGCATTATGTAGGCTGTAATGACAGGTTTGAACAGCAAGTCAAATATCTCATTTCTGACCACATTTGCAGATTTCATAAACAGAATTTCTTCTCGTCCTGCACTACAGCGTAAACTATTTCTTTTATGAGGTGCAGAACTTTAGAGAAGCGTTTTTGGATATGAGCTATGACTTTGAAATTTAAGAATGTGACAGTAAAAATAAGGCCCTAAAAGAGAAGTTGAAATAATGCCCTTAGAAAATGTAATGATGGATGTAATGCTCATTGTTTCACCAGCACACACACATACTTACACAATTCCTGGAATTCATACAGGAAATAGTAAAATTGCACCCTGGGGTTTGTCCACTGCCTCTGTGCACGAGTGTGTGTGTTTATTCAGCTAGTTTGCTTCTTCTGTATACCTTACTTTAAATCCAATGTACTGTCTGTCAATACAAATGTGACAAAACATCACATTTTATATGATAATTGGAGGTTTATGCTGAATGAGTCTAGTTTTAGAAGCAAGCCTTTACATTGTTGTGCTTTCATGCCGCAGCATCACTGCTAATCATGCTAACATGCTTTGAAGCCTAAGAACAACACACAATATAATGCCCACTAAGCCCAGAGAAAGAAACACACCCACATTTGTACACTCACACACTCACACACACATTTACATACATACACAAAGAGAAACAGACAGATAGAGAGAGAGATAGAGAGACCGGTAGCACTTACACCCCATTAGCAAAATCTCCCTCTTTTGGCTGAGACAGAAAAAAAGGTGCATGCATAAATTTTACACATTTATTTCCATGGTAACCATTCACCATGTCATTCACATGTCAAAGTGAATCAGAGGAGATTAGAGGCATTCTCTCACTCTTTCTCTCTCTTTTCCTTCCTTCACTGTCACACACATATACACACTCTTTTACATGGGATTAATAGAGAGAAGTACATGACAAATAGCAGCCATAGTAAAATAAATAAATAAATAAAAAAGTATCTGTATCAAATTCATGCATATATAATAACTGAAATATACCAATTTATTACTATAGCTCATGGAGACAACCAATCTCTTTTGCTGATATTTCCCATTATTAGGGTTGTTATTATTGCTAAAGTTGGGTGCAGACATTGTCAGGTATGGTAATAGTAATGTGACTGGTGGGGTGCAATGGGAGGGTGGTCATCTTTGACTTTCAAACAGATCTCATTCATCTTACTCAGTGTTCCCTAAAGACTCGTCCTCCCTCTCATACACCTCTTCTAGACAGTTTGAGGCTCTACACTGTGAGGCTGAAAGAATTGCAAAATGAAAAACAGACTTTCCATCAGACGTCTCAGGGATTGCTGCAGAAGCAAAGAGACACATAATTTATCATGATCCTGCCATCAAAACAGATCACAAAGTCCTTCATGCTGTTATAGCAAATACCATAAAATGATTTCTTTGGTGAGGATATGAATAGTCTTTCTTATGTTATTTGTGCATGTATTTGATGTGCTGTCAACCCTGGGCTTTAGGGTCAAGGAAGTAAAAACAACCACAAAGACCCATATGTGTACACATTAGAAATGCACATATATTAATATTCTGGTCAACATAATAAGCTGATAATTCATGTTATGGCTGATAACTGATAAATGAGTGATATTACGTTCAAGTCTAAGTTAAAAAATAAAACAGTAAAACTAAAATCAAGGTCATTTTAAGTTAGCCTATATGAGTAAATTTAGACATTACAACATTATTATGTATGAGCAATTTATTTTTGCTAAAGATTGCATTTAAAATTGCTTTTAAAATTTAAATTTTTTTAAAAGAATAACTTTAAGTGTTAGATCATGATGGCAAAGGTAATCTAAATTTACAAACTGAGGAAGTGAGCATGAATAATTAAATATCCAGTACTGGCCATACAGTGATGTCTCGGGCGATGTCCAATAAAGTATCAATTTACTGCGCATCTCTTGTACAAATTATTGCCAGGTCATCTTCACCTGTCAGCCTATTTTCAACTTTGTCTTATCATTAGTATCCTACAAATGTATAAACGGTAACCTATGCCATATTCCTAATCAGAACAGCTATGGATCACACTCAAGAGAGGCAAGATGGTGTGCAGATACACACACCTCATTCTAAACACACACACACACCAATTCCTCAATGCATGTATTATCTCTGATACATACAGACTGTGGTCTTCCTGAGCCTGCATGGAGTTCAATCAATACACATCAGCTGGAATAAATGATACTGTGGCCATTATAAAACCAGACTGTTGTCAGGTCACACTATTTCCATTTGATTTAGCCTCCACAGCTGCCTAACTGAATGGACAAACACATAATCCAAGCATGTAGTGCTAGTCAATACTGGGAGGAACAGTCAGAACCTGTACAATTTAACACTTAGTTCATTTGCTTTGTTGCAGATTCTGTTATAGTTGATAACAGTCAAATTAAACCTTGTAGAGCACTGACAACATGGAAACATTTTATGGTAACACATCACAATAAGGTTCAAATCATTTACATTAGTTAACATGTTATGTGTCATTAACCTACAACAAGGTTTCATTTGTTAATATCACAGATTAGTAACTACATTAGTTAACATAAACTAACAATGAAGAATACAACTTTTTCCTCAATAAACTCCTAATTTACTGCTTATTAACAGTTAATAAGGTAGTTGTTAAGTTTAGGTATTGGGTAGGATTTAAAATGTAGAATGTCATGCAGAATAAGGCATTAATATGTGCTTAATAAGTAGTAATAAATAGCCAATATTCTAGTAATATGCATGCTAATAAGCAACTAGTTAAAATAAAGTGTTACCGTTCTCTTTAGTTCCTGTTAGGCCTGCCTGAGCTTGTAGTTTGTTTCCTTGGTAACTCATAATCATTCTGCTCAGCTGAGCCTGTTTAGCTCCCTCATCTAGTCTGTGTATTTATACTCCCTGTTTTGTTCAGTTCTTTGTCTGTTCTCATTGATGTTTAGTTGTTGCATTATCGCCAAAGTTTCCATGACCTGTTATATCTTGGATTATTGGATTAAATACTGTTTGTGTAATCTACTCCTGTGTTGTGCAATATGTATAAGCATTTACTGATCTGAGTTAATGTTCATTTCAGCATTTACTACTACATTTTTAAGGTCAAAAGTTGTATTTGTTAACATTTGTTAATGCACTGTGAACTAAAATGAATATGAAAATTTTTAGTTAGATCTGCACGATTCTGGATAAATTGGAATTGTTTTGTTTTTTTGTTTAATATAGAGATCACGATTCTCCCATGATTCTGAACAGACAACTAAACAAAACAACATGTAATATACTAGAGGTACTGACAAAATGATAATTGCTGCAATATTTTTTTTTTTCCTATTTAAAAAATATTGATTTGAATGATTTTTTAAAAAAATGAATAAATGATTCAATGACTCATTCATTAAGACTTACACTTTATTTTGATGGTCCACTTTAGACATTCTAACTATAAGTAACTTTGCAACTACATGTCATCTGACTCTCATTAGAGTGTTAATAGATCACAGTAGACTATTAGATTAGGGTTAGGTGTTAAGGCTGATTTATACTTCTGCGTCGAGTGTACGCCGTAGCTACGGTGTAGGCTGTTTGTACCACGCGTAGCCTACGACGTAGCCTGATGTGCACCTCTTCAAAAATGTAACAATGCGTCAATTCAATGCGGACCGCAAGCGCTGTGATTGGTCTGCTAGAACCCCTCCCACGGGTCAAAAAACTGCCGTGGATGCAATAGGAGAAGAGCAAGCGTTTTCAACTTCCATAGGAATGAAAAATGTTCTGTTTCAGGGGACACATGCAGCCAAACTGCAACAAAAGTCGTTACCTATTTGCCGCTTCTCTGCCTTTTTTATTTGTAAGCTTCTCTGACTAGTGGTCTGCATGCACATCGATGCGGACAACGATGCAGAAGTATAAATGAAAACAGACGCATAGCCTACGGCGCAGAGGCTCCGGCGTAGGTCCGACGCAGAAGTATAAATCAGCCTTTAGTGTTCAGGTTAGTAGAATAAGTTGACATGTAGTTGCAAAGTTACTATTAGTTACTAGAATGTCTAAAGTGGAATGTCTTGAAATAAAGTGCTTCACTTGTTTCATTATTAGATGAATCAACATTTTTGAAAGAATCTCTTGAATGAATGACTCAATGACAAATACATTTTTAAAAAGTCACTTGTCGCCACCTACTGGTGTAATGATGTAATGATCCAATCTTTATTTAAAGCATCAAGTTACTTTATCACTACCGTAAACAGGTACAGTGTTTATATCTGAACTATAAACTTTTATTACTTCTGTGATAATTTGAATGATTACAACAATGCAAATGATTATAAGAAATAAGAAATAAGGATGGTTGAAAAGACTGTGAAGCTGTTTCATATCTACATGACAACTGCTCTCTGGGTCCGCAACAGCGGAAACACAGATCTGAAAGCGGTGTGATCGTACTTGTCAAAGGTTTTATAGACAGCCAGATCATTGTCATTCAGCTTTTAAAGGGATAGTTCATCAAAATTTGATGTTAATTTACTGTGTCTTTTTTTCTTCAATAGAAATGTTTTTAGCTGAAAACATGATTTTTAGCTGAAACCGTGGTCCTTTGTAAAGTGTTACCAATATGCTATTACTCAATGTTAATTCATACAACTTTAAGTTAAGTATGTATTATATGTATAAATTAACATTAACCTAGATTAATAAATGCGGGAAAATTATGTCTAGTTCATACCTAATGCATTAACTAATGTAAACAAACTGAACCTGTTTGTGAAGTGTTAACCATCTGCTGGTTCAGATGTGTCTGTAGGAAAGATATGATAATGTCTGTTGTTTCTGTTCCAAAAGGCCAAAAACTAATTTAAATGCTATTTCATATTAATATCAAAAAGCAATATAATAATATATTACAGTTCCAGAGAATCTGCTATTTTTTGTTTATTGCAAGTTTCAGCTGCAACCTCCAATGAATTCATTTCACTAGGGTAGAGATACAGAGAGAAAGAGAAAAACACTTCTTTTAACCACCGCAGCTGCTGCAGTTGCATGATGCGTCTTTACTTATGATAAACTCAGCAGAATGTCTGCTGAGCAGGGAATGTCTGAAGTTTATTTCAGCATATTAAACATGAAACCAAGCACTACAGTTGGGACAGTTGGCACTCTGCTGTGTATCCAAAGAAACAGACTGTAACTGATGGGCCGCTGCATTGCCAGTGGTTTCTATGAAACTCTACTGGATACAGTAAGGAATGTAATCCAATCAGAAATGTACTTTTATATGCAACATATGTTATACAGCTTGCAGCAATGGATTCTCAGCATGAGTTTGTTGTTTAAAGACACAGTGGAAATGATGTCTTGCTCTGCTGTAGTGCTGGAAAATGAGCCTCATTATATAGTCTTGCCTCTATTCATGAATGTCTAAAAATGTCATGTGGCTGCTGTTGCAGATATGATGTACTTTATGTTGTGAATTACACAGTGTCTAAACTGCAAGTGAGCAATGCGACAAATTAAGCTTGCTATAATTATAATCAACAAAGCTATCTACACTTCAAGAGAGTTTTTTCTTTAACAATTTGCTTTGCTTTAACAATTAGTCATCCTTTGAAAACGTAAAAATGTATATATATATATATATACATGTGTGCATGTTGTTAGCCAAATACAAGCACAAAGCATATGAAGCTAAAATTAATGGCTAAATGTAAAGAGGCCAACGGTAGTCTTATTTCCACATAACATTTAAATGTCATTTAACAACTCTAATTTGAGATGGTAATCATTTCCCAGTAAACCAGTGAGCTGATGACTTAGTTTGACCTCTTCAATAATGAACTGGGTGTGAGAAAATGGTGTACAAAAGGCCACCGTTTTAAATGACCACACAATTTCTCTGTAGTTAGAGGCTTGTGTAGGAGCTGTGGGTAAAAAGATTTAAGAACAGTGTCCCACCCACTTACCCAGCTGGTCTTAACTCTAATGAGGCTTTAACCAGGATGTGGGATGGCTTTCTTCATACAACCTACAGGTCAGAACCACACAATGAGGCCCATAACAAAGACTCTGTAGATCTATTGGTCCAAACTGCAATTTTTAACTAAATTGTGTGGTCAGCAATTCTCTTGAATAGAGTCCAACCATACAACATTCATCAAATGTGAAAGGACACTTTATAGACTTTGACAACTGGCTTTACTTTTAGAATTATTGAGCTGTTTTCATTTTAAAACAGAGCTCCTTCTTGAAAATGTTTTGTATAATGAGCACATAAAGAAATCTGATGTTAGACCTTAACTGGGTTATTTCACCTTTACATTTTTAAAGGAAATTTTCACACAAAACAAAAATTCTGTCATCATTTACTCACCCTCATGTTGATCCAAACCTGTATGACTTATTCTGTGGAACATAAAAGATAAGTCCCTTTTGATCCATTTGGTCATGAACCAACTCGGTCTAACATACAGTTTCTCTTCAGTATCTCACAGAAGTTCGTACACCCCTCACATTTTTGTAAATATTTTATTATATATTTTTATTTGACAACACTGAAGAAATGACACTTTGCTACAATGTAAAGTAGTGAGTGTACAGCTTGTATAACAATGTAAATTTGCTGTCCCCTCAAAATAACTCAAGACACAGTCATTAATGTCTAAACAGCTTGCCACAAAAGTGAGTACACCCCTAAGTGAAAATGTCCAAATTGGGCCCAATTAGCCATTTTCTCTCACCGGTGTCATGTGACTTGTTAGTGTTACAAGGTCTCAGGTGTGAATGGGGAGCAGGTGTGATAAATTTGGTGTTATCGCTCTCATTCTCTCATACTGGTCACTGGAAGTTCAACATGGCACCTCATGGCAAAGAACTCTCTGAGGATCTGAAAAAAAGAATTGTTGCTCTACATAAAGATGGCGTGGCTATAAGAAGATTGCCAAGACCCTGAAACTGAGCTGCAGCACGGTGGCCAAGACCATACAGTGGTTTAACAGGACAGGTTCCACTCAGAACAGGCCTCGCCATGGTCGACCAAAGAAGTTGATTGCACGTGCTCAGCGTCATATCCAGAGGTTGTGTTTGGGAAATAGACATATTAGTGCTGCCAGTATTGCTGCAGAGGTTAAAGGGGTGGGGGGGTCAGCCTGTCAATGCTCAGACCATACGTACACACTGCATCAAATTGGTCTGCATGGCTGTCGTCCCAGAAGGAAGCCTCTTCTAAAGATGATGCACAAGAAAGCCCGCAGTTTGCTGAAGACAAGCAGACTAAGGACATGGATTACTGGAACCATGTCCTGTGGTCTGATGAATGTAATATAATTAGTCTGGTGCAACTTCACACATCCAACAAGGTGCATGGGATAGAAAATAAATAATTTTGGAACAAAACCAGCAACACTTGTGGCGTGGAGGGGGCCAGAAATAAACAAAAATAAACAAAGAACTAGAGCTGTATATCAAAACTTTATTTTGCCAATGTGTTTCGGCACACAGGCCTTCGTCAGGGCTAAAAGGTTTCAGGTGTGTGTAGGTTCCTTTAAGTACAAACAGAAACACAATTCAAACTGTGAACAATGTGTTACAATGAACCAATGAAAAAATTGCATAAAATAACATCCACCAATCACAAAACTTATAATAAATAATCATGCATCAACCAATGATCATCAAAAAATAAATAAATAAAATAAAACAATAAATAAAAATAAAATAAAATTATACAAAATATATATTTTTTTACCAGAATATAAAAATATTTTTATAAGAAATCTTTTAAGACCAATTTCTCATTAATCCCAGTAGGGAACACACTTTTTAAATAGAAAATCCAAAAAGCCTCCCTTCTTTTTCTAATTAGGTTGATGTTACCTCCTCTTAGTGGAATTTTTATATGCTCAATACCAAAGTATAAAAAGGAAGACATAGGATGATTACATTCTTTAAAATGTTTTGCTACTGGTTTTGTTATATCACCTCTTTTGATGGAGCTCTTGTGTTCTGTAATACGATCCCTTAAACGACGTGATGTTTCTCCAACATATACTTTTTTGCAAGAACACGATTAAATATATAACATTTTTAGTGTTACATGTGATAAAACTTTTAATATGTATATCCTTTTTATAAACAGGGTGTTCAAAACATTTAATATTCCTGGTATATTGGCAGTTAATACAATTACCACATTTAAAATTTCTTAGTTATAGGTATATTTGGGGAACAAGCCCTAACTAATTTATCCTTAATATTTCTGGCTCTTTTGTGAGCAATAAGTGGAGGATTTTGAAATGTACCTTTTAAAGAAGGATCGTCTTGTAAAATATGCCAATATTTTTTCACCACCTTGCTAATATTAAAGGTTTTTGGAGCATATTTGGTGCAGTATATAATACCTGACCTTGAAGATGTCTTCTTACCTTTGTTAGAATTTAGACAATCTTCACGACTTCTAACTTGAACTTTTTCTTCTGCTTGTGAGAGCCACTTTTCATTATAACCTCTCTCTTTAAATTTTGATAACATTTTTCCATTTCGTAGTCTTCGCTATTTTCACAAATACGTTTTATTCTTGTGAGTTGACTTATTGGTAAACTTCTTTTTATGGAGACAGGATGAAAACTTTGACCATGTAACAATGTGTTCCTGTCTGTTGGTTTTGTATAATAGGATGAAGTAAGATTTTTTCCTCTTTTTTCAACGAGTATATCCAAAAAATTGATTTTTTTCCATGTTAAAAGTCAAAGAGAATTTTAAATCAAAATTCATATTCAGAAATTGCAAAAATTCATGGAGAACAGTAACTTGTCCTTTCCAGAGCATAAACACATCGTCAATATACCTTTTCCAAGAAACAATATGTGATAAAAAAATGGTTGTTCCTTTCATATAAAACACTTTCTTCAAGTGAACCTACAAAAAGGCAAGCAAAACTGGGTGCCATTTTTGTTTCCATTGCTGTGCCTGAAATTTGAAGATATGGGATATCATTTAAAAAAAAAAAAAAAAAAAAAAAAAAAAAAAAAAAAATCATTTTCAGGACAAAAGAAGCCAGTTCAATCAAAGAAAGCTGTAGATAGAATTTGGATTGCTCTTTTATTAAGAAAATATTCTAAAGCTTCAAGTTCTTTTTTATGGTCAATATTAGCATATAGGGACTCAATATCAGTACACATGATTATATTATATCAAGTATCAGTACTGGAATTAGGTTTATCCTATATTCCCACTCCATCTGTAAGTACATTTGAACTTTATCTGGACCTGCAAAGGTTTTTTAGAGACCTTAGAAGAATTTATGAATACTGACCATACTTCTGATTGCACCTTTAAGAGTTTATTATTTTATTGTACTTTTATTCCTCCTAAGAATAGGAACCATACTATTGAAACTTACTGTAAACTTACTGAAAAAGAATTTAAGAGCCATATAAAGAATAAAAGTTTAACTTATAAGAACATTGTTACAGTACAGACAGGTCTGAGACAGGAGGTAACAGTTGACGATGTTTGACACACAGCAGAGAACAACAGAAGTGCAGGTGAATGATTGAAGTGTCTTGAAGTGCAGAGTGAATGTAAGATGGGTGACACTGTCCTTGTGATAGTTCGAAGCGGAGATCCTGGATGAACTGAATGAGGAGCTGGAACGAAGATGGAGAACACTCACACACAGACTGGGAACACTGGAGGTAACTTGGAAACACTGGAGACAGGTAAGTAGATCATTTGGAGTCCTTAAGGTAAGCATGAAGGTATGTCTTGATGCAAACGAGACCAGACAGTGACTGAGTGTGTGTGAGTGTCTTTTAACTAGTGGTTGATTGGTGAACTGATGAGGTGCAGGTGAGGGTGATCGGTATTCTGGAGAGGGAGTGCGCAGTGATTGGACGGTGCTGGAGTCTGGCGTGTCTGTGACAAACATCTCACAGGAACAATATAAAGCACTTTCTGAACTTGAGAATAATAAATCAATAGTTATAAAACCTGCTGATAAGGGTGGGGCCATTGTAATAATGGATAAAATAGACTACAAATCTACAAGTATATAGACTATTGAAAAACTTAAGTTTTTACAAGAAATTAACATGTGATCCAACAAAAAAGTGATGAACTATGGTTAATTCTTGAAAATGCTGTACATAATGGTGATATCTCATTAAAGGAATCACAATTCCTTTTCAGTGAACATCCTCAAAAATCTTTTTGTACGTTCTTCCAAAAATTCACAAAAGCTTAAAAAATCCACCAGGTAGACCAATTGTATCTGGTATAGGTAATCTTACGGACAGAATTTCCAGTTATGTAGATCATCATATAAAAGATCTTGTCCCCAATCTAAAATCATATATTAAAGACAGTTCTGAGTTTTTGGTATACCTAAAAGATCTTCCACAGCTTGAATCAGATATAATCATGTGTATGTTGATCATAAAAAAGAACTTGAAGCTTTAGAATATTTTCTTAATAAAAGAGCAATCCAAATTCTATCTACAGCTTTCTTTGATTGAACTGGCTTCTTTTGTCCTGAAAATGATTTTTTTCTTTTTTCTGTTTTTTTCTGTTTTTTGTTTTTTTTTCTTGATGATATCCCATATCTTCAAATTTCAGGCAAAGCAATGGGAACAAAAATGGCACCCAGTTTTGCTTGCCTTTTTGTAGGTTCACTTGAAGAAAGTGTTTTATATGAAAGGAACAACCATTTTTTATCACATATTGTTTCTTGGAAAAGGTATATTGACGATGTGTTTATGCTCTGGAAAGGACAAGTTACTGTTCTCCATGAATTTGTACAATTTCAAAAAATCTTACTTCATCCTATTATACAAAACCAACAGACAGGAACACATTGTTACATGGTCAAAGTTTTCATCCTGTCTCCTTAAAAAGAAGTTTACCAATAAGTCAACTCACAAGAATAAAACGTATTTGTGAAAATAGCGAAGACTACGAAATGGAAAAATGTCAAATGTTATCAAAATTTAAAGAGAGAGGGAAAAGTGGCTCTCACAAGCAGAAGAAAAAGTACAAGTTAGAAGTCGTGAAGATTGTCTAAATTCTAACAAAGGTAAGAAGACATCTTCAAGGTCAGGTATTATATACTGCACCAAATGCTCCAAAAACCTTTAATATTAGCAAGGTGGTGAAAAAAAATTGGCATATTTTACAAGACGATCCTTCTTTAAAAGGTACATTTCAAAATCCTCCACTTATTGCTCACAAAAGAGCCAGAAATATTAAGGATAAATTAGTTAGGGCTTGTTTCCCAAATAAACCTATAACTAAGAAATTTTAAATGTGGTAATTGTATTAACTGCCAATATACCAGGAATATTAAATGTTTTGAACACCCTGTTTATAAAAAGGATATACATATTAAAAGTTTTATCACATGTAACACTAAAAATGTTATATATTTAATCAAGTGTCCTTGCAAAAAAGTATATGTTGGAGAAACATCACGTCGTTTAAGGGATCGTATTACAGAACACAAGAGCTCCATCAAAAGAGGTGATATAACAAAACCAGTAGCAAAACATTTTAAAGAATGTAATCATCCTATGTCTTCCTTTTTATACTTTGGTATTGAGCATATAAAAATTCCACTAAGAGGAGGTAACATCAACCTAATTAGAAAAAGAAGGGAGGCTTTTTGGATTTTCTATTTAAAAAGTTTGTTCCCTACTGGGATTAATGAGAAATTGGTCTTAAAAGATTTCTTATAAAAATATTTTTATATTCTGGTAAAAAGGTGTATATTTTGTATAATTTTATTATTATTTATTTATTTATTTTTTCCTTTTTTGATGATCATTGGTTGATGCATGATTATTTATTATAAGTTTTGTGATTGGTGGATGTTATTTTATGCAATTTTTTCATTGGTTCATTGTAAGTTTGAATTGTGTTGTGTTTGTACTTAAAGGAACCTACACACACCTGAAACCTTTTAGCCCTGATGAAGGCCTGTGTGCCGAAACGAAACAAAATAAAGTTTTGATATACAGCTGTGATCTGTGGTAAACTTATTTGGTTCAGATGGTGTCAAGCGTGTGTGGCGGCAACCAGGTGAGGAGTACAAAGAGAAGTGTGTCTTGCCTACAGTCAAGCATGGTGGTGGGAGTGTCGTGGTCTGGGGCTGCATGAGTGCTGCCGGCACTGGGGAGCTACAGTTCATTGAGGGAACCATAAATGCCAACATGTACTGTGACATACTGAAGCAGAGCATGATCCCCTCCTTTCAGAGACTGGGCCGCAGGGCAGTATTCCAACATGATAACTACCCCAAACACACCTCCAAGATAACCACTGCCTTGCTAAAGAATGTCGCCAGACCTAAACCCTAACCCTATCAAGCATCCTCAAACAGAAGGTGGAGGAGCGCAAGGTCTCTAACATCCACCAGCTCTGTGATGTCGTCATGGAGGAGTGGAAGAGGACTCCGGTGGCAACCTGTGAAGCTCTGGTGAACTCCATGCCCAAGAGAGTTAAGGCAGTGCTGGAAAATAATGATGGCCACACAAAATATTGACACTTTGGGCCCAATTTGGACATTTTCACTTAGGGGTGTACTCACTTTTGTGGCCAGCGGTTTAGACATTAATGGCTGTGTGTTGAGTTATTTTGAGGGGACAGCAAATTTACATTGTTATACAAGCTGTACACTCACTACTTTACATTGTAACAAAGTGTCAATTCTTCAGTGCTGTCACATGAAAAGATATAATAAAATATTTACAAAAATGTGAGGGGTGTACTCACTTCTGTGAGATACTGTAAGTATGTATTGTTTATAGCTACAGTATATAGGATATTTACAATTTGATTAATTAAAAGCACCCTTAGTATTGTGTGAGAGTATGAAAAGTACAACAATTCTGCATGATAACATCAATAAACCAGAAAATACAAGATACCACTACCCGCTATAATAATATTAATAATAATAATAATTATTATTATTATTATTAACATATTGCTATTTGCACTGGTTAAATGCTGTGCAACAGGTAGGTCAAATGTAACAGGAATTATCAAAATTACTAAACAATCTAAATTATTTTCTTTATTGTCGCAAAACAAAATAGAAAGTAATTTCTATGTTTTATTTATCTGTAACAAGTGAAAAGTTAAATTTACATTGCTCTAAACATTCTAATGGTTATTACAATGAATGTCTTTTAAAATAATTTGATCATTTATTTTAATTTTTAAAGAAGAACACAACACACAGTATTATGAGAAAACTTGATGACTTGTACTGTAACTTTGGTGATTTTGTATAAATTTGTGCAATGTGATTCATATGAACACATGATTGTTAGAAAAAAAGTAAGTATGACTAAGGTCCATCCATCAGTGACGATCGTACAAATTCAAACAAATTAGCCACCAATTCTGCAACATGTAAATGTAGATATGAATTGCCATTAGAGTTTGTTGGTAGAACATCTTACAACATACTTATATTTGTCTTCTTTATCTCACCAGTGATCAATCAATTTTCTTCCTGATGTCCATAGATGTGTGTGCAGCCTTTCAAATCAGTGGGCTTCACAAATATTGGCACCCTTGGTAAATATGAACTAAACTGTCTGTGAACATTTGTTTTTGCAATTTCTCTTCTTAGGGCACATCCACATGAAGCCAGAGCTTTCCCTATCCAATCTTTTTTTTCCCCCTTGTCTCAAAGCGATGTACTATACATGCAAGATCAGTATGTGGCGATGTAATTCTGCCACAGAGATACATTAAAAACGGAGAATAAGACTTGGAGCATGCACATAAACCTTGCGCGCTGTATACAAACTTTAGTAAAGCTTAGAAATAAAGCTTTTCACAAAATATACAGACTGGCTGTACACACGAAAATGCATTTTCAGATTTATCCACTCGGGACCCGGTTTAAAAAAAATTGTGGTTTCAGGTTCACAAAACGCTGGATCCGTCTGGACGAAACGCCGATACGATAACAATTTTTTACGTATACATCTAAACACACATTTCCGTGTGGACTCTTAGTCTTTCCTTCAAAATATTCACAAAAAAATTGAACCTTTAATTGGTCATATAGTAAAAAGCGTAAAAAAGGTTGATGAAAATATGTAAAAAGATCTGAGACCTTTTTGGATAATTTTGTGCTTTGGATTATTGCCATGCTAGGAGATCTGACCATGGTCCAGTTTAAGCTTCCTGACAGGGTCAGTCAAGTGTTGATTTAATATATGCTGGTACTTGATGAAGTTTATGATACAGTGTATTCCAACAAGTTGTCCAGGGTCTTTGGAAGAACATTAGCCTCACATCATTAAGGATCCACCACCATACTTCACAGTGGCAATGAGTACATGGCTATGTTTCGGTCTTTGCCAAACCCACCTCTGGTGTTTTTCCAAAAAGTTTAATTTTGGTCTCATCTAACCATAAAACCCAGTTCCACAGAAAGTTTCAGTAATGCCTGGCAAACTGTAGGTGCATGACTGTAGGTCACCAAATGTAAAGCAGGCCAGTTAATATGAGCTGTGCGAGTAAACCACACTACCCTGGCCTCAAGAGGCACACTAGCAACTGACACTGGGATGCGGTGTCCTTGTTAGCGCACCTGCCTTCCATGCCAGAAACGCCTGTTGGAATTCTGCTCAGAGTGGTGCGAGTAGAACTGAAGAGGTTATACAAGGCTTTTTATTGCAATCTCCCCAAACAAGTTGTGGTTATATAGATGAGGTCTGATCATAGTTTTTGGAGACTTTCTGACCAACAAGACCCACCTAGCATCTTCAATTATCTGACTTTGATCCTTACAGTTTGTTTGGCAACTCAAACCATCCTCCTCCTCAGACTCACACCTGTAAGTAAATGTGGTTGTCAATCCCAAAAATTGACAGTGTGAACATAGCCATATAGTGATGGATGACTATATGAATTTGGCCTGTGTATCACTTCATATTTAGAGGCCAGTGAAACAGGAAGTCATGACTTATCACTTAAAGGGGACCTATTATGCAAAATTCACTTTTGCATGGTGTTTGGACTTAAATGTGTGTTGGCAGTGTGTGAACAAAAAGTTCAGGGTGTGATAAAATTCCACCCACTCCTTTTTTTTTAATCCCAATAAACCATAAGCAGTGTCTCCCAACTACCTGTTTTCAGCCATGGTGCTAATGTGACATCACATTAGCCACAGGCACCGCCCACTGCCACTGACTGACAGTTCTGCATTACCATAGTTTCCGCCCTCAGCAAGCTGTACGCTGTCCACCATTTTCTTCGCGCTCGAGCAGCTGTAGCGGCAACGATGTCTGGTAAGTAATTGAGATGTTTTGTTGTTGGATGTAAGAGTGAACACTTTCCGTACCCACTGTAACAGTCTTCATTTACTGAACTGTGTTTTTGACAGAAACTTGTGTGTATTTTACAGTTTAAACAAAACAAAAAATGTGAAAGAGAAGTTATTCACGAGATTTGACGTCTGACAGCCAGCTGTCTGTGTGTGCGTGCTTCAGATAAGTGCGCTCAGAAAACGATCCATTAGATGTTTAAACTGATATAGCTTTAAAACGCGTGGAAATAATAAACTTTAATGATGAAAGAAGAACTATGCTATCCGTGAGAGTGATCGCGATATAGATGATAATCAAAACCAAGCAGATGTCTTGTTAATATATTTGGCAGAGAATCCGATTGAGGCAGGAACTGTGATCGTAAGAGGGGCAGGGCACAGCAGCTCATTTGCATTTAAAGGCACATGCACAAAAACAGCCTGCTCTTGACTGTAGTCAGAAATAGGTATTTACAACATGGATTTATAAATGATCTGTGAGGTATTTTAAGCTAAAACTTCGCAAACACATTCTGGGGATACCTGAGACTTAAATTACATCTTGTAAAAATGGGCATAATAGGTCCCCTTTAAGAGTTCCTGATCACTAAGGTGAACTTAAAAATATACTTCATTTAGAGTTTTACTAATTAGAATTGGTGGTAATAATTGTGGAATACATAGATATTTTATGATTTCAAATTTGACTTTAATTAAAGGGTAGATTTTTGTGAATATTTTGAATGAAAGACTAAGGAGAAATTGCAAAAACAAATGTTCAGTCAGTTTTGCTAATATTTGCCAATGGTGCCAATATTTGTGGAGCCCACTGAATAGCATCAACCAAAAAGAACTTGCTAAAGCTCCACAAAAGTAGCCCGTCTTCACTTATACCTTTTGATTGCAGAACAACACGCACTGCCATCATACAATCTGAGGGATATTTTTGTGAACACTGAACTGCCACACAAAAGTGCTGTGCTGTGAAGAAGCAAGAATTAAGCAAGATAGTTAATGAACATTTATTTTCATGCATGCTGTAGGTTTGAAGAAAACTTTCTGATAAAACGTCATAATGTGGTTAATTGAAACAAACGAGATTGTAAGAACAGGAAGCAGTTTTGCTTCAGAGCATTTTAAAATGCCCCTAGCCACATTCTGCAGAACAGAGAGATGTGATGCCAGTCTATGATGAACTCTAATAAGATGGATCACCAGTGCCAATGATGTTTGCAGGTGCTCTCTCTTCTTTCTGTTTTTCATCTTTTTCTAATTCTGTTTGTGGGTGGTGTTTTTGATATTTTAATCAAAGCATCTGCCTATCAAATCTGTCAAGCTATATTTTTCACATGCCCTTTGTATTCTACATGTCTGAGCTCTTTTTGAGGTTGGAAGTTTATTTTACAGCAACCATTGCTATTCATCTTTTTTTGGAACCACATGAACATCAGACTTGTAATCTATACGAACAAAAGATAACCCAGTACAGAGCACTAATGAGGTTGGTTAGAAAAATAATACAGCAGTAATTTAGCAGAAAAGCAAATAAATGCTTCTATCGATGGATCGCCCTGTAATGTCATCTTGGTTTTGATACTGGTGCATTAGGAAACATCCTCTAACCTCATTGTTAGTCCTAAAGCAAGCTTTGCTAGTAATTAAAGGGTTAACTCCAGCTTGGCTTTATTGATTTTGATTGGCTCACACACTAAATCTCATCTGGCCACAGAAAGGCATCAAGATCCAATTGGCAATTCCTTTAGAGTTTACTGAAAAGATAATTGATTGGGAAGCTATTTAATTTACTTCTTCGTCAATACTCATGTATGAGAACAATCAATAATCAAACAACTCAGTCAGCCATGTCATAGACATTATCTAATAGGATTAATAGGACTATCTTTACTTTCTCTCAAGCATGTTTTAAAATAAAGCCTAAGAGCCATTTTTTTTTTTTTTTTAATTTAGGTTGCTTTTTACCTTTTGTAGACCAACTGAACATGGTTAACAACCATATATGCATAGAATAATGATTAGGATTTTACATTAAGAACTAAATTTGAGTGAATCATTGCTTACTGATTCAATCTTGTCTAGGTAAAAAAAAAAAAAAAACATGATCATTTCATCTGTGAACTGTGAAAGATATTCTTTACAGATAGAGTACTTAAGTAAATGCACTGAAAAAGACACTCCAAACAGTGTCAACCAATGTTTTTTTTGTTTTTTTTCTCTTTACTTTTGTCTTCAAAGTATCGTCCCTTGCCCTGATTTTTAAGATCCCTTGGCTCTGAACTGTGATCAAAGAAACTGCTCTCTGTGGACACAGAGTATCGAACTAAGCATTTGACAAGGGCCTGTCAAAAGCTGTATCCATAGCAACCTATAGCATGAGGGAGGCAGGAGCAGACACACACACACACACACACACACACACACACACATACACTACTTCACAGACAAATCAGAGCTGTGGAAATATTCACAAGTGAGTTGCGGCAAGTGTGTTGGACTAGATAGAGTCTTGTTATTAATTAACACATTATAATAAAAGCTGTGATGTACTTACAGTGTGTAGGAGTCTGTGTTTGTGTGTTTATCAAGGGACTTGGATTTCTTTATACTTTTCATAATTACCAATTACCCCTTTCACTTCAACAAAACACATGCAAACAGGATTTCATCAGGAGCGTGTCTAAGTGTTTTAACTTCAAGGTACAAAGTTCAGTCTCACTTTATTATATAATAGCTGTTCAGGTTATCCAGCAGTGTGTGTACTAAAAATATATAAGAGAACAAAAGAGCAGTTTACTAACTTAGTGTAGGTGTGCTACCATCTGTTTAAATACATTAGAAATACCAGCCAAATTCATATCCATGAGCCTTTATTTATAACTACGATGTGCAAGAAAAGACTAGGACACCCATCACCTGCTAATGGACAACATTTACATATTCATACTAATGATAAATATAACATGTATAAATAATATATTGTATTAAATGTAATATGTATAAATATGTCAAATGTATTTATACATATAAAATATATTATTCTATTATATATACACACGTGTATTGTATAAATACACAACACCTCAAGCTTTATTAATGATCACCGTTAATATATGTAAAAAATAATTAGTGTTGTATAAATATGGTAAGTATATACTTAATATAAAAATATATTTGTTATAAATGATACATTAAAAGATGGTTAAGCCTATATGTATACATAATACCCTTTTAATGATCATTAGTATGATCAGTGTTTGCTCTTTTTCATATAGGTCACACTGAAAACACCAATCTCTGTTAAAGAATCACACATACACACACAAGCTCTTCTTTGAACAGTAAAATATTGCTAGCACTAGTGCTAAGAACTAAGAGCCTTTTACAGCTATAACTTGACATTATAACAAAGACCCTGACAGATCCAATGTGTCCTCAGTACAATGTACACACACACACACACACACACACGCACACACATTTTTTCTTCCTTGTCTACTCCGTCCTTCTTTTCCCCCCACCCCGCAAGCCCCCTCCCTCATCTCTCCCAGTCAACCTTGACTGGAAGAAAAGCAATTTATTTCTACATGGCTTAGATAATGAATAATAGATGTTATCCAGTGATTTGGGTTTGTCATGGCTGTGCGCGGTACTTTCAGAGGCTCTGAAGTTCAAGGCTTGTTATTGAAATCCATTAGGAAGATGGAAAATGAGACTGATGGTAAATATAAGTGAATTTCATGGACATAACAGAAAAAAGGTAACTGCGGTTAATGTTAATCTTGATGTGAAAGTAACAGTGTGTGTATCTGTTTGCGTTTGTATGCAAGCAGCTGTCTGTTTATTTTGTAGCATCTTTTACTGTGTATGTGTAAATGTTCCTGTGTGTGTGTGTGTCTGCTGAACTGCAGTAATATCCATTATATATATTGTGTTCTTCTTGCTTGTCTCCCTTGAGTTACCCAAGGGGGATGATATTACATTTCATCACACTTTCATTTTCTACTGCAGATGAGGGACAGTAGAAGAGAAGAACACCAGCAGTCCTGTGGCATGTACTGTATGAGTCAAATCTGTCTCACATATACTCACTGTGTCTCTCTTACACACACACACACACACACACACACACACACACACACACACACTCACACACACACACAAATGCAGCTCAGGGGGCTAAAGTAAAATGAGTTACCATCTGTTATCATGTGAAACCTGCCTTATTGGAACACAAAAGTGAGAGGCAATGACAATAAAGGTGCAATTCTTTTTGTTATTGACTAACCACAAACATTTCCACTGATTTCCTTTGTGATTTAAAAGACAATTTAAATGTTTTCTTCCTTTGTTTTGAATCATTAGTGTTTGCATCACGTTTTTGCTTTATACACATGCACATAACGATCATTTTACATTGTACCAACCAACTTTGATTGACACTAATAATAATGGCTTTAAACCAAATCTATACTTACACGCAAAGCTTTATTTAGCCAGCTGATAATAAAGAAAAACACATTATGAAATGACTGGGACATTTATAGAACTTTCAGTAATGAGCACACACAGTAAAGATGCTGCCGCTGCTGAGTGCTACATCACATAAAAGACTCTCTCACAGCAGGTGTGGGATTACAAACATGGCTAATAAGTAATAATAATAACTAGAATGAGTGGTGCTTGCAGTGGCAAAATTCTACACTCATTTGCTAGGGTGTTCTGGGTGGTTGCTGTGGTATTGCTAGGCGGTTGGTAGTTGTCGCAGATGGTTACTATGGAGTTTTAGAGTTTTTAGCATGTTTTAGCCTGATTTAGCACTTAGCTAATCACTATTAGCATGTAGCTATTTAATGCTAGATAGCTTGATAGCTTCACAAAGATCCTGAGAGATTGGTTGGTTGTCTGAGTAAAATGAGCCCACCCCCTTGTCTCTATGAGTTACGTTCACTACAAAATCCCAATGCAAGTTACCATAGTAGGAAAAACATGTATGCACAATCCCTGTTTCATGGGCATTCCCTTCACCATAGTATATCCTCAACTCTGGGCAGCTCTTGCGCCCCAGGGGCACAACTTATACCCCATTGTGAGGTATGTTCTTACAGAGCCTGCCAGCCTATTCAAACGTGGCAACCCACGTTTCTACGAAATTCTCGTTCTGAGCTATGACCCGTCAATGTTAAGTCTATGTTACTTTTTCACCCAATTTTTTGTCTGCCAGGCGAACATCGTACATCTGATTGCCTAGAAAAGATATACCACACCTCTCCGCAATACTCGGCATGATTTGACACCTCATTCATGGGTGTATGACAAATGGTGCGGGAGGAGTAGTGTGGCAAACTTTTGTGTGGAAGAATAATAAGTATACAAGAGAACAATACTGATGCCTTGCCTTTGGCAAGCACCACTAATAATGTTATTTTTTTTAATTTTGATAGTGCCTTTCCAAAGCCCAAGGTCGCTTTACAAAGTTAGGTTAGAGGAATACAGACAAATAACAAACATCCATAACAAAGTACAATAGACAGACCAAGAGCTGAGGAGTAATATTCAGAAAGAGAGAAAAGGAAAAAAACAAAACAAAAAAAAAAAACGTGTTTTTACAAGGTTTTTGAAAGAAAGAAGGAAGGATGCTTGATGGATATCTTGAGGAAGAACATTTAGTAATTTAGCATTTAGTAGTAATAACATCACAGCTCTGAAATACATGTGGCACCAAATTATACATGGAATACATGTGGTTTTTATTCTGCAAAACGATTTGAGTGAAAGTGTCCAGAAAAGCACTATATCTACTATATCTATATAAGGAATTAATATTATTAACATTGGGAATTATCTGGAACTTGATTCTGATTTGTCAATAATGCCATTCAGCAGTCAGATATTTCCTAATAGAGTGCAATAGTGCCAAATCACTTTTTCAGCTACCTTGGTTTAGGAAGTATTTTTCCCATTCATTTTTCCTATAGGGTTTTTTTTTTTTTTTTTTTTTTTTTTAAGTCTTCATTATAAGCCATGAACTGAACAAAGCAGATGAAACACATTACAAAATTGTAAAATTTAACAAAAGGACAAAAATATAAGACATAATGGTTTTAATGACAGAAAGAAGTACAGTGAAGTATCCCAGTCCTTCTTGGAGTGGATGGGCACCAAAAATTATTTTCATGATTGATGGAGTAATGTATGGGTAATGTAGTTTTTCACCAGGAATTTCACTGTTAAACATGATTATTTAAAACATAAGTTGAAAGAATGCAGTTTGATGGCTTCAACAAAACCACATACCAACAATTACCAACCTTGTAGCTCATAGCAGGTCTCTATTTAAAGATTTATGTTATCATTCAAAATCAATTCCCTTACAGAGAAAATGAATGGGACTTTCGGAACCCAACTTGCAATCTATATTCACCACTGTCCATGAAAACACTGATATCAGTCCACTCACCCAGTAACTGAAACCACCCCTTCTTTCATTTCTGTTGTATTACTCTGCAGACTTGGTCTCTCTTTTTTATATAGATGCAATTTCCACCATCTTGCATCTCAGATATCGATCATAGTGAAAATGACCTCTGAGGACTTCAGTATTGAAATGACTATAATATTGTCCACTAGTCCAACTGTTTTGTACAAATGTGGAATTGACTAATCTGTTTCTTGAACTGATAATATACAGGTTGAATAACTAAATTTCATGTCCATGTATATATTTATTTGGTGAGTAGCCATGTAATAATCAGCCATTCAATAATTTCTGCAAAACTGATCACCAGCAGGCTGTTACCCTCACTAATTGACTGTTTGTCCCAGGCAATCCAGACAAATGGTTCGTACAGCATTATTTTCAGCATTATATCTGTAATATTTTTATTCTCTCTTTTTTCATTGGTTTTCTCGAAGTAATAACATGCGCTTACATGATGTGAAGAACCTAAAATGCTTTATAAACTGCATATATTCATCTCTGACACATTAGTTGGATTCGTTAAATTTGGTTTGATGTGGCAATCACAAAACAGCAAACTACAGTCTGATTTAAATGATTGCTTGTTCCTTTATCTGTTGCCAGCTTGAGTGGCGCATTCATTTAGTGAAGTTCAAAAGACACTCGCTAATGGTAAAGGCAAACAGTTTTGAGTAATGAAAATGTGCGCCTTAAATTCGTTCTTTGTGTTCAACAATCACTAAACGATCACTTTTGCCATGAAAACACTCTACTTGTATGATTAATTTATTTTTAGAAATTCTTAATTATATATTTTAGAGAACCATACTTATCCAGACCTGGAAATTACTCAAATCATATTCCATACCTTTCCATACTTTTCCCAACTGCATAGGAAATCTGGCCTGTGCAGTCTCTTTCTTCTTATTTAACCTCAAATCAATATTTGATGTTAATTTATTTATAACAAGTAGTCATAATAAGCAGGATAATATATGCCTCCTGTTCTAAGAAATATGAGGTGCTGAGGAAGTGATTAGAAACGCAGGATGGTCAGGGCTGAGATGGCAGTATAGCCTGTACAGGTGTTAAAGAGTAAATAAAACCACTGACGGAAACAAAGATTGTGGTATAAATCAACAGAGAGAGCTATATAGAATTCGACAGACTGAAGAACACACTCTGCAGCGACTGTGTAGGTTTAAGAGAGCCATCGGCAGGCAGTCGTAAAGTAAGTTGTGTTGTTGTTTTAATTATCGACAGTAAAGCAATCTGTTCATAATTACAATCATTTGCCTGCAGTCATTACTGCCAGTGGCACTGAGCAGTTTAATTTGCTTTCTCTAATCTGCAGTGTAATTAGAGCACACACAAGCAGAGCTGAGTGATCACTCAACATACACACCAAACACTCTTTCTCTCACACACACAGACATACACTTAACACATTCTGTCATGCTGCCTCTGGAACACATTTTTTATCCTTTCTCTCTCTCATTGTGATCTCTTTCTTTTCTTGTTTCACTCATTAATCTATATGCTTTAAATTATGAGACTAAGAAGGTCCATACTGTTAGGTCTTGCTTGTAATTTAGCACACATTTTTTGCCAGACAATGGTTAAAATGGGATTTTGTAAGAAGGGGAACACTAAAATGTGGTGGTGACCCAGGTGCCCTGAACACTGTAAAAAAAAATTCAAAGTTATAAATAAAACAAGAAAAGTAAAATGGTTTACAATAAAATATCCCACAGATGCTCGATTGGATTGATATCTGGGCAATTTGGAGGCCAAGTCAACACCTCAAACTCGTTGTTGTGCTCCTCAAACCATTCCTGAACCACTTTTGCTTTGTGGCAGGGCGCATTATCCTGCTGAAAGAGGCCATAGCCACCAGGGAATACTGTTTCCATGAAAGGGTGTACATGGTCTGCAACAATACTTAGGTAGGTTGTACATGTCAAAGTAACATCCACATGGATGGCAGGACCCAAGGTTTCCCAGCAGAACATTGCCCAAAGCATCACCTTGCCTCCGCCGGCTTGCCTTCTTCCCATAGTGCATCTTGGTGCCATGTGTTCCCCAGGTAAGCAATGCACACGCACCCGGCCATCCACGTGATGTAAAAGAAAACCTGATTCATCATACCAGGCCACCTTCGTGGTCCAGTTCTGATGCTCACGTGCCCACTGTTGGTGCTTTTGGCGGTGGACAGGGGTCAGCATGGGCACCTCTTCGGCTATGCAGCCCCATCCGCAAAAAACGTATTGAGTAATTTGAGCTACAGTAGCTCGTCTGTTGGATCGGACCACATGGGCCAGCCTTCGCTCCCCACGTGCATAAATGAGCATTGGCCGCCCATGACCCTGTCTCCGGTTCACCACTGTTCTTTCCTTGGACCACTTTTGATAGATACTGACTACTGCAGGCCGGGAAGACCACCCTACAAGAGCTGCAGTTTTGGAGATGCTCTGACCCAGTCGTCTAGCCATCACAATTTTGCCCTTGTCAAACTCGCTCAAATCCTATACACTTGCCCATTTTTCCTGCCTCTAACACATCAACTTTGAGGACAAACTGTTCACTTGCTGCCTTAAATATCCCACCCACTAACAGGTGCCGTGATGAAGAGATGAAGAGATGACTATTCACTTCACCTGTCAGTGGTCATAATGTTATGCCTGATCGGTGTATATACTGTATGCTAAAAAGCAAAAACATAAATAACTAAATAAAATAATACAAATAAATAAATGATTTTGATTGAAAGTTTAACCCCAGGGCCTAGCTTATAAAAAAATGCTTATATGAAAATTTTAAAGCACCAAGAACAAGCATGTGCTACACTGCAATTGAAATAGATGGATGGAAGGATGTTTAATTACATATTTAATCACACAAGTACAGTAAACATATAAATCCAGAAGAAAATGTCTGGTTTGCTGGTATAATTAATGTCACGTCAATGTCAAATATCAATTTAACCAACATACTTATGTGAACAGGATTTGTCTGTTATACCTATGACCTTTCACTTGATTTTGCACGCAGATGAATATATGAAGGTTAGCGTGCGCGCACACACACACACACACACACACACACACACACACACAGCAGTGTGACAGCGGTGATAATGAACTGAGCCTCTCAATCTCTCACACACAGTAAAACTCCGCTCAGTTTCTCTCTCTCCCTTTCCAATGACAGCTATTAATTCTTGTCTGCACCAACTTGATGGAAGGCTAACAACATTTTATATTGTTGTTACACTCTAGGCTGTGGCTACATGTTCTCAATTACTGATGAAAGATAGATGGTAACCTGGTTACAAATGGGCAGCACTGCTTAGATGATGTCGAGCACCTTTATCACACACTGATATGTGTTTGCTGCTCCGACTCCTTGTGCGTTTCCCTCTGTCTCTGTGTACAGTTATTACCCACTGTAATGGCTCGTGCTGTAGTACTGCACACATGCTTTTGAAATCAAGTGTATGAAAGATTTAGTTGTGACAATGTTGCTGAGTGGATGACAGCTTGACTACTTTGACACGTTTTAGCAGCACGGCCTCTGTGAGAGTATAAAAACAGCACTGAGAGGACTGTTGAAGCATTTTGAATGCAAAGTACTCACTCGTTTTGATGATATTACACTGCACACCGGATTCCACATTGAAATCCCTTTCATCGTAAGAGTAAGGTCATGCACGTACGGCTGGCAAAAGGATCGATTTCATTATCAAAGCAAACCGTGGGAGGGATCGCAGGACTAAAGCGGTTATAATCTTAATTCAGCACATTTAGAATAGTCTTTTCTGCGGCTTTCTTTGAGCTTGGGACATGAAAGGTGTAATGTGCATCCTTTAAAGTCTGCTGATTTGTGTTTCATCATAAGAGCTAAAAGATGAGGTGAGGAGGGAGCGCAAGGTGAACAAGCAAAAATAAACAGCTGCGTTTATAAGTGTGTGCTTACTGTGTGTGTGTGTGTGTATGTTTGAGGGTTTCAGGTCTCAAGGTCTACGGCTTGAATATAAATGTGTTCTTACATAATGAATGAGCTTTACACAGGCTAAAAGACAAACATCAGAGCCTTTTACATCAGCAGTGTATTTCAGGAGCAGGATGCTGTCTTACCCTCTCTCTTGCTGACGCACAAAAGCTCCTTTTATTCTTAGAAAATAATGAGAAGAATTTGGGAAAGAAACAGATAAAGCAGTTAAAAACAAACACGCCGAAGAATAAGGAGTTGAAACATCAAATCTCCTTCAATCATTGAGAGCATTGTTGGCCAAAACCAAATCTTAATGAATTAATCATGCATCATGGACTCTCTCCCCTTTTACAATTAAACACACACACACACACACACTAATGCATGCGCACAGCTGCTGTGTTGTTTATAAGGCCCATTTGAGATGTCTTATAATGCATTGTGTCATGGAGCATTGGGTCAGGCCGATGGAAATTAAACTCTTCAGACAAGATAAACATTATATTACATCATTACCCTTTACAGCACATGTAAATTAAAACCATTATCTAAGCGATTATCCATTCATCTTCACCTCTACCATTCTCTCTCTCTCTCACTCCTTTGCCATATGTTTGAATCTCTATCATTCCCTTTTCTTCTCCCTCCCTCCCTCCCTCCCTCCCTCCAGTTTGGCATTGGTTCAGTCAGCTCTTTTGTCCTATCAGACTGTGACTGTTTGAGCTGCCCATTTTCCACTGCTGAATTAAACATTAAACATTAATGCTCTCTGACAGCAATAAATAACATTTAGCACAATGGGGATCCAATAATGACCTGACTCTAGTCTGAGCCCCATCAGAGCCCTTCCTTTGACAACTGCTGAAATGTGATTATCAGGCAGCTGTCTGAGACAACTGTATCTGAATAACTTCAGCACGGGAAGATGCTTTGATCTCCACCACACATGAATTTATGGCAGAGATCTGTTTGAATTACATTTTCTTTCTCTCTTCGAGCCAATTATCATTAGAATCACATGTATTATTCCAGTGGATTCCCAGCCCTGACTTATGTATGCAGATAAATACGGAGTAATGGGGATTCGAAGACCTCTGAATAACGGCTCTGTTCCAGTGACTATTGTCTGTGTGACTGTGCATTTATAACACTGCTCAGGCGAACAATTTGGGTACTAGTTCTGCTCAATAATACAGACAGCAGGTCACAGCCCAAAGGTCAAAGTTCACATCTATGTCACCCCTACTATTTGAAGTAAGCATTGTAAACAATGTTGCATATCAAACGGCTATATATACTCATGAAGTGAACTCTCTTACTATAATGGTTATGTTTAGTTTCATTGTGATTTAGTTTGATTTTCCCTGTTCTTGCTTCACGTTCCTTGTTTGTTTCTATGGTTTTTCCACCTGTTCCCTGTCCAGTGTTAATGTTGGTTTGTCCATAGTGTTTATTAAAAGAATCTTGAATTGTCACGCATCTCTCATTCTTGTTGGATGTACTACAGCTTGCCGTATCACTTTTAAATGAGGCCAATCCATCAGTAAACACTTACGCTATCTATAATTAACAGTTTAAATATTTTGTTAAATTATTGCAAATGCAAAAGATGCATTAATCTTAAGCCGACTATTTTCTGAAAACAGCCAAACTTAAAAATGAAGGCAGTAATGTGGAGGACACATTCCAGTGCTATCTGTTCAAATATATGTATAATAAATTATTCACACAGATTTCTGTAGCAAAAATAACAATGAGCTGTCAGGTAAGAAACAATGCATGCTTTAAAAAGCACAGTGCCCCAGATATAAGCATGCATTTTTATCTAGCTTCACATGTGCGACTCAACTACAGATGCTTCCACTATAATTAGCATAATGTAGCACATCCCTAAAAAGCTGTGACAAATGTGAGAAACTACTCCCTGTGTGTTTCTCTGACCTTTGAATAGCATTTAAACTACCCTTTATGTTATTGATTTTGCCCTTTTTCATAATGGCCAGCACTTCCACAGAGGTTGAAGAGCGCTAATCTTATGATCATGTGTTTTTTTGTTTGTTTGTTTTTTAGTAGTAAGGGCCCTTAAAATAAAGTTGAAATGAAGTTACTCATGTAACCAAATGACAGTTTGCTGCTCGCTGTCACGGATTCTGCCAACACATCCTCAGCACCAGGTCTTTCAGCTCCACCCATCCGTTCACAATAACCCGAGTTCTAACCAATTGCACCTTTCACGGCCTAATTACCTTCTCTACATATACCCACCATCCACACTCACCTGTTGTCTGATTTCGTTGGTCTCTGCATGAGAACGCATCTGCCTGATTCCCACCTTTTGTTTCGAGTCAGTGATTTGGATCGTGTGTCAAACTGCCAAACTGCTGAAATCATGTGACTTTGGTGCTCAGAACCGCTGATTTGAAACAAAAGATTCAAAGCAGTGTTTTGAAATCGCCCATCATTAGATATTGTTGAAAAGTCATTATTTTGATATTAAAAATATCTTAATTTGTGTTCCGAAGATGAATGAAGGTCTTACGGGTGTAGAACGTAGTGTAGAAATATTATATACACAAGCAAATTTGTGTGCCTCCTATATTAGTTAGCACCAGTTAACACCAGTCAGGCAGTATATTCTTAATTCTGTTTATCTAAAGAGTATTTGTACAGGGTAAAATTACTTAAACTAAATTTATGTGATGTCATACCAGAGCTATGAGAAAAATAGCCCCCTAATACCACTCAATAACTGATGTACTACAGATCAATCAAGACTAGTGACTGACTAGGTTCTGACTGGGATGCTGGTGTTTTGGTGATATATTGTGAATTAAACCCAAGTAAACTAACCTTTAATAAAATAAATATAAGTTTTAAAAAGTTTTAAAAGATTTTTGTTTTAAAACCATTTTTTGAAAACTTACTGACCCTAAACTTTTGAACCATAACATTGTGTGCATGAATTCAATATATACAACATCTACATCTCTCTGTCTGTGCGTGTGTGCCGACTGAGACAGTTATACACTGAACAAAATTATAAACGCAACACTCCCCATTTTTCATAAGCTGAACTCAAAGATCTAAGACTTTTTCTATGTACACAATTTCTCTCAAATATTGTGCACAAATCTGTCTAAATCTGTGTTAGTGAGCACTTCTCCTTTGCCGAGATAATCTATCCACCTCACAGGTGTGGCATATCAAGATGCTGATTAGACAGCATGATTATTGCACAGGTGTGCCTTAGGCTGGCCACAATAAAAGGCCACTCTAAAATGTGCAGTTTTATTGTATTGGGGGGGTCCAAAAACCAGTCAGTATCTGGTCTGACCACCATTTTCATCACGCAGTGCAACACATCTCCTTCGCATAGAGTTGATTGTGGCCTGTGGAATGTTGGTCCACTCCTCTTCAATGGCAGTGCAAAGTTGCTGGATATTGGCAGGAACTGGAACACGCTGTCGTATACACCGATCCAGAGCATCCCAAACATGCTCAATGGGTGACATGTCCGGTGAGTATGCTGGCCATGCAAGAACTGGAATGTGTTCAGCTTCCAGGAATTGTGTACAGGTCCTTGCAACATGGGGCCGTGCATTATCATGCTGCAACATGAGGTGATGGTTGTAGATGAATGGCACAACAATGGGCCTCAGGATCTCGTCACGGTATCTCTGTGCATTCAAAATGCCATTAATAAAATGCACCTGTGTTCATTGTCCATAACATACACCTGCCCATACCATAACCCCACCGCCACCATGGCCAACAGCTCTGATGGACTTTCCTGCAGTCAGCATGCCAATTGCACGCTCCCTCAAAACTTGCGACATCTGTGGCATTGTGCTGTGTTATAAAACTGCACATTTTAGAGTGGCCTTTTATTGTGGTCAGCCTAAGGCACACCTGTGCAATAATCATGCTGTCTAATCAGCATCTTTATATGCCACACCTGTGAGGTGGATGGATTATCTCGGCAAAGGAGAAGTGCTCACTAACACAGATTTAGACAGATTTGTGAACAATATTTGAGAGAAATATGCCTTTTGTGTACACAGAAAAAAAGTCTTAGATCTTTGAGTTCAGCTCATGAAAAATGGGGGCAAAAACAAAAGTGTTTTGTTCAGTGTACATACTCTATAAATATTCTCTTTAAGAGAAAAAACATGGACTCTGGAAAATTTAAAATTCTCCATTATAGTTATTAAATAAAAATGTGATGAGAGCTGGTTGTTTGTGTTTATGCCTGTTTATTAAGGTCCCTGTGAACTGATTCTAAACACTTGCAGATGCTGTGGACCCCATCTTTAATGTGACATAATAAAACTGAATCTAAAATAGAGAAAGTTGCCATGTTAATGGGTCCTCCACCCACGCTTACAGCACTATGAGACTCATTTATTTTCCTTAGGTTGTTTGAATAGAAACTGATAAACATCTGTTGTTTGACATCACTCTCTTAATCACACATACAGCAATTCCAGACAGGTGTTTGATTTCAGGCAACACACAGACACATACACATTCAACAATAGCATGGGTCACATTCTCCCATTAACATGGGTGAGCTCATGACGGTTTTCAGCATATTAAAACATATGTCATGCTTTTAAGCATCTATCCACTTAAAGATGAATTATCCATCTCTCCTTCCCTCTCTTCAGCCTTTTTGTCTTTTCTTGTAGACTTCTTCTGTTTTCAGAAGACTTGAGGAAAGGGGTGCTCTGTTCCAGGCAGTAAATAGAGTGTTATATAATCAATCTTGTAGAGAAGTTTTCAAAAGTCATAATATTGAGAGGAGATGTCAGCTGAGCCATTAGAGTGATTCATTCCTACCGCTCTACATTTACAGTCTCTACAAGAGCAATGCTGCTTCCCTCTTTGTGCCTCTGACACCATTTCCTCTCCATTTTCTTTCTTCATTTAAATGTGCAAGAAGTGAATTCAATTATAGGGGCTGTGGGTAAAAGGCGGAGAGAAAAAGAGAGAGAGACAAATAAGTTTCTTGTCTTTTCCAGGGCAAACACAAAAACATCCTCATCTTTGATGCAAGTAACCATGTTAGCTGTGAGATTTTATTAAAAGCTAATGGAAGTCTTATAGTTTTATGCCACCAACTTTCTATACTTTATGTATCCCACTTTTGCATTTGATTCTGCAGTGGCCTCAAGAGAGAAGAAATAAAAGCAAAGCAAATGAACATCTGCAAAGTAATGAAACATCATTCTTTAATTATTCAAGCACACTAAAAGCCCTCTCAAGCTATCTCATTTTTTTTCAATTCAATCATTGTAATTAATTCTTAAATCAGGACTATAATAAACATATAACTTGGCCACCTTACCTAAAATACCCTCCTCAACATGAAGAAATGTGAGAAAGTTCACACCAAATCTCACTTCTAGCCTAATTGACTGATAATCTGCTGACTGCAAAGAAAGATAGAATGTTCTGGATCAGCTGTGTTTAACTGTCTGCCGGTCTGTCAGCGATCTTCTCAGAGTAGCCGTCTGTTTGCTGTAGCGGCGCTTGGCAACCGAGAAATCGCTCGAGCAGACCTCTTATACAGTATACTGCAGCTGGAGCCCAGCCAACACTGAACATTAAGAGAACTGAATCATTTGCCTGCTCCTTTTCTGCACTGCAGCAATTATAATTACATAAAAATGAGACTTTCTCACCGTAACATTCCTCGAGTCCGACATGTCAATTCTTTCTTTTCTGAGGCAGCTATGAGAGGTGAGGTGTTGGTTGTGCTTGTATGCACAGAATGAGAAAGCTTTTCAGTTAGGCATCGCTCCTGTGGTTTGTAACATGAATGAGAAACAACAAGGCCAAAGGCTGCTTAGGTTGGGATTAATTCAACTTTTGTGAATAGCAACTCATTTAGTCATTGGCACTGCCGGTAAACCAAACCACAAATTCCATTTCATTTTAAACAGTTCCAACAGCATCAAACCACTGTGGCTCTCTGAGATCTGTTGTAGTTGCTTGCGGTCTAAAACACAGTTGATATTGTAGTGTTTTTGAACAAAACCGATCACACTTTTATTGGTTCAGAGGTTCAACTGCATGATTATGGGGGAAGCTTGTCAGTATAAATATATCAGAGATGTAGTAAGGTCCGTGTAATAGACTGAATTTTTCAAATGTTTATCATGCCTGATTGTTCAATTGACTTGCTTGTAGAATTCAGTCTATACACAGATGAGTGTTATCCTCTATACAGAGAATGTTTGTAACTGATACAGAATGAATGGCCTTTTCTGTATGTTTGAGCCTCTAATGAGGACATAAAGAACATGAAAACAGGGCTTTGTCTTCATTCAAGTGTCTTTGGGTCATTTTAATGCTGAATACACCACATGGAAGTTCATCCAAGTGTCAAATCTATTAATTACATTTCTCAGAAAGCCTCTGAATGCACAGAACATTTTGAACCACTGTATATGAAAACACTTTAATGTATGTATATATATATATATATATATATATATATATATATATATATATACACACATATATAAATGAACAAAAATAACTTACTCTCCTGAATTCTAATGTGCCAGGTGTTTCATTTATAATACAAATATGCCGACACTGAATCGGCTGACTTTGTTTTTATGCTTTCTGTGCTAATTTTGAGGACAAATGAGTTCAGTTCTGAGCAATGATGTGTTACTTTAACCAAAACATTTAATAAACTAACACCCACAAGCCAGGTAGCTTTGGAAGCCTGTTCTACCTCAGAGTAAAGAATTAAAAAAAAGCTAAATGTGAGAAAGAACATAAGAAATTATGTGATATTGTGAGATATAAAGTTGCAATTAGAATAAAGTTGAATTTGCAAGATATAATGTCACATTGTGAGATTTTTACATTGTGAGACCTTTTTATTTATTTTTTTATTCTGAGGCAAAAACAGCCTCCATAGATATCTGAAGAATTTTATGAGAGATGAAAGATCTGCTTCCATGTATGAACCAAAGTCCCTTTAAGACAAGTCATTTCACTCTGCGGCCATCTTTGGAATGCCTCTCGGGCATTCAAGTGCAGCTAGATCTCTTTGAATGGGGAAACATCAAATTCTCCAAAGCTGTTTGCCAAGCTTTCGAATAAATTTCATATCTGAAATCACCAATGAAATCTGACAACAACTGTCTCATTAATTTTGTTTCTAAACGCTCGAATCATGACAAAAAAATGTATTTTTCAGGCTGGATTAAGCTAATGTGCATGTGCAGTCCTAAATGCGCATCTCTTGTGCCTCATTTCGGAGGTGCGCGTCTGACTGTTTCTATAGGAACCAGAGCTTCTAACAGCCGCTGCAGTGATGACTTTACCAATCGGCGATTAGCTCTTATTTAGAAGGCGGGACTTATTCCGCCATATTGCGCATTGCATTTTCTCCCATTCAAAACAAAGTGACACATCTTATGTTATTCTATAGTCTTTGGTATGAACTTCCTCAAAATTATAAAACCGTAACTTGTTGAGGAAAAAAAACCCCAAAAAACACTTTCTCATCATGCAGCCTGTGAACTTCAAACGTATCAAATGCGCTTCAGTACTGGAATGAGCCAGAAAGAAACAGGAGTCAAAAGCCCATGTGTTGAACAAAAGAGACCAGAGCAGATTATGTCTTCAAAACGTAATTTCTTTTACAATTCAGTTCAACTGCTTTATTAATCACAGAACTGTTCCCTCTTGTGCAGTTGGACAGAAGTTCATACAGAATTCATACTCATAAAAGACAGAGATGTGGTGAGCCCATCTGCCATGTTTCATTGATGCTGGACTCTAAGCAGCCTGTCACACAGGTTGAAATGTGTCTTGATGCTTGTGTTTCAATCAGACAGTTTGAAGATGCTATTTATCTATTAGTCTCAAGTCACTTCACAAAGTGGAGACAGAAAGAATAGAACAGATAAATATGCACTGATTGAAATTAAAATGGCTTTTGTATCTGTTCTTTTCAATTTTGAATCAGAGTGATTATTAAAGGATAAGTGTGTCTTTTTGTTCTTTTCACATCAATAACATTGAAAGAGATTTAATGCATAATGATTACTCCTGAGGCAGACACCTGGAATCAGAAAGAGACAACAGTGCTTGCAGTATGAATCCACCATAAATGATCATTTAAAATAGATGATCATCACAACCACCCCCTCCCTTTATATCCACTGTACAGTACAGGACGAGTCAAATATACCGATCCATCAGATTCTATATTTCTCCAACTAGTTCAGTCGGTTCAACCAGTGTCCTTCACAAACTTTTACACATATTGATGTGTCAAAAATGCAACTCACTGTACATTAAGTAAATTTTAGCATAACACCCTAAAATATAAGATACATGATACATACTTACATTAGATAAAAGCAGTTAATTAGTCTTCACAAGGCATGAAATAGTAACAGGTTTCTACTTTGTTGAAAAACTGTCATTCTAATCTCATAATAATATCAAATAAATATCCTTTATTCTGTATAAACTGCAACAAAAGGAAAAGAAATAGCAGGCATTTCTGTTACTAACTGTGCTTGATTTATCACAAATCATATTCCCATCCATATCCTGGTGAACATCAGGAGTATAAATGTTCTTATATAATAGATTATTCCAGCTCTAATATCTGATTGGATGAGACTCTGCTTAATGTTGTGACTGTGGTAAAATCACTGTAATGTATGGCGTCTTGTGGCTTATTGTGTTATTTTACTGCCTGGAGCAAGAACTCTAGCATTTACAGAGTTGAGAGAAATAGTCACATACAGCCATTCATATCATATACTTACCCTGATCCAATAGTGTATGATTGTACTCAAAACCTCAAGGTGCCAACAACCGGCCACTTAGACAGGAATCATCTAAGATGACATACGTGTCCTACTAACTACAGTTTATTGTGTGTTTGTGTGTGCTTGTTTATATGATTTATAAGGACACAAATTTGTATAATGACATGGGTATTACACTGGTATAACAACGTAAACATGGCTTAAAATGGCTTTAAAAACACACTAAACAATGTTTTATTAAAAATCACGTTCGATTTTAGAAATTAGAGCCTACCAGATTGGGAGATCATTTTGCTGTGTCATTCCACCCTAGCAGTTATGGCTCATGTGTTTGGGTAAAAAAGTGGTCCCATGAACAAAATTGGCAGATTTCAAATTGTATCCTACAGCAGCCGAGGAACTGCCATTGAGATGAATGGTAATGCTAACATATCGCTTTCTGCAGGTATTACAGATCTCCTTGATTAGCTTGTTCAGGTGTGTTTGATTATGTTTGGTGCAAAACTTTGGCCCTCCAGAGCAGATTTGAAAAGCCCTACAATCCACTATTACACAGCTTAGACATTACTAATCACACAGTACTGAGGATTACTACCATTCAAATCACTAATGTATCCTATTTGCCTTTCAGTGCTAGTCATTATGTTGTGATTATTAATTGTGTGTTTACAGATAGTGAGGCACTTTTTTTTTTTTTTTTTTTTTCAAGAAAAGGATGACGGAAATAAAATGAATGATAAGCCTACTACTTCTGTTCGTCAGTGCATAAAAATGCTTCTTGTGCTTGGAATGGAAATGGCTGATGAAAGGAGAGCAGAATGGACTGGGGGATGGGACAGAATAAGGGAGGGAAAGGGAATAGAGGACAGAAGAGGAGGTGGGGGAGAAGTTGTTTTCTGAACCCAAAGACATGAACCTGGCAACCCCATTATTCAGTGTTTGAATAGAATAGGCACTTCATTGCTTCTCAAATCAACACACACACTGATTAACTCTTGCTGGAAGAAGGGCTGTGGATGGCCAGCACCTCTCAGAGCTGTCAGCGCACACATAAATACTCATATATACATTTTCAGTTATTAGCTCAGTAGCTTGAATCAATAAAAAAGGCAAAAATGCCCACAAAATCATTTCTTATTTTGCTTCTGACTCATTCTCAGTGGCTGATATTCATGTAGCTGAAAGGAAAATAATTTAAATTGGTAAAGATTCTCTCCTTGTATATTTTCTATTGTTTATGTGTGTGTGTGTGGGGGGGGGGGGGGGGGGGTGGGGGGGGCTAATTATTACGGTTATGTCTTGTTCTATGGACTCTTATTTTGCCACTGTCGCCTCTGGCTTGCTTAGACTGGGACACTTAATATTCAACAATATTACTGATCTGCCTGCATTGACACCATTGTATGTGAACTGAACTGGACAATAACATCACTGTTCCCTTGTGATACTACACGAGTACTGCGTCGTACGTCTTATTAATTCACATTGATTATTAATAAGACAAGACGCAATGGGGAAAACTCCTTTTTCTCAGATACTGAAGCCTTTATACAATCATGCAGTGTTAACTGCACGGCCATTGGTTCGTGAAGTTAAAGTGAACGAAGCAATGACAGCACGGAATCGTACGAGCCAATGGTGAGCGACCCCTTTCGAGCCCGCCAAAAGGGGCGGGGTATCGGGCTATATAAGCGGCCGTCTCACCATGGCAAATTGATTCATTCTCCTTCAAGTGACACAGATATCATCTCTTTGCTTGATCTACGAGACTTGAAGCCGCCTTCACCTGCAAGCAGCTGGAATTCGCCACTCTGCAGCAGTTTGGTCAGCTCGCCTCTACTCTGCTTGTCGCTCTCTATTCTGCTCGCCACTCTCTAGCAGCCGCCGACCGCGAGCAGCCTGCAGCTCTCTCACCGCTCTGCCAGATCGCTGCTCTCGTGCAGCGCTGACCAACCCGCCGCTTCACAGCAGCCAGATCAGCTCGCCGCTCTCAAGCAGCCTGGTCAGCGCTTCGCCCCCGAGCCGCCTGCAGCATTGAGCGAGTGCTCTTCGGTGTATCTTTCTGCAACGCAGTTGCATTATAAATATAAGAGCTTTCTAAAGAGCAAATTTCTGCGACGTTGTTGCAAATGTCGCGCCACGGCTGTGGCATGTGCAGAGCCTGATGACAGGCACAGTGAGTGGGTGCGATGTCTGGGGAAGTCCCATTCAGAAGCCGCGCTTACTGTGTTTTCACTACTGTGCTCAGTTGAATATGACATGAGGTTCTTCCCTGACTCAGGCGCGACTTATGGTATATATTCTCCCTGAAAGAGCGCTTTTTTTAAAATGCCCAATCTCTGAGTGTGTCGTTTGCCGGCCACACCCCCGCGAGCCGTGTTCATTGAGGGCGTGTGCTCTCACGATGAGAGTGCTACAACGAACTCAATACTGACAGCACTCAGCTGTATATGACATGAAGCTCTCCCCTGACTCAGGTGAGACTCTTGGAATATATTAAATCTAAAAGAGCATATTTCTCTGGTGTTTGTTATTAAATGCTGAAGTTCTGAGCGCTTCGCTTGCCGGCCCCGCCCCCGCAAGCCGTGTTCATTGAGGGAGTGTGTTCTTAATATAAGAGTGCTAGAACAATCTAAATGCTGACAGTGCTCAGCTGACTATGACATGACACTCTCCCCTGACTCAGGTGAGACTCATGGAATATATTCATTCTGAGAAAGCAGATTTCTCTGGCATACTGAACTACCTCGACGACTGGCTCGTTCTGGCCCAGTCAGAGACGGAGCTAATATCCCACAGATCCAGCATCCTCAACCACTTAGAATGCTTGGGGCTCAGGGTCAGTTTTACAAAGATTTCGTTATCTCTCAGCCAACATGTGTCGTTCCTGGGGCTAATTTTAGACTCGACCCACATGAGGGCCGCGGTCACTCCAGAGCGTTCTCTGGTCATTCAGCAGTTCGTAAAAACCTTTACGCCCGGGGCTTCTCTGCCGCTCAGAACGTTTCAGAAGATGCTAGGTCTAATGAGTTCAGCATCTCCGGCTCTGCAGCTGGGTTTGCTTCACATGCGCCCTCTGCAGCTCTGGCTGAAACCACGGGTCCCGCCCCAAGCCTGGCAACATGGTCATTGCTTGCTCAAGGTGATCCAGGCGTGTGTCACAACCCTGGCCCCTTGGACAAACTCTTGCTGGTTCAAGCAGGGCGTGGCAATCAGGGCGATAGACAAGAGGAAGGTCGTCTTCACAAATGCCTCCAAGATGGGTTGGGGAGCTCTGTGCATCAACCGTCCGGCCTTTGGTGCTTGGAACTGCCCGGAAAGCAAGCTACATATCAACCGCCTGGAAATGATGGCGGTATATCGAGCTCTCCAGGCTTTCCTTCCTCTCCTGGTGGGTCACCACATCTTGGTCAGGTCAGACAGCATGACGGTGGTGTCCTTCATAAATTGTCAGGGCGGTCTGTCTTCAAAGCCCCTCTTCACTCTAGTGAAAACGATCCTAGAGTGGGCCCAGTGCAACCTGCTCTCGTTGAGAGCAGCACATATACAGGGCGTACTGAACATTGGGGCGGACATGTTGTCCCGGAGCAACCTTCCCTCAGAGGAATGGTCACTCCACCCCCGCTCAGTATAAAAAATTTGGGGCGTCTTCGGGAGGGCAGAGATCGACCTCGTTGCCTCAGAAGACAATCATCACTGCCCAATATATTTCTCGAAAGCCAAGGACGCGCTGGCCCACGACTGGCCCAGCCTCCTCCTTTATGCTTTTCCCCCGATTGTGCGGATTCCCCAAGTAATCAGAAGAGTCAGGAAAGTTGCTCACAAGGTCCTCCTGGTGGCTCCTCTGTGGAGGACCCAACCATGGTTCTCGGAGCTATCTCGGCTATCGCCCATGGCCAATCCCTCTGAGATGGGACCTCCTCTCTCAAGCGAGAGGGACGATATGACACCCCAGACCTGAGCTGTGGGACCATCATGTGTGGTTTCTCAATAGGAGCCTGCAAGCCTCCCAGAGAATGTCTTAAACACTATCTCACAAGCTAGAGCTCCGTCTACAAGATGTCTCTACTCTCTTAAATGGGCCGTCTTTGCCGCCTGGTGTACAGCCCGGGGCGAGGACCCATTGACTTTTGACATATCCCAGATATTGTCCTTCCTTCAAGACTTAATGGATAGAGGCCGTACTCCCTCTACCCTTAAGGTCTTAGCTGCAGCTATAGCAGCCTCTCATGCTCCTATAGCGGGGCAGTCGATATGGAGAAACAACCTTGTTGTTCGTTTCCTGAAGGGATCCAAGAGGTTAAATCCCCCTCGTCCCCTCACAGTTCCTACCTGGGACCTTTCTGTGGTTCTTAGAGGTCTTAAAGGTCCTCCCTTTGAACCAATCCAGACTGCCAACTTACGGCCCCTGTCGCTGAAAACTGCCTTACTGCTAGCTTTAGCATCGGTTAAGCGTGTGGGAGATTTACAGGAGCTCTCTGTGAGCCCCTCGTGTCTTGAATTTGGGCCTAATGACTCCAAGGCCGTCCTGAAACCGAGACATGGATATGTCCCGAAAGTCCTATCTACCCACTTTAGGGAGCAGATGGTCGTTCTCTCCGCTCTTCCTCCTTCTCAGGATAAACAGGAGTTGAACCTACTCTGTCCTGTCAGGGCCCTGAGGACTTACATTGACTGTTCCGCCTCTTTGTGTCAGGCGGAACAGCTTTTTGTCTGCTTCGGTGGCCGCACAAAAGGTCTTCCGATCACGAAGCCCAGGCTTTCCAGATGGATAGTTGACACTATAGCAGGCGCTTACTCCTCCTTAGGCCTTCAATGCCCTTTCAATGCATTCCACGAGAGGTATGGCCTCCTCATGGGCGTGGTCCTGTAGCATTTCCATTGCTGACATCTGTGCGGCAGCCGGCTGGGCCTCACCGTCCACATTTGTCAGGTTTTACAATCTAGATGTCCCTGCGTTTCAGACCAGCTTATCTCTTTCCATTACGACCCCGACCACGTCTGGGCATAACTATGTTCTGTGCCCTCTATATACACCCTAGGCCCCTCTGGTGCCCTAGTTTATGGGCTTGGGAGGATGACTACAGTGTTTCAAGTGCTCTGCCCCAATGCTCGGTCATCCCCCTGCGTAGCACAGCGTGATTGTACTGTCCCCATTGCATCTTGTCTTATTAATAATCAGTATTAATTAATAAGACGAACGACGCAGTACTCGTGTAGTATCGCAAGAGAACGTACTCGGTCACTAACATAACCTTGGTTCCCTCAGATACGGAACAAGTACTGCGTACTTTTCCACACTACGCCTGAGACACCTCATACCATCGCTTCAGTTGAATTAAATCGATTTGCCATGGTGAGACGGCCACTTATATAGCCCGATACCCCGCCCCTTTTGGTGGGCTCGAGAGGGCTCGCTCACCATTGGCTTGCACTATTCCGTGCTGTCATTGGTTTGTTTACTTTAAATTCACGAACCAATGGCCGTGCAGTTAACAGTGCGTGATTCTATAAAGGCTTCAGAATCAGAGAAAAAAGGAGTTTCCCCCATTACGTCTTGTCTTATTAATAATCAATATGAATTAATAAGATGAACAACGCAGTACTCATTCCGTATCTAAGGGAACTGAGGTTATGTTAGTTATGCTAATGATTTTCACAGTGAAAATGAATCAATACTGAACTTACTTTAGCTGGACAATGACACTATTTTCTTCTAGAGCTTCTGTACAGCCAAAATTATGTTCCTGTTATCACTGTAAATCTGCTTTGAAAAAATCAGCATTGTAAAAGCATTATATAAATAAAGGTGACTTGACTTAGATATGCTGTTTTGTTTCCATTAGTTCCTGTTTCCCTGCTCAGTTTAGTTTAGGTTTCCTTGATTTCTGATTATGTCCTTGATTGTTTCCATAGTTACCTATTATCCCCAGCTACTGTATGTCTCGTCTAGTTCTCAGTGTATTTTTATTCCTTGTTATGTCCTTCAACGTTTATCGAGCTTAAGTTATGAGTGTTCTTCTGTATCTTTCTCTGTGTTCATTAAAGATTTTGTTTGTTATAATTTCTGTATTAGCATGTGGATCATTCATACTCGTGTTACAGAAATAAAATAATATATAAATATTATATGAAAAACTTAAACAAACTTAAAAGAAAAGTAGAAACGTTACCGTGGCAAATAACTGAAATAAAATAAGTTGAAGTACCTAAAAAATAAATAAAATAAATAAAAGCAAATTAAAAACGAACAAAAATGACAAAAGCACATAGAAAAAATAAAATAAATATTCATAAATAATAATTTTATACATTAATAAATTAAATAAAATAAAAAAAAATAATACATTATAAATAATACTAAAATAACACTGTTGTTACCAATATATTTGTCTGAGGACTGAAGGACATGACTTTCAATAAATGCAATGCAATAGCCTATGCCACATGTCAAGTCACCAGGCATGTAAATGCTGCTAACTCTCTGAGAGAATAAGCATTAATCATGATGGCTATGGCAGTCTCTTTTGTTTGCTACAGAAGACAAACACAGCTGCTAACAGACCTAGATACTCTCCCCTCCTTTATCTCACCAACACACCTGTCTTCATGTACTTATGAATTGCTCAGCTACTGTTACATTAACAGTATTCATTTAATCTCAAATTCTCTATTATGGACAAACAGTCACATTTGATCTAAATAGCAGTTATTTGGGTTTTTATTAAACTTTGTTTAAGTTCAAACCTAATTCCTTCTGGCATAATGGCACTTAATACAAGAAGCCCTACACATATTTACCATTACATATGTATCACAGTTTCCAAAACACCACAGTTAGTTTATTGTTACTACAGTAAAATCTTTCAGACACTTTCTTTCTTTCTTTCTTTTTTTTTTTTTTTTTGGACACACTTTACAAGGTTCAATTTGTTAAAATTAGTTATAGAATTAGGTATCATCATGAACTAATAATGAACAATAGGCCTATATAAAATGTAAGTTAAAATTATTCACATGTATTATGAACAACAGTATATTTGTATTTTTATAGTATTTTAAAAAAAATTGACACTAAGACTAGAATAATAAATGCTATGCTGTAATACTTAATGCATTAACTAATCTTGACAAATTGCACCTTATTGTATTTTTATGACAGTGGTGGTTAATATCAAAGTTTTATTGTAATTTTATGTAACTGTCACAGAATCACAGCCAACACCCACCAACACCAACGCATCATCACCAGATCTTCATGCTCCACCCACTCGTTCACAGTCTCCCGAGTACTAATCACCTGCACCTGCACTTCATCATCTAGGACACTATAAAGACTCACACTTCCCTCACATCATTGTCTGGTCTCCTTAACTGCTACTCACCTGGGTTTCCCATGTCTCCATACTGTTGTCTTCCATCTCCAGTTCTCTGTTCCACGTTCCACGTATAATCCTTCACCTGCAAAGACAAACATCTGTTATCCTTCAGCTAAGTGACTGTTCTGAAGTGTTTGTTCATTGACTCCCTTGCTCCACCGTTTACCTGTGTTTGTGCCTCTGTCAAATAAACATCTGTGTTCTCTTACCCCTCTGCCTCTGTCTGTGTCCTGACAGAAGACCAAACCTAATGCAGAGCACCTCAGACACAGGCAGGGATCGTACTCCGGACCTGTTTGCCACCCTGGTCGACGCAATACGATCCTCACTACAACAACTATCCAAAAGCACTTCACCTACAGTCCCAGCAGATCTCGTGCACGCCCTCCGCCAAGCACTCCTTCACCCAGCACCCGCTGCTTCTTCTCCAGCTGCCTCTGTCAGTCCCATGGCCCGACCAGCGACATTCTCCAGCGCGGCGGAGGATTGCAGTGGGTTTCTCCTCTAGTACTCAGGCGCAGGTGCTGGAAGCCCATTATCTGGAAGCCCAGTCACAACTCTTCTCATCCGAGCGCGCCTGGCGGATGTTCGTAATCTCCCTGCTCTCTAGACGAGCGCTGCAATGAGCTCAACCCCCCTTGGAATCCAACACCCCAGTAACAGCTACCATTGCTGCCTTCAATCACTTCAGGGAAGTGTTTGGACAGAGTGCCTCTTTTTTTCTGTCTCTCTGTCTCTCTCTCTGTCTCTGTGTCTGTCTGTACACAACCAAATCTTCAATTTATGTCAAGGTGGTGAATCTGAGTATGTATGCCCTCCGATTTCGTACACTAGTGGCTGGAACGAAATGGCCCTGATAACAACCGTTCACCAGGGCTCCAACGCTATTCAGCCTGTGCGCTCCACATACCCACTGCCAATCCTCTGCCCGCCACACCATCTGTCGCCCTTCCAGCACCAGAATCAATGCAGGTTGATTCCTATCGCCTGACTAGTGCGGAGTGTCAGAGAAGAATTCAACAACATCTGTTTGTACTGTGGGGGAGAGGACCATGTCATCGCTGCCTGTCCTATCCGACCACCACACCCAGTGGTGAGTACAATCCAATTGCCTGCTTGTATTGCACCTCTCACCAGAACTACTGTACAAATCCTTAACTCTCATGTCTGTTTCAGCGGAAGCCCTCATTGACTCCAGCTCCGCAGGGAACCTCATCAGCAACCAGATTCTCCAGAAACTAAACGTACATCGTAAATGCTGCCAACAGGATCTCCGCATCCAAACTATCCAGGGAAAACCGCTCTGCCGTAGTCACATTCGGCACCTCTCCCCCACACTGACGCTCCGCATCGGCTGTCTTCACACGGAGGAGATCACATTTATGATGCTGGAAGGATCCACCACGGACATCATCATGGGACACCCCTGGCTCACACCACATCAGCCAGACATCCAGTGGAACACGGGTCCTCAAAGATCCTCAAATGGAGTGACAAATGTTTCAAGAACCATTTATCTCCTATCAGAAAGTCTACTTTGAATCTCTCATTATCCAACTCCAATGTCCTTCCGATCCTCTCGACCTCCATTGACAGTCCTGAAACTAACCTCAAAGTGGAAACTCCTCCTGAATACTCCTCAACTGGGAGGACTATGGCCCAGAAGAATGTTCTTGGGTCAACCGTCACGACATCCTCGACCGCATGCTCCTCACGCAATTCCATGCTGAACATCCAGACCGCCTTGTTCCCTGGTCAAGGTAGACCCCGTCGTTGTCGCCCCATCCGGTTGTCAGGGGGGTACTGTCACGGAGTCACAGCCAACACCTACCAACGCATCGTTATCAGATCTTCACGCTCCACCCACTCGTTCAGTCTCTCCCGAATACTAATCACCAGCACCTGCGCTTTATCTAGGACACTATAAAGACTCCCACTTCCCTCACATCATTTTTCTGGTTTTGTCAAACGTACCTGGACTCCTTACCCGCTACTTACCTGAGTTTCCTGTGTCTCCATCCTGTCGTCCTCGGTCTTCCGTCTCCTTCTCCGTTCCACATATTCCTTCACGTGCAAAGACAAACATCTGTTATCCTTCAGCTAAGTGACTGTTCTGAAAGTTTGTTCATTGACTCCCCTGCTCCACCGTCTACCTGTGTTCGTGCCTCTGTCAAAAACATCTGTTCACTTACCTCTCTGCCTCCGTCTGTGTCCTGACAGTAATATAAAGTTTATTTAACTGCAACTTTTAGCAGAAACTAGTTACCAAGGTAAAATGGCAATAGGAAGAGAATAAGAATTTGCTGTAATAACATACTTTGCATACATTATAACACCAACGTATACCTACTTTAATTATGTTAAATGGTTCAAAAGTTCTGAGGCTGTGAACATTGAGTTAGGAAAGATTATTCAAATCTTCTATTTGTTTTCCTCTGTTAATGGTGGCCAACCATTATGCAGCTGGTGGAGGAAGGAAGTGTTTTTATTAGGAACAAAAAACCACTATTATTGTTTAACTTTTCCAAAAAAATAATTCAGTCATCGCTTTTTTTTTCTTTTTTTTTTCCCTCAAGAAGTGATGTAAACAATATTAGGCTGACCAGTGTACATGTAATGGAAGTGTAGAAAGAAAGTAAAGGGTTCAGCATTGTCTTTTTTTTGATCTAGTCATTGTTTTGCACAGTGGTTGCAGTGTAACCCAGGCAAAAGTCTCTTATTTTCTCTTATTGCCATTGCTACAGAGTGCTACATATTTAAATGTTATTTTGGAGACTTATAAGTCACTTTCCTCTAAAAGAACAAAACCTTAAAGTGTTTTCCAACATCCCCCTCATATCTCTTGTTCCCACACTAAATATATATACCTATAACCGTTCTTGCAAATTATGCGTGATGCACACAAACACAGTTTTAGATATGAAAACAAAAACAACTTCTATTTGATCACGGATGCATTATTCTGACACACATACACAACTTGAGTCTGTGACTCAGTCTATTTGCATGAAATATCAGTGGTAAGGTCACAGCAACTCACAGAAAGACAGACATAATCCTCAAAATCCCTTTTCCATACTTTCTCACTGAACTTTTTTGTTCTGTCTTTTCCCCTGAGTCTTTTTGTTTGAAATTGTGTTTGTGTGTCAGTGTGTGTAGTAGTGTGGTATGGTGTGTACAGATACTAATGCTTACTTTTATGTTCTAGTTTGCAGAGTCAACTTTTCCAAAGCCTTTAGCACAGTGAGAATGCTTGAATACAATGTCATGTAGCTATCAAGATGTTCTCCTACACTCTCCTACACAAGATGTCCTTCCTGCTTTATAAATATCATTACATCTGAACTGTAAAGTAAGTCAATGATCTGAACGTGTCTTGTCATGCTCTAGATGGCTCCTCTAACTGATATTATACTTTCTTTTTCTCCTCCACCTAAAAACACATAAGATCTGTTAGATCAAAACTATAATAGATTCACTAAATCAAGCATTCTGTATTAGTTCAGGCAGGCCTCATAGTCAAGATCTGCTATCAGCTGATTCACAAATTCCAACCCCACCCATATCAGCTGATCTGATTTCTATGGACTCAATAGGTTGTTTGCAATCACGTGGTTCTGGTGACGCGCAAAATTAAAGTGGAGGGCAAGCAGTGAAAATTAGAATGGAAGAGATGGAGAAAAGTCCGTACTGTGCTGGTTTAGAAAGGTATGAACAGAAAAGCACAACATATTTTGGCCGTAAACCTTATGTTATGAAGAGGAGCGATTTTTCTACTGAATTGAAAGACTTGCCTGTCATCGAGACAGTAGATATAGAGAATGTGAAGCTGTCATCGCCCCACGTTCAGTTCTAGTCTGAGTTGTTTATATCGCTTTATATTTTATATCATTTATGCTGAATTGAGAATTGCAACAGGAGCTCACATCATCGTTCAGGGAAAAAACTGGATGGTGTTATACATTTTTCGCCTTTTCTACCTGTAAAAACACATTAAGGGAAGCAGGTTGAGGAGGTGACGGGGAGACGCTGTATAGCAAATCTAATAATGTCACTGATTAAACACACTGCCTATCACTCAATAAAATAATCACATAGCTGAGTGTTTTTGAAAGTGTTGTATTCTGTTTGGTTTAATAATTAACATTACATTTGCGAGTATGACTCTCACTCGGCTTGTGAATGAGTATAACTTGCACACAGCCACTTCAAAACTGTTCACAAGCTTCTATGGGTTTGATTTTGATAATAAAATAAAAATATAAATATATATATATATATATATATATATACACACACACACACACAGTGTGTAAAAACAAAGGCTGTCTGTCTGCTGAATGTGACCCTCCGATTCTCCTCCGTGGTCATATGGGAAACTGACTATTTACAAAGAAAATATTAAAACTACAGTTACATTTACACCCTTCCATTCCAACAAAGAAATGGATTGACTTCTGTCAGCTTGTTTTTTTGGACATTTTCTACCATATGATGGCTGAAGCAGCAGCGCGTGACACTGTTTTCACCATAGATATTATAATAAACACTAGACCCCCTATTGGCCTCTTTTGGACTGTTGCTGCGATACGTCAACGAGTCCGCCATATTGTGCGCTATTAACAAATTTATGCAAGTAAACAAGCGAGCTGCGGTTTTTCTGGATTGCCAAATTCTGTTTTTTTCTGGTTCTTATTGTGGAAAAGGACAATTTTAGCTTTTCTTGAGCTTAGAATTGACCACCATTGATAAAATGAAACAAATTATCAAATACAAATCACACCAAAACGATACAGATATTTACAGTTAGATACTCCAAAAACATACAACAACAACGATAACGGATGGATCCTTTATGGTAATACATATAACATGGTACAACTACAGTGCAATGCAAATAGTAAATAAGAAAGTGAGAATAGCAAATAGTTTGTTGTACACTATATATAAGAAATATTTCATGTAGTATATAATATAATAATATAGTCAATAGTAAAGTATATAATATTGACAGTAAACAAACAGTATACAGCAAATAAAATAGTAATGAATAGTACAAATATATAATAGTATAAGTACAATAATATAATATCATAATATATTGATAATAGCATATAGTATAATAATACTATAATAATAGCAATAAGAATATGTAGTATCATTTACAGAATATAGACAAAAATATAACAGCATAACTATAATAGATTGATAATCTCAAGTGGTATAATATAATAGTATTGGTATAATAATAATAATTGCAAATACAATGTAAGATCAATTGCAGAATACTATAGACAATAATAAAAATAGTCAACTAAATAGTGACTAGTACAATAATAATATAGTATTGGTATAATAATAATAATAATAATAATAACAACAACAGGCTATATATTTTCCGTCAATCTCTTGGAAATGGTGAGAACAGTGCACTGACAGGCTCTCCTCAGCTTTCCTTGAGGCTTGTGTAGTGGGCTAAAAAGGAAATAAAAATATAAACAAACCACCATATAATGGCAAACTATTATTAAATAATCTAAAAAGAGATACCTATTCTTTGTAGAGGAGTCGGGAAACTTCCTTTCCAGCTGCTTCCCACTGTCCACTGGCTAGCTTCACACACATTTAAGGTTTTTGAGAAACCTTAAATGTGTGTGAAGCTAGCCAACTACCTAACGTTACAGTAAGATTCACAAAATGTCAGTCACCTAGCCGAAACGAGTACTTGTCATAAAAGTCGGTTTTAAGAAAATAAAGATGCATATTTAAACTTCAGGAAATTTAGTTTATAAAATAAGATATAATATAAGCTAAAACTATATTAGAAATCATGTAAATTCATGTCTCAACTTTCACAGCTAACTAGCGACATCGCTAGCTATTTTAGTCTGATTGACTCCGGTGGCCAACTACTATCAATATAATTATATAATGACCAAATACAACCAGAAACAAATGTTCAGTCTTACCTGTGAAAGGTCATTCCCCGAGACCTGTTTTCAATTGTGCAGCGATTTGTATACACGAAGCCGGCATTTTTCTCAATTCCAGTTATGAGCGTTATGGAAACGTTGCCCCGCAAAATGCAAAAAAGATGCAAAATGCTATAAAAGGTGACAACTTTTAAAGTTAAAAAACAATATAAGTTACGTAAATGATAAAAGCTCATTGTGGTTTCTCAGTTTGATAGATTTGATAGAGCAACATATGCACATGATGTCACCGTCGACCGTTATAACTGTGGTTACGCCCACTGAGTGGCAGCATTTGTTTTCAGCGTGAATGCCGCGAAAAACACACAAAACACATCCAAAACAGGACAGAACTTTGGGATTGACTGTAAATAGCTTTGACACAAAATCTGAATTATATATTTAAAGACTGCCGAAAGCTGCAGAAAAAAGAAGCAATTCACAGAAACAGCTGGACTCCAGGCAGAGAAACATGGATTTGCAGTTATCATTTTGTGTCGAAATGTTGGATTTTGTGGTAAAATCATACCGTATATATTGTATTGTTATATATTGTTTTGACAACTCATCAATTATATATTTACCATCTTATATTCTGGATAATTGGGTGTTTTTAAATAAACAAAAACTATACAAGTTTTAGGGGTGGACAATATGATGGTATATATAACACTGATATAAGTGATTACTCGGATTTAAACCTACCTATATTGTAGTTAAATAAAATATTCACAGGCAGATTGCTTTATGTATTTCCCCGGCATCGAAATCAGTATATAAATGTCAGGAAACACGATTCCTGGCTGCATGTCAATATCCATGGATTAGGTTTCTTTGACAAGTTGTAAGGAACACTTTCTAGCCTAACCTTTAGTATAATTGTTTGTTTTAACCGCGTTTTTGCAGTTTCCCCTATTAAGTCCAGTCATGCAGCTGGTTGTTTTACCACTCAGTCCGGCTGAGGAGGTACGTTCCGGCGGGAAAGTGACGTTGATGCATACCCTCTATTGGCACCTCTTAAATAAGGCGCACTATTTAAACGCAGCGTCCATCTCTCTGCTTGCTTGGCTGCTTCCACTGCACGTTGCTTGCAATCAATCAATCAAGTTAAGAGAAACAGTCTTTTTATGCTATGTCTATCGTTTTTGTGTGGTCTGCTTTATCAGTTCATTATGAAGTAACAATACATGAGGTTTAATTCACGTGTCAGTGAACAGTCTGTTTTAATACTCAGAGTGATTTACTAAGTATATAAGAAGCTAGCAAATATGAGATTTGCTTTTATTCAGAGAGGAGTTTTGCTGAACTCTATAAAAGGAAAGATGCTTTTTCGCTTTGTATTTGCATATCAAACAAAGCTACAGCAATCATAGATTTGCAGAATGTATAACACACTCAGACTGCATGTTAGTGAATATCACCAGTAATAGATCACTAGCAGACTTTGCGGTTAGGTAAATGCTGTTTGTTTACTATTTGCACCTTATGATTAAATGCAAACAATGTATTCATCTATTTACATCGGAAGTACGCGAGCAGCTGCATTTCAGCGATTATATCTGGGCATATACAATTTCATATGGGACGAACAGCGATTTATGATAATGACGTATTCGTCAGCGTATTGGTAGACTTCACGTAAGAATGATATTATTTCAACTTACCGAGTGCCGACTGCTGAGGCAGTTCCAGGTATTCTCAACGAAGCAAGAGCACAGTTGGTGCTGTAATCATATAATTTTGGTAATCAGGTGTTCACTATATCAGTCACAGTCACTTAGTGCTCAAAGGCTGTGCTTTGCTTTAAAACCAAAATAGGAGATTCATTACATATGGACCATAGTGATGGTATGGTTATACCGGGACTCTGAAGCTCTGACGCAGTTTTCAAAGCACATTGTATCACACCAAAGACTATAGATATAGGGACTTTGATCACACGCTATGCCGCTGCTTGTATATAGAAATCTCAATACCACGTGATTGATTGACGTTTTGAAGCTTTGGACGTCATGCAGTATCGGAAGATCAGGACATCTGGTTTAAAATTTTGAAAATTGGCACTTTGCGAGCCGCCGCATTAAAGGGAAATGCATTTATTTTTTGTTTTTTAACAGAATATAAGGGTTAATATTTATTCAGACTTGTGATGTTTTGTTTGGTCACACGCTTTTTCAAACCGTAATTGCTGCAGTGATTTCTTAGATAAGGTGGAGAAAACAAGTCTGACCACAGATATTGCTTAATGCGCATTAAGTCAAGTCACCTTTATTTATATAGAGCTTTTTACCATGCAGATTGTGTCAAAACAGTGTTAACATGAAAACACTGGCTGCACGGCAGCTCTAGAATAAATTCATGTAATTTAAGTAAGTTCAGGTCCAGCTAAGTAAGTTCATTGTGATAAAAGCTTCGAGTTAAGAAGCGTTTTTTGGCAAAATTTGATGAAAGCCTCAAACGCTCCAGAAAGCCTTTGTTTCCCATCACTAATTTTGACATCTTATTGATGCAGCTGCACTTCCTTAGACCGCTCGGGTTAAGATTGAGTGAAGGGGTCTTTGCACGCTTTCGCGGCCATATAATTAATTAAATAAAGTCTTCATACTGCTGTGAGGACCGACAGTCGGTTGCACGCTATGGGGTTTTGGAAGTGACATCTACATGTGTGAGATTCACTATCAAAATGCATGTATTGACATTGCAAGGGACAGCTACATGCCAAGTAGTAATGCATTAGTGTTAACTCTGACTAATAGTAGGCCTGTAATACAATTAGTTTCAGAAGCTGTTGCTTGCTCAATAGTATCTGCATTAGAGCATTGGAAAAATTCTGAATTCCAGAACGGGGCTTGGCATTTACATCTAAACCTTTTCTTTTAATCTACGAATCCTCAAACAAAACCTTGTTTGTTTTAAGAAGGGTGTTCACAGTTTTGCATAGAGGAGTAAAATACAAGCATATAACAGTAGTGCTACATATTAAGTTTATGCAGCAGCAGCAAGCCATTTACGTAAAAAATTACTGTGACTAAGCATAGTGGACATGAGAGATGTTCGGTGATTGGCTTTCTCATGTATAGACATTTACCGGGGCTCAACTATTTTCAACGCCTTTTCCCAATGGGCTGATATTTTTATTTAACCATGTGTTTCGGGCTGGTTTCAGCTGAATGTGTGTTAGACGCATGCTATCATCTGTCCAAATGATCACCATATTTACAAATAGGAGTATAGAGGGTTTGTTGTGATTGTGCTTTAAGTGGTCAGTGGTTTGCTAGTGTATAGCAATGAGCTGCTATACATGCCTGCTAACGCCTTGTCAACCGCTTTGTTGTAATTGAATCCCATTGTGATAGCTGTATTCTGTGTGGTAAACACTAGTCTAGAAACATTGTTCTTTGCAACAATGAGGACACCGTTCATATTAATAAGGGACTCTCTTCAGTCCAGATTACAAGCAGATTCGAAGTTGCCTTATTGGTTCAGTCATGGTTAAATTCATAGTTCAGGCTGCTCACATTCCATGCTTAAACAACCAGTTGCTGATTCTCGGTCTTGGTTTGAATTTCAGAAATTCCACCTCCTGTGTCTAGAGGCAGTGCCATCAGCCTGGTCTGCGCCCCCTTTCAGCCAAACTGTACTAGACTAGATATGACCCTTCAATATTATTTGCACTCTGCAGCTCACTACATGCGTAGTCGTCTACATTTAAAAAAAGTATGACTGCTTGGTCTCACTTCAGTTCTTCTGTGCCACTTTTTTCATAGCTGTACTGCCTTCAACCAAAAATATGGTCACCTGCGCTGCCTGGATCCATCCACCATCAGCGTACTAGAAAATCCATCTATTTCTTTCCTGCTAACGGACTTTAAAGAGAGAAACCTCAAGTCAATGATCAGCTTTTCCCTTTTGCTACCGGTTTTCTTAGAGGTTGCGAGTTAGATTAGCTCTCTGCTTGCTTGGCTGCTTCCACTGCACGCTGCTTGCAACCCACCTCCTCCCCCAGCTCCTCCTTAAACTTGTTTAACTTAATCAGTGTCATTCTGTTGTCATTGATGCATGCTCTGTTCTCAATAGGGGGATTTGGTGCTGCTCTCCCAGTTATAAAATGGGAGGTTGTCCCCAGAAGCTGCTGCTGTTCCCGGTCTTAGCTTCCATAGAATTCATGAAAAGGACGGGGAATTTAGAACAGAGCCATACCGCCAAATGTAACTTCAGCAAAATGCCAATAAAGAATTACCAAAAAAAGTTTGTCTCTGGTTATTTTTTTAACTTAAGTGGTCCTGACTGAAATACTTCTGACACATTTTACATGGAAATATGTAAATGGAGGACTATTTAATCACAAATGTAGCGACATTAGCTCCAAAATAAATATGATAATTATAACTAGTTATAATTAATTATGAATATTTGGATCAGTTAATAAAATTAACTTAATGTAATAAAATTAATATTACAATCAATGAACCTGTTCGTCCAGTGAACACTCAGTGTTAATTGTTTATTAATTCTAAGAAATGTTCCTTTCCAAATTATGGGAAACAACATTCTTATTGTACAGTACTACTCAGAGCATGTAGTCAAGATCTGATCATTTAAGAGGCAATCTATTCACAGACAGGGAGTCAGAATGTGTTGTGCACAAGTGTTATTAACTAAATCACAAACACATAGCTAACTAACCAACACAAACATACATACAGGTGCTGGTCATATAATTAGAATATCATCAAAAAGTTGATTTATTTCACTAATTCCATTCAGAAAGTGAAACTTGTATATTATATTCATTCATTACACACAGACTGATATATTTCAAATGTTTATTTCTTTTAATTTTGATGAGTATAACTGACAACTAAGGAAAATCCCAAATTCAGTATTTCAGAAAATTAGAATATTACTTAAGACCAATACAAATACAAAGGATTTTTAGAAATCTTGGCCAACTGAAAAGTATGAACATGAAAAGTATGAGCATGTACAGCACTCAATACTTAGTTGGGGCCCTTTTGCCTGAATTACTGCAGCAATACAGCGTGGCATGGAGTCGATCAGTCTGTGGCACTGCTCAGGTGTTATAAGAGCAGGTTGCTCTGATAGTGGCCTTCAGCTCTTCTGCATTGTTGGGTCTGCATTGTTGGCATATCGCATCTTCCTCTTCACAATACCCCATAGATTTTCTATGGGGTTAAGATCAGGCGAGTTTGCTGGCCAATTAAAAACAGGGATACCATGGTCCTTAAACCAGGTACTGGTAGCTTTGGCACTGTGTGCAGGTGCCAAGTCCTGTTGGAAAATGAAATCTGCATCTCCATAAAGTTGGTCAGCAGCAGGAAGCTTGAAGTGCTCTAAACCTTCCTGGTATACGGCTGCGTTGACCTTGGACCTCAGAAAACACAGTGGACCAACACCAGCAGATGACATGGCACCCCAAACCATCACTGACTGTGGAAACTTTACACTGGACCTCAAGCAACGTGGATTGTGTGCCTCTCCTCTCTTCCTCCAGACTCTGGGACCCTGATTTCCAAAGGAAATGCAAAATGTACTTTTTCTACCACATCTTTTCCTTCCCTTCGCCTCTCTATTAAAGTGCTTGGACACAGAGCTCTGTGAACAGCCAGCCTCTTTTGCAATGACCTTTTGTGTCTTGCCCTCCTTGTGCAAGGTGTCAATGGTCGTCTTTTGGACAACTGTCAAGTCAGCAGTCTTCCCCATGATTGTGTAGCCTACAGAACTAGAGAGACCATTTAAAGGCCTTTGCAGGTGTTTTGAGTTAATTAGCTGATTAGAGTGTGACACCAGGTGTCTTCAATATTGAACCTTTTCACAATATTCTAATTTTCTGAGATACTGAATTTGGGATTTTCCTTAGTTGTCAGTTATAATCATCACAATTAAAAGAAATAAACATTTGAAATATATCAGTCTGTGTGTAATGAATGAATATAATATACAAGTTTAATTTTTTTAATGGAATTAGTGAAATTAATGAAAAACAAAGGAAGTTCACAATTTTAACTAACTAGCAGAAATGTAATATATCGTACAATACTTGCATTAGGCCTATGCCTTTTTGACGAGCGTCTGGATATATTGTTGCTGTAGGAAGTCCTGAGATGCTCCGATGGTACTGAAGTTGCAATCGATGTCTTCTGCGTTGAATGAAGAAGCGATAACAAACTTGCATGGTTAGTTTGAATCTTGTAGTAAGAAAGAGTTATTTCACTCTTCAGGATGAGCACATGGCTGGGGTTGCAGTTTTAGGATTACAGGCCTGACAGGCCCTTAGGCCTTGGCCTAAAGAGGTCACCCTGCAGGGTGTCAGTCCGTCCAAAGAAGCAAGAGAGAGGAGGAGAACTGTACGCTGGCTTTTAGCCTCTGGTGCTGGACATTCCCCCTCTGGGTCAGTGGACCAATAATACATGAGCTCCCGACAGGAAAGTTTACAATCCTTTGTGTTTCTAGCAGGGGATCTGCACATTAACTGGTTAAGTTGTTTTGAAGTAACTTTTAAAGATTCTTGTAATACTGATATGTTGCACAGGTATCAACATACCTTATACACAAACATTCAAATCTTCAAAATACAAACTCATAAACACCAAACTTGGGATAGGTGAGTTTATGTTAACTATTGGTTCTTATCATAAAATTTGCATAACAATACTGAATTAAAAAAACTGAGATAATACACAAACAGTAATAATGGATGCCATGTCCTATGGTTCCCTTTCGAAAGGGAACTCTACACTGCGTTTGAAACGCATTTGGGGAACGTCATCACGTGAACCGGTGTCTGAATGCAACTATCAAATCTTACCAATCAAATTGGCCGGCGACAGCCTATGACATCATATAGACGCGACCCGGAAGTATAAGGGAGCGCCTAGAGAAGCAGTCAGTATCTTATCGTCTTCAGGGACTCTTTTGTTTGACTGTAATTCTTCAAATCTGGTAAGGGATTTTACTATGTACTAACAAACGTTACAGTAAGTGTGTGGATCTGTGTCCCAGGTTTTGACACCTGATGACACACGCAATCTGTGCGTTTTTCTGTCTGGGTAAGGAGCATGCACGGACAGCGCTTGAGGGCGCTGTTTGTGCAAACTGTGAGCATCTGTTTTTTAGGATGCTCTGCTCTCATTTGGCCATCTTCTTGAGGGAAGTTTGAGAGAGGTATTTCTCTCGTATCCCCAGCGGCTGTGAGGGTTGGCTTCTGTATGATGATAATGTTCTTTCTTTGTCATTATCTGATTTGGCAGTGAGTGCTCTTCTGGTTTTTAGCCCAATAGAGCAGGGGTCAGCATGGGTATGTGTCGTGCCCTCAATATTGACGAGTTGTTTGTTAACTATCTCGTCATGGGAAGGGCACAGGCATTAAAGCTCTGGTCCTGCCTTTGAAGCTCTTTTAAGTGACATACGCGGCGGCGGGTCAGACTGGTGCTGCTCCACACACGATGGCAATGTTACAGGCATTACCAGTCTGATCTGCTGAAGGATCTGGATCAGCGGCAGCGTTTTTTAACCTGCTTTCCGCTCTGATCCGATTCAGACAGACAGGAGGAGGAGGAAAGATTTGAGGGAGGAAGTCCGTTACAGACGGCAGCTGTGTCAGTGACTGATTTTCTCTCCATGAGGGTAGTTACTTCTATACTCTCCTTTCTTCTTCCACCTCCTGAGTAATAATTTTTTTACCAGGTGCTTCCTACGATCAGACCGAGGGCTGGGCCCATGATGTAGTTTTCTGTGGCTCACTTTTTGGTTTGATAGTGAAGAGGCTCTTTCAGGCTTGAAAGGACCATAGATTCCATCCTTCTATGATGGTATGTCTCCATTCTTCGAGTCGCAGGTTTTAAGCTTGGTCTATATTTATTTTAATATATTGACCGTAGTTTCCTGTATAGCTTTTCCTGGGTGTGTAAAAGAAATAGAAAGGGAATTTAGGGCCCTGAAGTTCCCATTAGATTGGTTATCTTTGTGTTGGCTTTTGGCCACCATTTTCAGCCACCATATGGTAGAGTAGCTTTCTCCTCTGGTCATAACTAGAGTTGGTATTACAGATGGCACTATTTACTTAAGTTAGATCTATGTTAAGTGTCGGCCATCGGGCCGCCTGACATTGTTTTGGGGTGAGTTTCGCTCCTCTGAGCTCTTGTTTTTAGAGTATATTTCAGAGTTTCCTCCTCTCTATTGAGAATTTTAGCCCCAGGCAGATCTATGTTTATGTGTGGCCTTATAGGCCCACAGCTATAGCTGGCCTAGACTAGAACTAGGGTTTAGGTGATATACTGTAGTTTTCACCCCTTTTATTACTACCCCTGTCAGGAGAATGTCGTTTTCTAGTTCTGGCCTCCTCTTATCAGAGTTGTCAGGCCAAGGCCCGTTACCCCTTTGGTGTAGGTGCAGGATAGATAGAAGCTAAAGTAGCAGACTATTGTCTCCCTGGTGCAGTTGTCTTAGGTGGTAGGCCCTTATCACTGTGTGAATAAAAGATGCTAGTTGCTGTGGCCCCACTTTTCTAGAGTTTTTCATTCTATACTTTGTTTAGTCTTTTCCCCTGAACCCCTTGAATTGAGATTCAAATTTGAGTGAACAGTGTTAGCTTTCCTTAGCTCCTGTTCCCTAGGGTTCATTGCAGATGTTTCTGTCTTGGTGAAAAGTGCTCACCCTTGAAATTCACATTTTAGGGTGGTACGAATGAAAAGCGAAGCATTCCCGTTTCTCAGGGTTGTTAATGCTCTAGTTCTATTTTTGCCCTGTACAGTGTGAGCCCTTAACTCTATTGCTGTCACAGGTTAGCATCTGTTTTCTGTAGTAGTAGGCTTTGTGTTAGCCTCCTTCAGAGCATAGAGACTAGGCTGTACTCCCCTTTAGGGTAAAAACTGTGTTTTTACTGAGTATATGGCCTGTTGGAATGCATAATTCAGGGTGAGTTTTGTTTTGAACCTCACTATTTTGTTTGGTTCTTATATGACTCCCTTTAGAGTTTGAACACTGCCACAATTGATAATTGTGTTGTTTGAAGTAGTTGGCTTTGTTTGCGTCTCCTTCGAAGCACAATAGCTTGTTGTATTACAAGTTTTGTTGGTAGATGTTTAGTTAGAGTTTTTTTGCTCACTTGGTATACTGGCACTGCCACAGGTTTATGCCTGTGATTATTTGAGGTAGTAGGCCATTTTGTGGCCTCCATCAGAGCATGGTAGCATGTTTCTTTGTACTCCCCTTACAGTAAAGGTTGGAATTATCTTTACTGAGTACATTGACTGTTGGAATGTGTAGATTTTAAGCTCGGGTTGAGTTAAGCTAGGGAACCTCACTTGGTAGTGTGGTCTCAGATTACCCTCCCTTAGAGCTTAGACACTGCCACTGGCTGACGCCCGTGTCTTTCTGGAGTAGCCCTGTTTGGGCCTCTGTCAGAGCACGTTGGTGTAATTGTACTCCTCTTGCTTTAAGAGTTTTTTGGAATGTGTTGGATAAGAATCAGGCTCTGGTTGAGCTAAATAGTTAACCTCACTGATAGTTTGATTCTAATTATGGCTCCCTTAGAGCTTGGAAACTGCCACTAGCTGACGCCACGTGCCTTTCTGAGTCTTAGGCCTCGTTTGGGCCTCCTTCAAGAGCGTGATGGTGCAGGTTTGTACTCCTCTTGCTTAAAGAGTAAAAGGTGTTTTTACTGAGTACATTGCCTGGTGGAATGGTGGCTCGGGTCGAGGTAAATTAATTAACCTCACCGGAGAGATTGGTTATCATATTTAGCTCCCTAGAGCTTAGAACACTGCCACGAGCTGACTCTACGTGTCTTCCTGGAAGTTGTAAGCCCTTCTTTGGGCCTCCTGCAGAGCGTGATGGCATATGTTTGTACTCCTAAAAAGTGTTTTTACTGAGTACACTGCTTGTCGGATTGTGTGAAGGTTGACTGTTATGTGGGCACTCTACAGTCTTATCTGCTGGTTTGACTCTGTTTCATTCTGAATGAGTTCCATGTTTGTGGGATCTTGCTTATCAGCAAGGGAGCTGTTCTAGGTGTGTGGCCTTCACAGGCCACCCTTTAAGCTTTCCCCCACCACATCTGAGTGTTCTAAAGCAGATTGAGCATGTAGTTCACATGTTGGCTTTTCGCAAGGCTGCTGTGATGTATTTCTACCTTCCTGTAGAATTTGTGTCATGTTGCAGGCCCCTTTTCTGGGCCTCCATGATGTACTCCCCTTTGTTGGGTTCCTTTAGAGTACACAGCCTCCTCAGTGCAAATAATCAAGCGCTGAGTAGATCCTAGGATTGAGCAGAGTGTTACTCCCCCCATTTGAGGGTAAAAGGCGCTAAGCTGAGTCCTGTTCTCCAGGATGACCATCTCTACGCTCTGGTCTGAGTTAGTTACTGCCCTATTGATGTCACTCGTACTGGATATCTTCTCTGAAGAATGTGATTTTGAGACTCTGTGATCAGACAGGTTGTTGGCCAAGACTAGGTGCTTTGATTAACCAGGTCAGCCTCCCTGGTGGCATACAGGGTTAACTTTGTTCCCCTGACAAGTGACTGGCTAGGGTTCCTTCAGGCCCCCTGGCCACATTCCCTTAGAGGTACCCTCTTTTCTGCAGAAAAGAAGTTTGGTCCCAGAAGCCTTTGAGCGGCCTTGGTAGGCCTTCTGTGGAAGGCCTCTTTGAGGCTTATAGCTTGGGCTGTTGGCCATAGGGAGTGCTGTCACTGACAGCCCCAAATGCGTTTCAAACGCAGTGTCTCGTTCCCTGTTCTCAGGGAACCATGGTTACATACGTAACCTGAAACGATATGCATGTTCATTTATAGAACAGCCTGTCTATAAATGAATACAGGAAAGTCTGTTTTGAGGGTTTTCTATGTGTCTCTTTGTCTCTACTTTTCCACTTGGCAACACACACATACTTCAGGGCAATAAAACTAAGGCTGGTCTTCTGGGGGGATGGGGACAGACCCCAGAGTAAGTTTTAAACAATTATTTGTTAAATATAACAAATAATTGTGTCTGCCTTCAAATTCTGTCCAAGAAATTACGAAATTTGACGGCGTGACAGATCACTGTACAGGCGTCTCAGTTCAACTAGCAGTGCGGAGCACAAGTGAACGCGATCATCTCTTCCTCTTTAATAGCCTGCTAGTTACAGAATAAACATGAATGAACATCTAAAGGTATGTTGAAATATACAGTACAACTTACTGAAATGGTCATATCTCTTGTAATCGCTCAATCAGTGTTTCAGCGGCGGAAAGACATCAATGAAACAGCTTGTAAACAATACACTATGTCACGTAGCATTTACCTCAGAAAAGCCATTCAGTGCCCACAGCTGGTTAGTTCACCAGAGAAATGAATGCAGTGTATTAGTCTATATATTCATTATATTTTACTTAACCTGTTAGTGATGTCTTGGTATTTGGTAGCACTTTATTTTACAGTACGTGTACTTTCCTGGTACATATATAGTAATTATGTTGTACATACAAGTAAAAGAGTGGTAACACAAGATACTTACCTGACATGTATGTACATGGAAACTAATGAGAAACACTGCTGTACTTTCCAATGGTATATACATGGTAACTACTTTGTACCTGTAGACAAGTGTTGGGTAATAAGAGGCACTTACTTATAGTGTCCGTATATGGTAACTAACAGACACATTACTGTACTTACTAATGGTATGTACATAGTAACTATGTTGTACTCACAGACAAGTGTGGACACACATAACAGACACTTACTTAACTACTGTAAAACAAATGTGCTTACCAAAATGATACACTGAAGTAACCACACAGCACTTCATAGTGTTAATACTTATCAAGTTAACTAACTGGTATATTCACTAGTACGTTCATAGTACGTACATGGAAATAGGACTGTAAAATAAAGTGCATCCTTGTACATAAACATTACATAAGAATAATCTAAGCTTAAGCATATTAACTAGTAAGGACTGTAAAATAAGATGCACTGTTGTGGAGAGCAATTTAGCATTAACAGTTCATAAAACACTACATAAAGTACATACATCGTGCAGCAAAACAATTACTTTATTTGTTTTTTAAATGGCATCAGTGAGAAAACAACACTATTTGGTAAGGTTCTGTTTTGTACTGTTGTTAACATGCACATACTGTAAGTAAGTGTCCGTTATTTGTGTCCACACTTGTCCGTGAATACAACATAGTTACCATGTATATACCACTAGTAAGTACAGTAATGTGTCTTACTAGTTACCACACATAAGTGCCTGTTATTACCCACACTTGTCTGTGAGTACTACATAGTTACTGTGTATATACCATTAGTATGTTCAATAATGTGTCTTACTAGTCACCAAACATAACAGCCTGTTATTGCCCACACTTGTCCATAAGTACAACATAGTTACTATGTACATACCATTAGTAAGTACAGTAATGTGTCTGTTAGTTACCATGTACAGACACTATAAGTAAGTGCCTGTTATTACCCAACACTTGTCTACAGGTACAAAGTAATTACCATGCATGTACCATTGGAAAGTACAGCAGTGTATCGTACAAGTACAAGTACAAGTACCTTGTGTTACACTCTTTTACCCGTGAGTTTTGTGTCTCTGTTACACTCCTAATATAAATACATAAATCTTATGATATTGATATTCTCAAAGACTATGATACTTTCTCCCTATATATTCCAGACTCTTCTTACAACTGCCAAGCAATAAAAGATAAAATTCAAGAATAGAGCAATACACAGAAAAAATAATACATCACACATTAGTTTCACCTTAAAGTTAAATAAACTAAACCATTAATTAAATATTTAAACCCTGTTTCTTACTGCAGAAACGATGACTCTGTCAATACCACACAAAACAAAGCTCAATTTCTCAACTCAGTAAACCACTGTGTCATTTGTAACACTGTTATGCCTGAGTTAATGAACTTCCAAAAGCTTGCAGGGTTGTCTTGTCTCTTCTGATATTTCTGAAAACATATTTGACCAGATCTACACGGAAACGGAAAATATGAATGTTTGAAACATTGCTGGTCTGAAGAAATTAAACTGTAACCGCATAATTTTTAACTTTTACAAAGATTTTGCCTCAGGGCTTTTATCAGAAAACTCGCAAGTGAGACATGATGCCAGCACTGCTGTTTTCTTCACAATGTTCTAGAGAGCAAGTACATGCATTCTTTGTCTTATTGTCTCAGGTCAATAGTTTGTATGGTTTTATTTTTGTCTTTTCTTCATTTATGTCTCACTCTACCTTTCTTCCTTCCACCCCCTCCTCTTGGGCAATGGTAGTGCTTCAAGCTTGAAACTCAATTTCTCAGCCTTTGAATGGACAGCAATTGCACTGAGCTAACTCAATTGTTGAGATATAGCAGCACTGGCCCTTCAATAGATTGGGGCCTCAGCTCTAATACTACATCTCTCATGAAACAGGCAAACACATTGCTATTCCATTTCAACCACTGCACTTACAAATTGAAGCCTTCACATGCAGGCTATGCTCAGCATCGTAGAGGAAACAGAACAAATCCCATGAATATATTTAGCAGCAATTTATTTATGTTAGAGTTGTGTGTGAAATCACAGAATGGTGCTTTTGGTTTTCTATAACATACATTGTAAATTTGTTTTATTTTTGTGTCCCGAAGTAAAACAACCAATGGCAACAAGTCACACGGAATAACCTACAACAAAATACCTGCAGTACAAAGATATTTTTCTATTTATCACTATTACATTCATGGAAAGATGACAAATTTGAAATGTATTAAACATATAATACATATATATATATATATATATATATATATATATATATATATATATATATATATATATATATATATATATATTGCCTTTAATATCTGTAAAATAAGTAAATTAGCCAAATTATTGTAAAAGTGTTGCAAAAATGAGTACACCCTTGATTAAATTTAACAAACGTGTAATATTCTAGTACATAGTATACCCTCCATAACTTTAAGTATTCTGCTCTGACCCTTCTTGGCATTGAGTCTCCATATTCATGACAAATTTTTACATCTATTCTGTTTAACTCCTAGAGGATGACCTTGAGTGCCTTGGTGTTTGAGTGGGAGTGTTGATCAACTTGTCTCTACAAAATTCCCCACAGCAGGTGCCCAATAGTGTTAAGGCTGAGTAAAATAATTGTCCATTGAAGGATTTTCACTTTGGGAGAATGTATAAAGTCAGAAGCCGCATTTCCACTGACAGGCCAAAAGGGCCAGTCACATTTCTACTGTCACTTCCGGGGCTTGATCGGCCTCATCGGGGCTTCCTCGGGGCCAACGGCCAGGGGTTTTTGGTCATATACCTTGGTCAAAAATGGGCCAACTGGGGCTTGAGGAGTGGTCATGAACAAAGGCGTGGTTTATTTGAGTGAGGAGATGGCTACCAGCTAACCTTAACATTTAAGACATTAAAAAAATGTTCAGCTCAAACTCACTTTCAGCCACCAGCGAGTTAAAAAATAACATCCGATTGTGATCTGATGGGGATTCTGATCACTGTATGGGGCAGAAATATATTTATATGCAATGCTAAAGGCTATATGCTAACCATCACGATAATAAATACACATATGATTATTACCAGAGACCGCTTGAAGAACTTAGACAAATCATATATGATTGTAATAGTGCATTTAATTAGTTTCATGTTTCATCTGTCTCTTCCCTGTGCCTTTTTTGATAGCAGACTTAAACATAGACTTGTCATAAATTATACTCCAGTTAACTTGTATAACTCCAGTTTTCTATCCGTGAGCTCCCTCTGTTGCTCTGGCTGAAAGGATAATAGTACATGAGATGGGAGAGATTGCTCAAACCTCCTCAGATCACATAATTTCATGGAAAATTGATAGAAATGCTCAGTCTTTCTAAAGAAATGTGAACTAAACAAATAAATGGAAACAGGTGCGAATTAATAAGTTATGTGTTCTCTTTTTATGTTGATTTCAGTCAGCTAGCTGTGTGACATTGTTCTATGGAGGTGTTTTAAGGGTTACTGGCCTGACAGTGTAAACACCACATGGCTCGAGGCCTGGGCAATTGGCCTGGCTCGCACTGGCCCGACAGTGGAAAAGCAATTATTATCATGTTAAAAAACAACGCAGAGAATAAGGAGCAGGGAACATCTTCCGTTTCAAGATTTTGTATTACATCACACAATCGTGTGTGCATTCATGACATCATTGATTAAGCACAACTCCCCCACTCCTTCATCACTCATACATCCCTATATAAGAGTTTTACTACCACTGAACTTCACTGTTGGGACGAGCCAGGCACTTCTCACTGTTCTCCACCATGCAATGCCATAAATTTTGAATGCTGTTAGATCCAAAATGATTCATTTGGTCTCATGAGACCAGAATATGGATTACCAGAAGTCTATACCCATATGAAAAAAACCTGTATGTTTCATATACAGCAACCATATATCTTCCTTACTCAAATCAGCCAGAATTACCTTATGTGTTTCATATAAGTCCAATACATGTCATATACAAAATCAGACCGATTATGGCCATTTTTATACTAAAAATCACACATAAAATTTATATGGGATTTTTAGGTCATATATGAATACTGTAAAAGTCTTATGAGTTTTACCTGACAACAGTATGCAATGGTATATGATTTTAGTAGAAAATGTGTATGAATATCAGTAATTTCCTATACAAATCATTTAAAATTCTTGTTTAAGTCATATGCGAGTCATACAGGATTTATTTAAATTTTGCATCATTTGTTCATATGAATTTTATACAGATTTTATATGTTTTTAATAGGGAAATCGTGTGCCTGTTCTTCAAGCTTTGTATGTTTCCATCTAATTCCTCATATTACAACAATATTATTATATCTCTACATATAATTGTCTTATATGATTTTAATCATTACAATATCTCTGCACATACAAATCATATATGATTTCAGGCAATTACAAATTTGCATCAGAAATACTTTTATTTCAACACAATCAAAGAGACACAATCTGTATTTTATACTCCACAAGAGTAATTTAAAATTATAACTTATTATCAAACTGAACTTTAAGAAAGCAAAACACACACACACACACACAAACCCCAACAACAAAATACCTCGAACACACTGTCATGGCTATAAATCATCACAGACCATTAAGGTTTTCTGATGTTTTTGTGTTTTCTTCCCCCTAATTTCAGTAAGTTTGGCATTGATGGTTGCACCAATGCTGGCAGGCACCACATGAGGACACTTTCTGCAATGTTGCTCCTGTGAGACAAACAAATAAAAGGCAAAACATTGCTGTTGTTAGGAAGAAAAGTGGCCAAAAGTGTTTGGGGATCTAGACTTCCAAATGGAACCAGAAAGTTGTGAGTTTGACAGGAATTGCCACTATTTTGGCCCTGAGCAAGACACTTAAAAGATTAGTTCACTTTGAAATGAAATTAGCCCAAGCTTTACTCAGCCTCAAGCCATCCTAGGTGTATATGACTTGTTTCTTTCTGATGAACACAGAGATATATTAATAAATATCCTGATGCATCCAAGCTTCATAATGGCAGTGAACAGGATCAATGAGTATGAGCTGAAGAATGTGTCTCCATCCACATCCATCCATCATAAACGTGTACTCCACACGCCTCTGAGGGCTTAATAAAGGCCTTCTGAAGTGAAGCGATGCATTTGTGTAAAGAAAAATCCATATTTAAACAAGTTATGAAGTAAAATATCTAGCTTCCACCTTCCGTATTCAATGTACGAAGAAAGTATAAAACTTTCCCCATTAAACTTACGGAAAAAGTGTAACTGATGTGACGTCAGTTTACACTTTCTTCGTAACTTGAAAATGGAAGGTGGTCTGGCAGAAGCTAAATATTTTACTTCATAACTTGTTAAATATGGAGTTTTTTTTTTTTACACAAACGCATTGCTTCAGAAGGCCTCCATTAACCCTTCTGGAGCCGTGTGGTGTATGTTTATGATGGATGGAGGTTCTTTCTTTAGCCTTATACTCGTTGATCCCGTTCACTGCCATTATAAAGCTCGGATGCGTCAGAATATTTATTAATATTTCTCAGATTGTGTTAATCAGAAAGAAGAAAGTCATAAACACCTAGGACGGCTTGAGGGGGAGTAAAGCTTGGGCTAATTTTCATTTCAAACTGAACTAATCCTTTAACCTAAACTTACTCCCACTGGATCACTTTGAATATAATAATAACAACAACAACAACAACAGGGTTTCAGCACTTCATTGACTAGATAAACTAGTACACTACCTGTTGGAAGGGCTCTGTAATTAATCTGTGGCAAATCCTGTCCCATCTTCCAAGTCAGAGCCGACTGATGCTGATGAAGGGCCATCTTCACTTCATTTATCAGATTTGGTAGCTCTAGCAACAAAAATATAGCAAAATAAAATATGATAAAGCAATCTATTATACCTATTTACCAACTCGACTACCTCCTATGTGTACATATGGTCATCTAAGCTGATGAATTTAATGTTAATGATGCATTTTACAAAGCCATCATGCCAGATGTTAGAGGTTGGATAACTTTCAGGTTTCTTGTCATATACTAGATAATAATGCAATTAATTACCAATAATTATTAAGTTCCTTATCTCAACTTTACATAGCAAGTTGAATAATAATATTGAAACAATAGCAGTTCTACAAAAATTGAAAGTTTGAAGTGCAAAGACTGTAAAAACTACTAAAGTAAACCACCAAACAGTTTGATAGCTGGCTATTGATTAACCACAACAGTAAAATAACTAATAAAGATCTCTGAGCATTTTTCTTACTTTTTTGTTGTCTTTTCTCAATTTTTCGTTTTCCTCCATTTTTTTCAGCCTCTTCTGAGTCTCTGTCAAGGGCTTGTGCTTGATACTCATCAACAGTCTTTCGGGCAACATTTCTCTGTGGTTTGGGAATCACTGTCCTTTTCCTCTGGGTCTGTCAAGGAACAAGAAACAAGAGATGGAAATGATACGCATTCATCTTTAGATATTTGTCTTCTTACCTCTATAAATGTAAACAGATGAACATAAAATGACTGTACCTGAAGGGAAATTTTGTGTTGTAATGTACTTCACCAATTAAATAAACTGAACAATAAGAAGCTAGCAACTATGTTTAATTAGTGCTGGTTTTATTTATAAATTGCTAAAAGTGTGTAACAAAATTTGACCCCCTGTTGTAAAGTAAAAGTTATATTTAGGTTTATTGACCAGAATAAACAATAATTATCATGTTAACATAGAAAGACGGGCCTTGCAAAACACAACAATTCACTTTTGATTCAGACATTTCCATAAATCATATGAATATCTCAAATTGACACAATCAAATTAAACATTAATAGGCAGTTATTAAACACACTGACACTCATATATCACTCTTTGTCTCATTTGATGACACAATTATCATGTTTGCGCGTGTTAGCTTTAGCCCATGTGCTAATCAGTTCAGCTCACACTGTGTGCACGCGGCCTACCCAAAACGGCTCAGAATTAATCATTTTAGAAACTTCGACATGTCATTTACATTATATTCGGAGTAATATCTGGAATTTCACTCACTAAAGCAAAATAGAATCATATGTTTATTCACAAAAGGAAGATTACTCACAGTGCTGCAACACTCTGGGATCCGCTCCGTCTCTCTCTCCCACAACATCACTTCAAGCTGACGCATCGACTTCAAAAGGTCCACTTTCAGTGCACTCAATCACATTTCCAGTTAGATCAATGGATTTTCAGGAGAAACGGTCTGTGCTGATCTGCTCTGACTCTCTCTCATGTGCTCAGGCTGAAAGCAGCGCCGGCGCGACCAGTGGGCGGGACTTATGAATGCGCCGCTACTATTGGCTCTTAGGGGTGTCTCTCACTGCAGCACGATTAGTGATTGGATGAATCTCTTTTTCTTCTAGATTTTTTTTTTTTTTTTTTCCTTTTCTTCTCTTTACTGGTAGCCTGGGTTACCCAGGTTACAATCTGGGTCAGAATCAGATCTGATTTCAACCTCTTATTTGAGTCTTTTGGCTCAGTGTTACCATAATTGTTACAGCCACACCAGTTCATTTGTGTGAGTGTGTAAACTTCTTACTTGCTGAATTCTTGATTATTTCACATTTGCAAAAACTTGCTCTGTTTTATAGTCACACTAGTGTGGGTTGGGTGTGTCTGTTTTGCATTCTTGACATTTTAGAGCGTCACCCCTTCATTGCTGTGCACATTTTTCTGCACAGTGGTTGATTTGTAGTTTGTACCACCAAAAGATTCTCAGAGTTTTCGTTTTTTTTTTTTTGTTGTTGTTTTTTTTTCGCATTTTCCATGAATTTCAATTTTTTTCAAATTTCAATTTTTTTCCCTGACCCTTTAACATATCTGAATCATGTCCGTGATTTTTGCGTTCACATAGCTAATGCGACTAAAGTCACCAAGTGTCATCCAACGTTAATCTAATTAATTTGTTTTGTAATTAAATGTTAATTTTGTAATTAAAATATGTGCTTGCGTGTAGTTTATGTGTTTCATCTAAGATTGAAAGTCTATATATTATATGACTGTGACTGACAGGCGTAGGGCTCCACTTAGGACAAGATAAGAGCGAGGGCATGAGTTAGTACAGCCTTATACTGATGCACTATGTTTTATACACATCTTTTTACATCATGAAAATCTATAAGACTTTAGTTATATGTGGGACATATATGACATATAGGATTGAAAATACATAAATATTATGCAATTTGTATATGCTTTTTTTGCAGCAAATATGTCCCTTATAATATTCAGTTTTTACCAAAACTTTTCCATATGGGTATTTTGTTAATATGGACCTTGGAAAAGACTAAGGCCTGGTTTCACATACAGGGCTTAGATTAAGCCAGGATTAGAGCTTAGTTCAAATAGGACATTTAAAGGGGTCATGAAATAGATTTTTTATTATTATTATTTTATCATTTTTCCTAAAGGTGCACTTGTGCACATGTTAATATTATTTTTTACATCAAATAATTGTCATAATTTAGAAATAAATGCCTATTTTCTACCCTGATTTTTAGGCCTCTGATTTGAACGCTCTGTTTTATGGGGCGTGTCTGCTGTGAGACTTCAGTGTAAACCCCCACTGCTGTGATTGGCTGACATCTTTGCAATTGAAATAAGTACTACATGTGGAATCCTCTCTAGTACTTTTACCAGATTTTATTATTATAACTGTCGAGATTAACAAAGTGTTGATTATTTGCATTATATTTAAATCTATTCCCATCACCTGGAAGGTTGCAGTGATTAACATTGAGAAGATGACAGTCTGTTGATCATGTAATTGCAGTGATCTCGTCACACTCACGAAATGCTTTCACCATAACTAACAATGCAAACACTATGTAAACACAGTAAGATATTAACTTTGTAGTGTAAGAGTGTCACTATAACAGGAGTTTTGGCAAGTGTCCAGATAAACTTGCGCTGCGTGATCGACAGCTTCAGCCATTATAAAGAGAGCGTTCTTTTCAAGTAAAAATACTAGGATTTTTCATTATGAATTTAACTGTCATTACCGGTTTAAAATGAAATACGTTACTTACAGTTAGCTTTTTTACAGCTTGATTATATAAATGCTTTTTTATTGATGACGAGGACATTTTAAGTTATGGAACTTGCAGGATGTAATAATGATACAAAGACCTCTTATATGCGAAAAGATCAAGGAAAATTGGATTTCTTATGTCATGACCCCTTTAAGTAGCTTTTAGTGCCTTAGGAAAAAAAAAATTACTGGTATGCATCTTGAGACAAAACACAAGCACTGACATATTTTAAGATTTGTCATTGCAAGTCACTTTCAGTTAAATCAGCTCAAACATGCATTTTAGTCTGGGACTAGGCTCAAGCCTTGTCTTTAAAAACCGAGGGTAAATGAGTTTTTTGTGCTTTAGCTACAATAGGTAGTTCCGGTGTGGACAACAACAATGTATTTCACTTCTGCATGTTGTGTCTTACTGTCTGAGATGAAACAGTCACTCTTCTCACAGCTTTTGCCAGCTCTGAGAGACTTTCTTGGCATTTCTCCTGCTCTTTTCTTAGAAAAATCACTCATCACAAATGAAAGCTTAAGTGAAGTCCTGTTTTTTTCAGGGACTTTTCATAAGACCATTCTTTTTGAGTTTCTGTGTTGCTTTTGCTATATTTTCACACTTAAAACAATTCCCCTGTACCATTGTCTTCTTTTGTGCAAAGAAATAAGTCTTCTGACAATTCTCTTCCAAGTGGTTCCATTTTGTTAGCATGAAGTCTGAGAATGATTCAGTGGGCTGTACTGTCAAGAAACTACTCTTATTTAAATGTTTGGTTCAACATACTGTCACCAAGACAAATTCATTGGCAATAAAGCTCTTTCTGATTCTGAATTAATGTGAATATATGGGAATTAACAAGAATTAATTGGAATAAACTGAAAGTTTGCAAAATTGCAGTTTAACCTGTAACAGGGAACTAAAATGTAGTTGAAAAAACAAACAAACAAAAAAAAAAAAACATATTGCAGCATAATCTTGGTTAAAACAACCACATTTAATGCAGATTCTGTTAAATTTCTATCCTGCGTATTACTCAATCACACGCACACTGCTTACTGCAGGGCTGTTGAGGCAACACCCTCACACCCTTGAATCTGCTTTTATTTTACATTTTGAATGGGATTTTTTTTTTTTTTTTTTTGGTTGGGGGAACATGCTTTTTTGTTCAATGAAATAATCGATTAAAGTTCACAAATAAATCAAAGTAAAAAATGTCATCTTTAAAATTCCTTATTTTGCATGCATGTCTGCTTATGACCAAACAAAATGTTTATATTCAATGTGATCTCATGAGAATACGTGTATTTTTACCACACGTACGTTTACTTACATTTTCATACACACAAACATGTACAACATTGACATATTTATAGCACTAAAATGTAAAAATACTTACGTATTAACAGCAATAAAGCGTAAAGCATGTAACGTAAAGTGTGAATGTATATGAATTCCCATGTATTACTATTAAAATCGTGGCATTAATGTTTTAAATCTGTTGTATTCAATTGTCATATCAATACATGTTTTTAGTCGAATTTATTGAAAGCAGTTTACTCATCTAATGTTACTTAATATGAAAGTAACATTTCTGTTCACAAGACTACAATTTGAAACCTTATGAATAAAATTTCTGTAATTGTTTAACCATTTTGTAATATTTAGGCTAGTTTGTTTGCTGTGCGACACAGAAGGCGTTTTCTCCTATGCAGCGACTGACAACCATAAGATACACCAAAGCACAACATAAATGAACAAATCACATCCAATTTTATTGGTTTGCTGTACTCCATATCTTTAGAATCCATATGTTTGTAAGGAACAGGTCCGAATTCAGCCCTTTATCCATCAATCTTCATCTTCATTCTCAGCAGCAGCGACCGTCACACTCAAAACCCGCGCTCATCGTTTTGATTCAGATTTGAAAATAGCGCCACCCTTGAGAAGCGTTACGACATGGTTTACGGCACTGATATCGAACGCTCATTGGTTGTCACCTGCTTCGTCACAGATTGCGACATGCCGTGTTTCATTGGATTGACATTTGAAATGAGTGCGCGCCTTCACGGAGAGAAGCCCGATTCATCATATTTTCATGGATTAATGAGTTAAATAAGTTAAATTCTGCTCTGTACCCTATAAAAAATGATTACCGCCAGAGAGGACTGCGACTGGAACTCATCATCATTTGACTACTTTTGGTACCACTTTTGACATTTTCGAAATAAGTGAATTATTACGCTTGTTTGTCTGTTATTCTTTTATTTATGACAGTACAGAGTTTTAAGAAATACCTACGTATTAACAAGACCAGGCTGTTATATTTATGTATATGATACGGTTTGTATAAATTATCCAATATTTGCAATTAATTCCCTTTAATTCCTGTTAAGTTTCTAACTAATATTTCCAAAATTTCCCAGCTTAACTTCCCATGGAAAGTTTCTGGAAATGTCCCTGCCCTTTTGAAACCCTACTTTTATGTAATAAGTAATTGCTGAATTTGTTAACTTTCAGAAAAGAAAAATACCATTTCATAGAATATAAAACACAGCACAAAAAAAGTTACACTGAAATAACTTTGCATACACTGTAAAATGTAACACAATGTCTCATTACCACTAAATTGTATTCATTTTCAGAGTTTCAGCATGAAATTCTTAATCATTAATTGTATTTAAAGTGGTCTGAAAAAAACTTAGGGCAGCAATTAAATTTGAGATGAAGTTGGAAGTTATTTTTAAGCCTTTCCCAGGACCTAATAACGAACATGATTTCTGCAAAAACACACTGGACTAAACAATGATGTACATTAGCAACAAAAGCAAAGAGCTCATGAACTGAGCTGTGTAATTATGTGGCAATGCTCTGCTCCAGCTGGGTTTGCTTTGAACTTTGTTACATAAATGTCTAGATAATCAACAATAAAGTTATTGTTATTATCTCTAAATAAGCTAAAAATAATAATAATAATAAATGCTCTAAATAACAATTACAACTAGGACATTTGCTAAAAATCATTTTCCTCACAAAAACCTCAAGCATTCAAGCAAGATGATACCGAATCTCAGCGTCGGTCCTCCTGACAAGGCTGAATCATGGTTCTTCCTGATTGTGAGAAGACAGAACATAAGTTAGAGGCGACTGGCTGTTGTGCTGGCTTGTTATTCTCTCACAGAGTCAGCTGTGCCGAGAGAGAACAACATCTCAAACTTAATTACCTCTCAGTTCCCTGCATCATGCCAGGAGTTCAATGTAGATAGATGTCAGAAGAAAACAACCATTATATATGTGCGTGTGTACATAAGAAACACAAAACAAACCAAAGCAGCATGTAGCATCTACTTCAAATCCTTAGATCAGCCTTACAGGTACTGCCACTGTGAACGTTTAACACGTAATTATGTTTTATTGAACAACATCTCTGTACTTTCATTCATCTGCTCACATTAATAAATAGCCAGGAGCTTTTATCTTATGAGCCCAGAGCTGTTACTCTGCCACTGGGACTGAACGCTGAACAGTATACCTGCTATCCTGACAGTAATCCTTCAGTTTTATGCAGCAAATGGCTGTAGTGTTTTCTGCTTTATTGAGTATTACTTTTGTTTTATAGAGCAATTACAGCTCCATGGCCTATATTGAGTGAGTTACCTTGCTGGTCTGATGCGTAAGGTTTGAAATGAGCATTTTGTGTCATTCTCTGGTGACACAATGAGATGCTTTTCTCAACACAAAGCTGTCAGTTATGGTTGATGGGTTTTTGGGTAAATAACAATGAAATTTAACTAGTGACAGTAAGAAAGAGCCAAGTGCTCTATAGGAGAGAAAATAATGCCACTTTCTCAAGCTCTAATCACCATCATAAATATAGCATTTATATGATTCATGCACACACTGTATGGAAGATTAGAAGCCTAATTAGATCATGAGAGCCAGCCAAAATATGTCATCAATTACACACAGCTGTGCATTACTGCATGAGCTGTAGAGAGAGAGCGAGGAACACAGATTTACGGATCTCCAGGTGCCAGTAATGGAGTGATTCTCCACAGGACACAACACAGACAACAAGAAAACACTTTCCATTCGGCTCTGTACAACACCTAACTTTACCTCTGTCTAAAGGGCATTTATTAATAATCATTTTATTACTGATAAAAGGGTAGGGGATTCATTTTTGGCTTAGCGAAAACTCTCTTTTCTCAGCTGCAAGGGCAGCCATACGCTTACTCTCACTGCACGGGGAGCATAAGGTAAACATATAAAATATTTAGCCAGCAAACCGTAGAATGAGAGCTGTCAGGGTGTTGAATATGCCATGCAGAGCCCCTACATTCATCTGCAGGCACGAGCAGTGGGGTCCGTTTCAGACCTCAGTGTATTAGGTACAGTTAAGATAAGAGATATGTGATTTTGGCCTCAGGTCTAAACGTGCCTCTTCGTGTTTTAGAAAATAATCCCAAACTTTTTCTTTCTTAACCAGGTGTTCATGATACTTTATCTCAATCTGTTATTGATTTGACTGAGATTAAAACAGACTACACAACTTAATACAATAAGTAGAAATAAAAAAAAAAGTTGTGTGAGATAAAAAGCGGTTTAAAGGTTCCTATAAACATAATGTGACAATATGATACTAATATAATATTAGGGGTGCTTGCCTGAAAGGCAAAGCACACTATTACGATCTCACGTGTTTCTTCTTCTTCTGTACAAAACTTTGGCGGGTAAGTCATACCGCACCATTTGTTGTAGACCCATCAACAAGTTGTCAAATCATGCGGCGATGACTTTTTTTTTAAGTGATCTGACATACAATGTTCCTTCGGCGGGCGAAAAAATCCCATAGACTTAAAGGGTTGGTTCAATCAAAAAACGGATATCTTTGGATAAAAGTGTTATCGAAACATGAGGGTGGGCTCGTTTGACTCGGGGAAGCAAACAGCCAAACACAAATCAGCTTCACCACTTCCTAGCCATGCCCTAGCAACCAATTTCAAGCACCCTAGCAATCCAAAACCAAAGAGGGATGTCTTCCAATCTGAATGTCATAGAAGCATGTAAGTTGCTTTATATAATCCATACTGGGAACAGCCTTTGTAGTATCATCTTTGGCAGCTGACAAGCCACTCCCTAGAAACCAAACAGACTACCTTAACAACTGTATGACAAGACATGTATCTCTGCATCAGAACATCATAAAGACTTGGGGGTTGGCTCATTTGACTCATGCAAGCAAACAGGATTTCCAACATGCTAGCCATGCTAACAGTGAATAGCTACATGCTAATAGTGATTAGCTAAGAGCTGAAACATGTCAAAAATGTTAACTAAAACATACTAATGACATGTTAATTATGTTAACACCATGCTAACAACATGTTAATAATGTTAGCATCATGTAAACAACATGCTTATCATGCTAGCATCATGCTAATCATGTTAGTATTTTTTTTTTAACATCATGCTAAAAGCATGTTAATTTTGTTAGCATTATGCTAACAACATGCTAATCGTATTAACATATAAAGGGTATGCATAGACGTCACTTTCCCACCGGAACGCGCTCCCTCAGCTGGACTAAGTGGCAAAAGAACCTGCTGTCTGACTGGATTTGATAGGGGAAACTGCGAAAACATGAGTAAAACAAACGATTACACTAAAGGTTGGGCTCAAAAGTGTTCATTATGACGTCAAAGAAACCAAATCCATGGATATTGGCATGCACCCAGGAATCGTGTTTCCTGACAATTATATGTGCCAGATTTCGACGTCGGGGAAATACATAAGGCAAATCTGCCTGTGAACGCTTTATATAAATACAATATAGGTAGGTCTAAATTAGAGTGATCACTTATATCAACGTTATATATTTCGTCATATCGTCCAGCCCTAAAACTTGTATAGTGTTTATTTAAAAACACCCAATTATGCAGAATATAAGATGGTAAATATTTAATTGATGAGTTGTCAACACCATATATATCAATACAATATATAGGGTATGATTTTACCCCAAAATCCAACATTTTGACACAAAATGATAACTGCAAAATTTTCTTTGCCTGGAGTCCAGCTGTTTCTGTGAATTGCAGCGACCTATTTACCCCTTTTTTCTGTAGCTTTCAGTAGTCTGTAAAAATATATCTCAGTTTTTGTGTCAATTTTGCGTTCCCAGAACGTTCACAGACGGTCATGATGTGAAGTTCTTTTAAGGTTTGGAGGACGTTATTTGGTGGACCTTCAGGGAACATTCAGGATGTTCTGGGAATGTTTAGGGGACTATTACTATAGGACGTTCTGTTAACTTCCCAAATGTCCTCTTCATTCTCACGCGACCATAAAATAAACAAAATAGAACGTCCCCCTAAACTCATATTGGGAACGTTATTAAATGGCCAACAGAGGACCGTGTGGGAACGTTCAGTTAATGTCCCAAATATCCTCTTTGTAACATTCTTATGTGACCATAAAATTAACCAAATGTGAATGTCCCCCTAAAGTCATATAAGGAACCTTGAACTGCAGCACTTTCATTACAAAAAGAGGACGTTCAGAATTTTTGTCACCTTTAGAGAACTTTTAGGGAACGTTGCGCAAGGTCACAAGAACGTCACCTTCTACGTGGGTGTTTTATAGAAAATAATAACGTTTGAAGTCACCGTTATGGAGGTGAGCATTTGCTTAAGATGGGCTCTTGATTCGTGATGTTTTAATAGTTGTTTTTTTTTGGCTGCTTTAACTGTGTTTTCAAAACATGCTTGTTGTAGCAAAAATTGCAAGAGAAATTCAGATCAGTTTGGTTATTTAGTGATGGTGATTCAATCATCATGGAGTGTCCTGGTTCACTGATCTTCTTCAGAGACTAAACTCTGAGTGTGTTAACTGTTAGTTTTGCATTAATTAATGGTTACTTCTTCTTATGTTTTTAAAAAAAAAAAAAAAAAATGTATTCATTATACTGAGTTTTGAGCGATGTCTTTTAGACTCACACAGTCATCATGAATCAGCGTATTAACCTCAACAATGGTGACAATAAACAAAAATCTTTTTTCTGACTTTAGTAGCTTGTTTTGTGATGCTCAGAACTGATTTGTTTATCTGAATATTTGTCACCATTGTTGAGGTTCATATGCAGAATCTTGATGTCTGTGTGAGTCTAGTTGATTCTGTCTGAATAATTTCTGCACAATGATAAAAACTTTCAAAATATCAAAGTGGGACAGGATTTTTATAGGACTACAACAACGTGAAAAAAAAAAAATACAATATTCAGAGGTCAGTGAATAAGGCTACTGTATGATGACGAAATCATCAAAAATGAGCAACCAGATCTATTTGATCAGTTTTTTTTTTTTTCTAACTTTTTTTTGTTTTGTAACAAATGTTTTTCAAAAACACAGTTACAACAATTGGAGAAAAACTAAAGTTTAAACGTCATGGGTCAGGAGCCCAACTAAAGCAAGCTCGTACCTCAGTAATGATGACATTTATAAATTTTGATAAAACATCACCTCATTAAGAAGATTTGTATGAAAGACATTAAAGTCAGAGTGGTTTGTAATAAGCGAAGATGCAGAGATCTAGAGAGATGTGTTAGTGTTTAATGTTCTGTTTCTGTTATCGGGTCACCATTGTGCTGGAGAGTAGAGCCTGTGCTTTAGTCAACGATGAGCCTGTAACACTGATGTTATGTTGCATGTTGCTTTATTTAAAGGCTGCAGTAACTGTGTAGTTGTTGATGCAGTAATATAGCAGTTATATTAGTTCATGCATGTGCTGCAAAAAATTAGGTTTTGTTTGAACAGCTGCTTTTGTTAGTCAATTTAGCTCTAATTTTTTTATTCTATTTTTGATAAGAGCAGCAGGGGATGTTTTGAAAACATTTCCAAATAAAATACGGTTCCTTAAACGTTCAGAGAATGTCTTGAATGTTCTGTGAAGGTCTGCCAAATAACGTCCCCCAAACCTTAAAAGAACTCCACATCGTGACTGTCTCTGAACGTACTGGAAATGTTACTAGGCAACGTCCTTAACACCAGTGGGGACGTTCTGAGAATGTTCTGGGAACGTAAAATCTCTAGCGGGGTAGTCACTTTAAGATCTAATGCATGTACCCAATATACCAAATCTTTGTATATACTGATACACATGCGATTTCTTTACCAGCTGCTTATGCTCATTTAAGGCATAAGTGACTGTGTTTATGTGAATACTCGTCAAGACATTTTGACATTATTCTGTGTATTAGACCATTTAAGTATGTGCGCAATATTGAGCTGCATAACACTTCTTAACATAAAGCAAACCCCATGCTTTATTTTCTTATTCATGCATGTTTCTTTATCACTCTAACATGTCAGTAACACATTTACAATTGATGGCACACAAGACTATTAACTTAAGAAGTTCTGCGATGCATAGGTATATTTACATACCAGCGTACATCAGATGAAAAAAAAAAAGTTTAGCATGCCCAGTGTGCCTCCAGCGAGTGGAAACACAGTGCTGCATACACTGTTGTCACACATTGACGCAACTCAGGAAATGCAGTTATTATTAAAACAATGTCATTCTTAAAATACTGGCACTAATAAAATGAGGAATATAGCATTTTTAACAGGGTATTTTGATACTTTTCTAGTTACAGTATACCATGAAACAATACTTCATGAAATAGTTGAGTTCTAAGAAAGATCAAAATAAAATTTCTCAAAAAAGGCAAGCATCAGTGCAGCTGGAAACTATAACTCATTTCAGAGAAATACGCCTGTTAATTTAGCTGGAAACTGGATTCCTAAGGATTAAATGAACAGAACTGGCTTCTTAAGAACTGACAGATCCTCTGATGTTGTCTTAATATATTATCATGTTGCTATGATGTCATGTCATAATTAATGTTTTACATCTGGTTTGAAAAACAGGCAAAACTCACTCATTACATATAACAAAAGTTATGGTCTTGGAACAGATTAATATGATATCGGTTCTGGAAACTTGATATATAGGCCCAAATGCTTTGCAGTCCGTCTTAAGTATGGCATTCCCACAGATGTATCAATTAGAATATACACAACTGATACTTCCGTGCACAAACACTTAAATACAACACAATAATGTCTTGATAATCTTATCATTACCAGCTGTAATGTCTTTGGTTTAGGATGTGAATTGTAAGGTTACAAAAAAGCCAACAAACACAGGAAGAACCAAGAAAAAAAAAACAAATTTGATTCATGTTAATTCTATTACATCTTTCAAGCCCTTTTTAATTCTTACATTTTCAGGATTAGTATTCTGTAGACAGTAAGAGAAATAGTCCACTGCTTTTAGTACTGAAACTGTTCCAGTGTTTTAAACAAGACCACACACACACACAGGTTTGTTTTGCTATCAAAGTGGGGACATTCCATAGGCGTAATGGTTTTTATACTGTACAAACTGTACATTCAATCCCTCTACAATACCCCTACCCCTAAATCTACCCACCACAGGAAACTGTCTGCACTTTTACATTTTTAATCAAATATAGTTTAGTATGTTTTTAAAGCTATTTTAAATATGAGGACTCATGAAATGTCCTCATATTTCATGTTTACGTCGTAATACCAGTGTAATACCCGTGTCATCATACAAATTTGTGTCCTCATAAATCACAAAAACGCACACAAACACACAAAATACACAAAATAGTGTATAACAATGATTTAAAGTACTGATGTGCTTTTTAAAATCAGTCAAACAAGAACAAAACATGGATGGCCCTGCATTGCATCTCCCTTTGAGTCTGTTTGAAGTGCTATGGTTCCTATCAGACCTGAACTGCATCAAAGCAGGAGAAATGCTGAATGGGAACTTCTAAAGTAAGTCACCTCTATACTAAGATGACACATGGGTACACAGAGGCACTGCTGGTGTTTAAAGGAGGCAGCATCCCTTGCTCTCCCTCACTTGTTAGTTTTCTTGAAAGTCAACGAAGAACTTAATTTATAGTCAAATAATGCTCTCAAAGATTCATCTCTACTTTTATAGCTTTGAAACAAATGACACGAAAGAAGATCTTTACTGAACTTGAAACCAAGGACATTTAAAAATGTATAGATCAGGTGTTATTTAATGACAATTTGAAAGGTTTGGAAGTTTGGTTGATGCATGTGTGTACTTCACAGTGCAAATAAAGAGCTGTAACTGGCTCTGGGCCTGCTTGGTCCCTGCACTTCTTAGCTAAATACTCAATATATCAAACATATCCAGAAGGCAGTTCCAGCACATATCATATATCATGTATAACAAAATACACTACCTTTCAAAAGTTTGGTGTCAGTGAACACCAGTGTTTTTTTTCTTAGAAAGAATTGATCAAATGTCACAGTAAAGAAATTCATAATGTTAAAAAAGACTTCTATGATTTTCTTAAAAAAAAAAAAAAAAGAAAAAGAAAATCATCATGGTTTCCACAAAAAAAGCAGTACAACTGTTTATTTCTTGAGCACCAAATCAGCATATTAGAATGATTTCTGAAGGATCATGTTATACTGAAGGCTGGAGTAATGACTGCTGGTGAAAATTCAGATTTGCCATCACAGAAATTAATATTTTAAAAATATATATCAACAGATAACTTTTATTTTAAATTATAATAATATTTCACAATATTACTGTTTTGTTGTTGTTGTTTTCGATCAAATTAATGCAGAAGTGGTAAGCATATAAGAGACTTCTTTCAAAAACATTTAAAATCTTACAAACCCCAAACTTTTGAACAGTACTCACATGTATTTAAAAAGTTTGTTGTAGACATTTTTTTTTTTTTTTTTTTAGCATTCTGACAGTTTCAAATAGTTACTAGCACTCAAAATGGACAATGCAGTGATTTAAGGGCTTGTATCATCTCAGCCATGCGATGTGTCTTTGCTTCTTGGCTGTTTAGCCATCTCAACAAGTAGAACGGCAACGCTTTAGTATAGGGAACATGTATTCACTATTAACTACAACTTTTCTTTCAGTAAACTCCTAATGTACTGCTTATTAATAGTTAGTAAGGTAGTTGTTAAGTTTTGGTATTGGATAGGATTAAGAATGTAGAATGAGGTCATGCAGAATAAGGCATTAATATGTGCTTAATTATTACTAATACACAGCTAATATTCTAGTAATATGCATGCTAATAAGCAACTAGTTAAAAGACCCTAAAATAAAGTGTTACCGAACTAACTAAAACATCATCTCCTTAATATGTTCATTTAGATGACTGTTTCATATTTTCTTCCCTGCCCAAACATACATTATATACCACCAATATATAAATAAACCTTGGTTCTTTGTGCAGTACACTGGTAGCACCATGCCAGCTGCTAATATACTTTCATAGGGTGCACCTGGAGCATCTGGTGCCCCTTGTGTTAGGCCATATGAGCAGAGAAAGGGAGAAGCTCCCAAGGGTAACTGAACCTTGCTTTTTCTTTCATGCTCTTGTGCTCTTTCCCACATCATGTAATAAATATATACAGCAGTGAAATGCTGAAACATACTTTTTGATATTTTCTAAGGAGCTAGACTAGACTCATTTCAAAAGGTTATCAGCCCTTTAACAATTTGACAAATTAATTACTTTAGAAATGCTGTTGCGTATAGCACAAGAGGCTTGACACAAGTTTAAAATGTAAAGGAAAGCAACCCAACTCAAACTAGAGGGTTTTCAGATATGCTATGGCTATTCCTTTTAGTATAACAAAATTGAATTTGGTAGGTAAGAACATTATTACCAGCTTCCAACTATAATTAACTTTTTTTATAGTGAATGTTGCACTCAGTATCTCAAGATATATTACACACTTTCAATAACTCCAATATAATTAAGTAGTCATTTTTATAAGGAGAGTAATCATTTATCCTTTTCTGTAATAGGCTATACATCAGCAGACGCTGGTACATTTCATTCTTCCAGAGGAAAGAGAAAAGCCGAATGTTAATGATTTGCTCCCGCTAGCATAATTTTAATTATGGATTTTCCCGACATGATCGATTTGAGGAGAGCCATAGTAATACAAGTTGTACATTCCACTGTATTAAATATTTGATATCCATTAAATTTTCATGATTAATGTCCTGGAAAAAATCCGTTTCTCTAAGCCCTTTGGTTTTTATTGCTGGCTAAATTAACAGTCTTATTTCTTTGCAACGAGTTATAGCTTCCAGCTGCAATGACGGTTTCCTTTGTTTGAGAGATTAAACAATTTTTATATTGATCTTTCATAGAAATCTGCCCTTATATGAAGATTTAATTAGTATTGCCTCTGTGAATCGTACAATACAGGATAACGTTTTTGAACCAATCTCATTCTTTTCATAAGGTATTGTTTGTATTTTCCCATTATCTCATTTTTTAATAATATAGCCTACACTGAGCTTTAAATTCATCTCTCATTATGTTATATATAATATTCATTGTTAAAGAGATAGTTCAGCCAAAAATGAAAAATATGTTATCATTTACTCACCTTTATGTAATTCAAAATGTGTATGAACACAAAAGAACATATGTGACCCTGGACCACAAAACCAGTCATAAGTCACACAGGTATATTTGTAGCAATAGCCAACAATACATTGTATTGTGGTCAAAATTATCGATTTTTCTTTTATGCCAAAAATCATTAGGATATTAAGTAAAGATCATGTTACATGAAGATATTTTGTAAATTTCCTACCATAAATATATCAAAAAAATATTTTTGTAAGTAATATGCATTGCTAAGGACTTCATTTGGACAATTTGGATGATTTTCTCAATATTTTGATTTTCTGCACCCCCCTTTAGATTTCAGATTTTTAAATAGTTGTATCTCGGCCAAATAGTGTCCTATCCTAACAAACCATACATCAATGGAAAGCTTATTTATTCTTTCAGATGATGTATAAATTTCAAATGACTTATGATTACACATATGGTAACATATAGTTGTTTTTTTCCCCATACAATGAAAGTCAATGGGGTCCAGTGTTGTTCTGAAGCCCATTGACATTCATTATATGGACAAAAAATCCTTTGTGTTCTGCAGAAGGTTTAGAATGACATGAGGGTTAGTAAATAACAAAATCTTTTTTTGTTGAACTATCCCTTTAATAGTTCATGTAAACTGACTGTCATCTAAAATAAGCCTTTTTTCTTCTTCTTCTTTTTCTTTTTTCTTTTATAAGGACTGTTTTGAAATGAAATCCTTTATGTTTAAATATAATTTGTCACTTCTGTTTAACATTCTCCCTACAGCTTCTGTAAAAAAAAAAAAAAAAAAATTAGCACATTTCCACTTGTAATACAGAATTCATTCGCCTGTCTCCTCTAAATGTGGTTGTTCTGTTTTAAACAGATCTTATTTACAGCAGCGTACTCCTAGGGAGAGGAGAGGTGAGCTACAGCACCCTGCTGTGTAAATCTTAATGATATTGGCTCCCTCTCCTCAGGGAGACAGTTACTTTTATGCCAACTTCTATATCACACATGTCTGATGGTGCAAATTTAATCTCACACTTCTGTGAGATGTGATTTTTTTTTTTTTTACTCTCTTTTTATTGAGTGTTACAGTGGTATTTACAGTGTGTTTTATTCTATGATATAAAAAGACCAGACTTAATACTTGTTATTACTATTTTTTAAACTCTTCATTACATACTTACAAAAAACTTTCCATAAATTTGTCTCTTAATGGGCTAAATAGAATTACCTTACTTGAAATGCTTGACCCTGACACACTAAACAGGCTGCTAAACAAGCAGAGATGAATTTGGAATAATGTTCTTCCACTCAACACTGAATGTAATGTTAATTGTGTGTTTGAGATCAGGACCAACAGAGTAATATAATATGACACCATCTAGTCAGTTGCATTAAATATATAAAAACATTTGCTTATTCATTAGCTGAATATTGTACTGTTCTGATAAAATATTGTCTATACAGCCAAATTGTACACTGAGAATTAAGATACTCTATTTAATGGCCAAACAGACACACTAAACACAATCTACTTTTTTTAAAGTGATTACGAAGTCCCACCCATACAACTAAATTGGCCATAGGGAGAGAGTACACACAGATGTTCGTGTTTAACTAGCTACAGCAGATAAGACAGCCAATCTAGCTGAGAGTAAAACAAGGACATGACTATTTTTTTATTTTTTTAATATTCAATAATATTACTGATCTGCCTGCACTGACATCATTGTATGAGAACTGAACTGAGCTAGATGATGGCATCACTGTTTTCTTCAGAGCTGCTGTATAGATAAATTAACTAAATTATCATTAAACTAATGATTTTTACAACAGAAATGAATCACTGAATTTACTTAATCTGAAACAAAGGTTTTGAGAATAATCTCTAAAAGGGAAAGCTCACCAAAAAAATTAAATTCTGTCATTATTTATTCACCCTCATGTCGTTTCAAACTTGTGACTTTTTTGTCTGTCGAACATAAGAGAAGATATTTTGAGAAATGTCTCAGTGTTTTTTGTCCATACAATGTAAGTCAATGGAAAAAAAAGCTATTTGGTTACCAACATTATTTAAAATATATTATTTTGTGTTCCACAGTGACACAGGTTTTGAACAACAACTATTCATTTTACATTTACATTTATGCATTTGGCATGTGTCTAACCAAAGCGCCAATGCAATGCATCCAAGCAACATGCATTTTCATTCATTCATCCATTTTCTTCCGCTTATCCGACCGGGTTGCAGGGGCAGCAGTCTAAGCAGAGACGCCCAGACTTCCCTCTCCCCAGACACTTCCTCCAGCTCTTCCGGGGGGATTCCGAGGTGTTCCCAGGCCAGCCGAGAGACACAGTCCTTCCTCCTAGGTCTTCCCCGTGGCCTCCTCCCGGTATCTCATTCTTTCAGTCATGACCCAAAGCTCATGACCATAGGTGAGAGTTGGAACGTAGATTGACCGGTAAATCGATAGCTTCGCCTCACAGCTCAGCTAGTTTCTTCACCACAAAGGACTCGTACATCGACCGCATTACTGCAGAAGCTGCACCGATCTGCCTGTCAATCTCCCGCTCCATCCTTCCCTCACTCGTGAACAAGACCCCAAGATACTTAAACTCCTCCACTTGGGGCAGGACTACTCCACCAACCTGAAGGGGACAAGCCACCCTTTTCTGGCTGAGGACCATGGCCTCGGACTTGGAGGTGCTGATTCTCATCCCAGCCACTTCACACTCGGCTGCAAGCCGTCCCAGTGCAAGCTAAAGGTCCTGGTTTGATGGAGCCAACAGGACAACATCATCTGCAAAAAGCAGCGACGAGATCCTATGGTCCCCAAATCGGACTCCCTCCGGCCCCTGACTGCGCCTAGAAATCCTGTCCATAAAGATAATGAACAGGACCGGTGACAAAGGGCAGCCCTGCTGGAGTCCAACACGCACCGGGAACAGGTCTGACTTACTGCTGGCAATGCAAACCAAGCTCCTGCTCTGGTCATACAGGGACCAGACAGCCCTTAGCAGAGGGCCCCGGACCCCATACTCCCAGAGCACCCCCCACAGGGCGCCACGAGGGACACGGTCGAATGCCTTCTCCAAATCCACAAAGCACATGTGAACTGGTTGGGCAAACACCCATGAACCCTCTAGCACCCTGAAGAGGGTATAGAGCTGGTCCAGTGTTCCACAACCGGGACAAAAACCGCATTGTTCCTCCTGGATCCGATGTTCGACTATCAGCTGGATTCTCCTCTCCAGTACCCTGGCATAGACTTTTCCAGGGAGGCTGAAGAGTGTCTGCAAGTCCACCCCGGTCTGTAAGTCCAAGGGCACTGTCCCCAACCGCCACGTGATGCCCGAGTGTCCAAGAAATACGGCCGGAGGCCTGATGAAACAACCACAAAGTCGATCATCGACCTCCGGCCTAGGGTGTCCTGGTGCCACGTGCACTGATGGACACCCTTATGCTTGAACATGGTGTTCGTTATGGACAAACCGTGACTAGCACAGAAGTCCAACAATAGAACACCACTCGAGTTCAGATCAGGGGGGCTGTTCCTCCCGATCACGCCCCTCCAGGTGTCTCGTTGCCCACGTGAGCATTGAAGTCCCCCAGTAGAACGACGGAGTCCCCAGTCGGAGCACTTTCCAGCACCCCTCCCAGAGACTCCAAGAAGGCCGGGTACTCTGCACTGCCATCCTGGCTCCAGGATGGGGCCCCGGTTGCGCCATACCGGGCGACGTAACGGACCTTGTTTTTAATCTTCTCATAAGGGGCTTCTGAACCGCTCTTTGTCTGACCCGTCACCCAGGACCTGTTTGCCTTGGGAGACCCTACCAGGGGCATATAGCCCCCGACAACATAGCTCCTAGGATCATTCGGGCACTCAAACCCCTCCACCACGTTAAGGTGGCGGTTCAAGGAGGAGAACAACATGCATTTTTTGGGAATCAAATTCATTGCTCTACCAACTGAGTTACAGGAACATTAAACATCTGCAATTGCACTAAAGTAATGAGCTGTGTATCATATGGGTTGAATAATAGCGAAAACCAAATCTGATAACACTTTACAACAAGGTTTAATTTGTCTACATTATGCATTGGGTTTCGTGAACAAACAATGAATAATTTCACAGCATTTATTAATAAAGTCATGTTTAACATTCCAAGTTGTAAAACATTAACTAGTATTATAAACAAACATTCATTAACAAATGAACAATAGTATATTTATAAATTACCACTAACTTAGAGTAGAAAATCCAGTAAAAAATTCACTGTTAGTTCAAGATATCAAATGCATTAACTAATGTTAACTGTATTGTGCTACAGTTTTAGGCGCACGGCACAAGTGCACTTAAAGCATGTCCGAATCCACTTTTGCTAGTTTAACGACGGAAAAAAATGGTTGGGCGCCCAGCGCATGGTCTAAAGGGGTTGTCCCTATTCTCTTAATGAGTAATTGGTGTGTTTTGGGCATAATGTGCAATAAACCAATCAGAGTCTCATCCCCCATTCCCTTTAAAAGCCAGGTTTTTTACATGGTGGAATTTGCAAGCGGAAAAACTAAACGCTTCTCTAGCAAGGAAACGGATCTGCTCGTGCGTGAGGTTAAAGCGTCTGAGCAGACCATCTACGGAACAAGCCGGATTCCACCAAAGCATTTTTATCTTTATGCACACAATAATAATCTTTTACACTGAAATCCTTTTATTTAAAATATTTGGCATGTTTGTGTGCTGCTGCGCGTCCCTGTGTGTGTAATAAGCAGAGTGTACGTGCGCTTATAGGCGCATATTACTAACGCACTCTTTAAATAACAAAAAATATATTGTGCCATTGACTTTAGACCAGGTTTTTGTTGGTCAATGGCGCAGTCTATTTCAGTTGCCTCAAAATAGCAACATGCCAACAATGTGCCTGAACACACCTCGTTTTCAGACCAGCACGCCCATGGGCGCACAAATGGGCGCAAATGCATTTGCTATTTAAATAACGTGGCACTGGACATGAAAATGATAACTGGGTCGGGCTGAAACTAGCAAAAAATACTAGTAAGGGCCCTATCATATACCCGGCGCAATGCCTGGCACCGCATTGCGCCGGGTATATGATAGGGCCCTTACAGTTTAATTATGCAAACTCAATACTATCACAAATGCATATAATATAAAACACTATTACATTATAAGCTGGACAGCTGGATACATGTATGTGATAACAGAGTTTCATTCTTTCTCTTCATGCAACAACAATATTCAGAAAGGTAAGAAAAGCCCCCCAAAATTGACTTTTCATCCACTGCCTTCTGTTGCTTAAAGAAATTATTCTCTTGTAGCCCAAAGAACCTCTGGCATGTAGATTGTATTTCAGTGTTATTTTATTGAGGTACCAAGAAGGGACCAGAATGCCATTCCAGAAAAATCACATTTGACCATTTACTGCTTGCCTGGGATTTCTCCCCTCTTTCATTACACCCCCTTTTTTCCATTCTTTCTCTAACCCCCCTCGCTCACTCTCACTAACCCCCCATCTTCCTCTTCTTTTAACTCTCTCTCTCTCTCTCTCTCTCTCTCTCTCTCTCTCTCTCCTTCAATCTCTCTCACTGCATTTTCTTTATCATAAGTCCCTTGTCAGCACACGTGTTTTCCAGTTCTCAAGTTCATTATTGTTAATAAGTCAAATGTATTGCATCTCTCTCTATCACGTTGTTGTGTTCATCTACAGCACTTTTTTTTTTTGTGCAATGTAAACCAATTTATTCTCCTTCCACCAATGCAGATAGTATTAAACAATGCCCTAAGAGCACACAGCTGTCTGAATACGAATGATTTATTGCAGAGTAAGAAGTCTGTGCGTCGCTTTCTACGACTCTGCAGTGTAAAATAAGCTCATTTATATTCCATATTGCCACAGCTGCTGCACTTAATATTACTGTCAGTAGAAGCTGAGCCGTGAATTCTTCTGGATACAGCCGCAGTGGAAAGGCCCCTTGCCATTTTTGAGATGTGTACAAACAATATTAAACACATTTCATCATATTATGTGTTGTGTAGGAAGCAACTCTCTGATAGAGGGAAGCAGGTTGAAGCAGACTGCGGGTACACTTGTCTGTTTAAGGGTTTGTGTTCGTGAGAGGTAAACACTTGATGGTCTTCTCTAATGCTGTAAAAGCTCTAAAAGGAAGCTGGAGGTGAGACTTTAATGCCTTAATGCTTGGTCTTTGACAAAAGATTTAGTGTGTTTTTTGTTGTTGTTGTTGACACCAACAGGTGGCGAAACTGACTTTCATTATAAGTATATCACTGAAGCATTCGTTCGATCAATCATTCAAAAACACTGATTCATTGAAGAGTGAAACAAGTGATGCCTTTCACTGAATCATTCGTTTAACTGATTTGTTCAAAAACACTGATTTGTTCAGGAACAAAACAAGTGACAGTCTTTATGAGTGAGTCACTGAATCATTCATTTGATTCATTCAAAAAACACTGGCTGCATTAAAATATGCATAGACCTTACTTCCCTACTAGGGTTGTATTTTTATCAAAAAAACCAACTTTTAATTTAAAGACAGAACCACAGTTTGTTCAGTAAAGCAGTAATTATACAGAAAAAAAGAAGCAATTTTTGTTGTGTTTTTCCCCCTGCTGAAGTGACAGAACTGGCGCTGGTAGATGACAACATGACGAATGTGGTACGTCTGGATTTCATTCACACTACACATGCTTTTTTATCAGTTGTAAAACAAGTACTTCATCCAAAGAAGTACAGCCATGGCCAAAGGTATTGGCAGTGACAAATTTTGTGTTTCGCAAAACTGCTTTAGTTGTTGTGGTGTTGATTCACATTATTTTTAGATTATTGTTCAAGAGTGATCAGATGCATTTTAAATAATTGCAAAAAGCTTCATTTGTGTCAAGAAGGGCAGCAAAGATGCCGCTTCTCTCCAAGAAAAACATCAGTCAATGACAGACTGAAATTCAGCAGGAAGTATAAGGATTGGACAGCAGAAGACTGATGCAAAGTTATTTTCATTGATGAAGCCCTCTTCTGACTGTTTGGGACATCTGGAAAATTTATTGTCCGGAGAAGAAAATGTGAATGCTACCATGAGTCCTGTGTCATGCCAACAGTGAAGCATCCTGAGACCATCCACATGTGGGGTTGCTTTTCATCCAAGAGACTGGGCTCTCTCACAATTCTGTCCCAAAACACTGCCATGAATAAAGAATTGTATCAAACACCCTGAAAGAGCAACTTCTCCCAATGACCCAAGAGCAATGTGGTGATGAGCACCATGTCACAATGCAAGAGTGATGAAGAAGTGGCTCAGAGATCATTACATTAAAATTTTGGTACCACTTTATTTTAGGGTCTTTTAACTAGCTGCTTATTAGCATGCATATTACTAGAATATTGGCTATTTATTAGTACTTATTAAGCACATATTAATGCCTTATTCTTCATGACTTTATTCTACATTCTTAATCCTACCCAATACCAAAACTTAACAATTACCGTACTGACTATTAATAAGCAGTAAATTAGGAGTTTATTGAGGGAAAAGTCATAGTTAATAGTTTATATGTGTTCCCTATACTAAAGTGTTACCGGATTTGGATCTGTGGCCAGGCAACCCCCTGGATCTTAAAGAGTTAATTCACCAAAAAATGAAATTTCTGTCATAAAGTACTCACCCTCATGTCATTCCACACCTGTAAGACCTTCGGTCATCTTCGGAACACAAATTAAGATATTTTTGATGAAATCTAAGGGTATCTGAACCACACATAGGCAGCAACATCATTGCACCTTTTGAGGTCCAGAAAGGTTAAAGGGTTAGTTCACCCAAAAAATGAACATAATGTCATTTATTGCTTACCCTCATGTCATTCTACACCCGTAAGGCCTTCGTTCATCTTCGGAACACAAATTAAGATATTTTGAATAAATCCGATAGCTCAGTGAGGCCTGCATTCACAGCAATGGTACTTCCTCTCTTAAGATCCATAAAGTTACTAAAAACATATTTAAAACAGTTCATGTGAGTTCGGTGGCTCTACCTCAATATTATAAAGCGACGAGAATAGGAGATCTAAATCACTGATTCGATTCGTAAAGCTCCGAAGCAGTGTTTTGAAATCGGCCCATCACTATATTGCTGAAAAGTCATTATTTTGTTTTTTTGGCACACAAAAAGTATTCTCGTCACTTTATAATATTAAGGTAGAACCACCGGACTCACATGAACTGTTTTAAATATGTTTTTAGTAAGGTGGCACCCTAATAGTCGACTAACATTGGTCGAGCAAGATTTTGGCTAGTCGCAAAAAAAAAAAAAAAAATCTTCACAGGAAGTGGCGAAGTCACGCAGTCCATGAGGGACAGATTTTTAACGCGGCAGGAAATCCAAAAATTTGCATATGATTCATCGACCTTAAATATGGCTTACGACTTAAAACATTTAAGTATTAGCTAATGTTAGCCTAGTCGTAGATAAATGTGCGCTATTATTTGGTGCATATCTAAGTGTTTGTGTAGAGAGCGCATGACATGGAGGCGTCGGTGCGATCACTTTTGCATCTTAAAATACTCCGTCATTTTAGTCATACAGATAAGTAATAGGTAATGCAAACTGTAATAGGTCCACTTTTATTTCTGTAAACTCACAACGACAGCAAAACATTGTGCATTTGTAAAATAATGAAAACAATCAAGATGCACTTTCTGTCATCTCTGTCTCTGTGAACTTGAGCACAAAATGAACTAAAACTCAGCGTATACTTGCTTCACAAACACGAGAAATGTATCTATTGAAGGCTTGATATGTCTACCTTTAAACAAACCAATTCAAATGGAAAATAACTATTCTCCTGCATATAGGTGCATCCACTATTGCGGAGATGACGAGTCAGCATCGTTGTGCAGCCTAAAACACAGAAAACAATAATTTATGTTTAGACAGTCGCCTTCTGTTTTTTTCCCGACACACTCAATCAATACTTTTGCTGGTGCGCTGTGGAAAGCTTTATGCTTGTGCTTGAGCGCTGATTAGGCTGTGTTTATAGGCAATTAAAAGCTGGTTATTATGATTCATAGCTTATTAATGTAAACGCGCTATTAGTCGACTAATGGCTTAAATGAGCGACTACTAGTCAAATAGAAAAATCTTTAGTCGGGGGCAGCCCTAGTTTTTAGTAATCAATTGTCAACCTGACTACAGTGGTTCAACCTTAATGTTATAAAGCGACGAGAATACTTTTTGTGTGCAAAAACAAAACAAAAATAACAACTTTATTCAACAATTTGAACCATTGTCATACGTAGTTGACGTAGTGAACTTAGTGCAGGCTTCCTTGTTTACGTTCGAACACCGACTCATTCAGTAATTAATGACAAAAAATTTCATTTTTGGGTGAACTAACCCTTTAATCTCATAGTGATCCCATGGTCGATCCTCAAAAAGGCGAATGGACAAGCAGAAGCCCACAAATTGTGATAATCTCTGAGCACTAATAAGACAAGAATGAATCATCATCAGTCAGGATTTTGCCCATGAAGCTGATATCCAGAGTGAATTGCAGAGGTTTTAAAGAAGAAGGGTCAAATTGTATTGTTTTTTTTAATACATTTTATGTTTTTGCCAATAAAAATAAATAAATCTACAAACAATGAAGCAGCTAACTTTATTTACAAAAATTGATGTCACAAAACAAAATTTGTCACTGCCAAAATACTTTTGGCAATGGCTGTACTTACTCAGAAAGTATGTGAGTTATTGAATCATTCAGTGAACTGATTTGTTCAAAGACACAATATTTCAGGAATGAAACACTACTGTTTATAGCAAAGAGACAACAATTGATTCTGCTTTGTCTATTTTTGCTGCGCCAACAAAATGGTTCCGAACGAACTCAAAGTAACTGTCAATATTGTATCCAAATTATAATTGCACTCATGCTTAACTTGTATGCTTGGTAATGTTACGATAGAGTGAATGCAACAACATCATCATATTTGAAAGACTGCATAAAGATAAAATTAAGGCTTGAAATGACATACCCTATGAGCTAATGACATTTATTTAATGACTGACTGCAGAAAGACTGCAGGGAACATGAGTTTGTAGTCATGGTGATAGTCAGGCATTGAAATGTCTTTTCTCCTTTCTCTGTCTTTTCTTCACTCTGAAGGTTTAGTGCACCTTTCTCTTTTCTCTGCCTCATTCTATTTGCATCACTCATCTGTAATTAAGTCAAAAGAGACTAATTGTTCTTTATTAACTACAAGGTTATCATTGGAAACCTTCCATACACGCACCTCCAGCACTCCCATTTGCAGTGCTACTTTCAGCTGTCACACAGTGTTATAGCGTTTATGTACAACAGCATGGGGTTACATTACAAGAGAATGAAGATACTTCAGTAGTACAGTACAATTAATATGTTCAAAGATGAAAATGGTCAAATATGTTGCACAATATTGCTCAAATAAACTAGTGTGTGTATTTATCAATTCACCTTTAATATGCATAACAGTCTAATGCTTAGCATCACAATTCATGTTCTTTTGAGTATATGTATGTGTGTCTGTAATTAAATTTCAGTGCTGGACCAGGTTAATGGCCATTCCTTTAATTAGCCCCACTGCCACAGAATAAGCGCCCTTTCCCTTTAAGAGCACAATAGAAGTGCATTTGTATTCACACAGAGTACAACATGATGTTCTTTGGGTGACCCCCACCATTAGAGGGTAGAAACCTGGGCACAGAACAATTTGCCTAACAAGAAAGAATCTCTGTGTTATAAGAGAGAAAGAGCAAAGCTTGACCTTAGCCAAAAATGTCAAACATCCACTAGTCTTCAATATGACTTAGAGTAGTTTGTCATCAGATTTAATCAGAACATATAGTACTGGAGTTTTTGCCCTTTGAGGCTTATGAGGGGTTATTAGCTTTAAGACTGGAATACTAAATGTTGAATAGATGGTGAGATAATGTTCAAAATGGAATAGTTACAGTTGCAAATGTCATTATAGTTACCAATATAATATAATAGTAACGTGTTTGTTGTGTTTTGGTTGCATTTTCATGCTGTTCTCTGTTCTGCTTTGCCTAGTTCTGTTCCCTATTTAGGCCTTTTCTCAGTATGCGTTCTTTTCTGTACTTGTGTTCTTGTGGACTTGTGAAACGTCATCGGCGGCTGCCCAAGTACTGTTCCAATTCAAAGTTCACATCTAGCCAAGTACAGTTCAAATCCCTGGATGTGTTCTTGCTCTGCCCCTTTTATAGAGGATGCATCGTGAGGTACCTTATGCGGACTTGAGACAGCCAGGTACCCCAGAATGCATCTCGCACCTACCAGCAAGCGTCAATAGCAGAGGAGAAAACACATGCAATTTAAAAATATGTCATGGTATGTAGTATTAATAGTTTTTCAGGTGAGAATGTAGTTGTTTAAAATGGAGTTGTGAGATCCAGGCGATCACCGAGCGCTCAGCACTCATGTGCCCCGCCGAGACCAGCCGTACCTCAGCTAGTTTGCCGCTGGCTCTGATGTCTCTGTAGTGGTTAAAGAGGGGTTATCACACACAGTTTCTGCCAATCTCATGTTAATCTTGAGTACCTATAGAGTAGTAGTGCATCCTTCATATCTCCAAAAAGTCTTTAGTTTTATCATATTTATAAAAGATACATACGCTGTACCGAGTATTTCCGAAAACAGCCAAGCGCCTGGAGGCGTGACGTGTGAGTTGAGATAGAGTGACGAGCTGTCACGAGCACGCGCAGCTTTTGTGTAGAGATCGTCTGCAAGCTATCAATGGTCAGCTAAACAGATGTATTTAAACACACACAATACACCATCGCATTATCCCTGGATAACTTTTGAATCACTATAATGAATATAGCGTATAGCGAATGATGAATAACGAATTTATGAATTAACTACGTTCGTGTTGTTTACATTATATGCACTTAATAACAAATGTCGAGAGCGCATCAATGTATTGCATGAGCACAAAAATCTCAGCTCTACTTAACGCTGGGTTCTTTGGGAAGCAAGGTTATCTTTCCCTCACAACCAAAAACACACTTCTTTGGTGACATTGTTGATATCGTGAAGTCCTGTGACCTGTGCAGTGCTGCCGACGACTTCAGTAAAGCCGAATGCACGTTGATGGGCGTGCTCTTGCTCTCTCGCTATGGTCGACGTGTGCATGCGCGCCCTTCCGGGAGAAGTGCCTGTACAAGGAATTCCACCCCGTTTACATCACTCAGGCCCATACTCAAAAAAAAACCCCTGAATCCTGTAAGGATTTGGAAGATAATTTTTGGCACAGAAATACTCCATCATTCGTCCAACTCATGTTTTGAAACTTTGGCCATGTTTAGCATGAGAATCCAACTCTTTAACAGTGTAAATAAGTCAGAATACATGAAATAGCATTATACTCCCCCTTTAAACATGCAATACAATCCGTCTTGTGTATATTTAATGGTCAGTCTTTAGTCTCATGAATCTATAATTTGTTTTCAGGCAAATCGTATTGGCTGAGGGCAAAGTTTCATAAATGTATATATTTATTATTTAACTTTACCATTGTACTAGAGTGCTTACTTTGTATGTTTGACTGAATTGTTTGTTTGTATTTATTTTTTATTGTATAGCTTCTTATTAGGCTGCCCTCAACTTGCCCTCGATTTTTCTAGTCGACTAGTAGTCGTCTAGTCAACTAATTGTGCGTTTATATTAATAAGCCACAAATCATAATAATGAGCCTTTAATTGCTCATATACATAGCCTAATCAGCTTGCCACAGGGCACCGGCAAACATAATGATTATGAATACATGACACATGTGTGTCATGAAAAAAAACAGAAGGAGACATGAGAAGGAGTCTAAACATTTAAATCATTTATTGATAACGTTTATGGCTGAACTTAGTGTACTTGGTATTGAGAAACGCCTTTAGTCTCCATAATAGTTCATTAGTTCCACACACCTGTTCCTGATCACGTTTATTACTCTAGTTTCCTTAGGTCTATGTTAGGTATCGTCAGTGTTCAAAGTGGTTCACGTTTATCTCCTGCGATCTCCTGTATATTCATTGTGGATTTTATTAAATACTGTTTTATAATATAATATAATATAATATAATAAACAAATGCTTATAAATAAAACGTCTCAGTTACATATGTAACCCTTGTTCCCTGAAGGAGGGAACGGAGATGTACGTCAGAAGTGAACCAACGAATTGGGATATCGCTAGATCCCTATCACCTTCGAGTGCAACTAAACAAGTCAATGGAATTGGCGTGCGAGATTTGCATAACGCGCACCGCCCCCACTAGGTGGGTATAAATATGGAAGTGGATGCAGTCGCACTCTGTTTTTCGCCGAGGTGACAACTTGAGTCTGAACTACAATGAAGGCACAGCGACGGGACATACGTCTCTGTTCCCTCCTTCAGGGAACGAGGGTTATATACCTAACCGAGATGTTTCCTTTCAGTTGGTCACGTTCGACGTACGTCAGAAGTGAACCGACGAATTGGGATCCCTAATAAAGCGCCACAATTACTGACCCCTTCCAGTGCCCAGCGTTAGCTTCGGCCACCCAGCATACCTTGGGGCGGAGAAGGGGGTGAGCTTTCACTGAAAGAGTCTACTGCTGTTCCGCATGACCCATTCAGTAAGACTTAGACAACACTGGGGAAGCGAGCCTAAGAAGGACGCTGCGGAAGCCACAACCTACCAAGAGGGGTGAATTTACGTGGAAAGACATATTGATTGGCCGCGGGCAGTACACAGCCTAGAGAAGGGGGAGACTCATCTGACAGGTGACAGCAGAGCTGACTCTGCTAAGGGAAAGACACGGGCTCACCGTAGGGAGTTTTAACTGTGGACAATACACACATGGGAACGCTACGTAAGGGGTCACAACATATGACACCCAGCCAAGCATCATATTTGACGGATACTTGGCCTAGCATCAGATACTCCACAAGTTCTGAGCCGCAGGGGGTGGCGAAGGAACTCAACAGGGTTCGCCATTATGGGGAACTCGCTGGAGTAATGGACGCACATATCCGGCCCAGCAGGCGGGAATGGCGTTGCAAGCCAACACTTAGATCGGGTCCTTCACGCTACCGGCCTGTAGGGGCGAGTACACGGGAAGATACCAGTTCTACATGAAGGCTATAGAATCTAGCGAACGTATTGGGTGTCGCCCAGCCCGCAGCTCTACATATATCTGTCAGCGAGGCACCATGCGCCAGGCCCAGGAAGAAGCAACTCCCCTAGTGGAGTGAGCTCTCAACCCGAGCGGGCAAGGCGTGCCTTGGGGCTGATAAGCCAAGGCAATAGCGTCCACTATCCAGTGGGCCATCCTCTGCTTGGAGACAGCCTTTCCCTTCTGCTGGCCTCCATAACAGATGAAGAGCTGGTCTGAGGTCCTAAAGCTTTGCGTGCTCTCCACGTATATAGGCACAGAACGCGAACGAGACAGAGCAAAGCCAGGGCTGGGTCTGCCTCCTCCGAGGCAGCGCTTGCAGGTTCACTACCTGATCTCTGAAGGGAGTGGTAGGAACCTTGAGAACATATCCAAACTCCAGGCACGATTCATGGATTGAAAATGCGTGCAGGTCCCCTACCCTCTTGATCGAGGCCAATGCAACCAGGAGGACAGTCTTAAGGGACAGTTCTTTTAACTCAGCTGACTGCAAAAGCTCGAAAGGAGGTGTAGCGTCTGCACAGGATCAGAATATCAAAAACCTAACTCTAAATTTTGTGAAGCTTTTAGCTTCTTGAACTTTTCATGTAAATCACGAATGGGCTCTGGCAGGTCTGGTTTGGATTGCCCCATTGGCATCTTTGTTGCCTCATAGAAGCTAAGCAGAAGACATTCTCACCAGCTCTCAAAGAGACGACGGAGACACCTGAGGATCCTGCGACTCCGCCTCTGGCCTTTGAGATCCTCGTACCATCTCGGCCTGTCGACCTGTTGGCTCCGTCGGGGCTCCTCCCACTTACGCCTTCACCGGAGACCCTCAGACTTCCGGTTCTTCCGGGTTCCCTCATCCTGCCGGCTCCCCCTTGGTCCATCGTCGCTCCTCTTCCGTCACAGACTTGCGGTCTGTCCACTGAACTCTGTCCCTCCACCCCTACGACGTCAGCGGGCTCCTCCTACCCCTCAGTGTCGCCTCTGTCCTCGGTCACCCCGGTTCCACCTCAGCCCTCGGGTACTCTGGCTATGCCTTCAACGATCGTCGCCGCGACATCGCCTGGGTCTCCAGTATCAGCGATGTCGCTCGTCTTCATCACCTCTCCATCTGCGCCGGCGGATCCATCGGCCACGCCACCGTCGGTCGTCCCCCAGCTGCTGTCAGCCACGTCACCACCTAGACTCCTTCCTCCCTCGTCTTCGCCGCGGGTTGTCGGCACTGGGGAGCTCTGGGTCTGTGCCATCGGCAGTCTACCACCAACGCCACCAGGGGATCGTCATCCTCCCTTCACCAATCCTCCTTCACCATCAGTTCTCCCGCCTGCAGAACCCCCTCCGGCCCTCCCTGTGGATGTTCCTTTGCGGCGCGAGGACGCACCTCGCCGGATGGGGATGTAATGTCAAAGACACCCTCATGTTCTGTTTGTTATGGTTTTCTGATGATAACGTTTATGGCTGCAGAGATTAAGTCAACGATGCTGACTCATTATCTCTGCAGTAGTGGACACGCCTATATGCATGTTTCATATTCATAATCAGAGAATATTTATTTTCCATTTTAATTGGTTTGTTTAAAAGTAGACATTTCAAGCTTTCTATATATATATATTTCTCGTATCTTTGAGGCAAGTATACGCTGAGTTTCAGTTCATTTTTGTTACATGCTTAAGTTCACTGAGACCGAGGCGGCAGAAAGTGCATCCTGATTGTTTTCATTATTTTACCAAAGCACTATGTTTTGCTATCATTGCGAGTTTACAGAAATAAAAGTACACCCTTTACAGTTTACATTACTCTTATCTGTATGACCAAAATGACGGAGTATTTTAAGTTAAAGTGATCGCACCGGCGCCTGTCATGCAGTAAGCACGTTCTCCACACACTTGGATATGTGCCAAATAATAGCACACATTTATCTAGGACTAGGCTAACAGCGAGCGGACTTGTAAAGTTGCTACTACTTGCATGTTTCAAGTGATAAGCCATATTTGAGATCAATGAATGATAGGTGAATATTTGGATTTCCTGCCCTGTCCCTTCCGATCCCTTCGATCTGTCCCTCATGGACTGACAACCGACTAATAAAATCTTGGCTGACCAAGCCTCTTTTAGTCGACTATTAGGGGGCAGCCCTACTTCTTATACTTTATACTTTCATAATGGCTATTATTAATCATTAAAACTGACATCGGCAGTCTACCACCAACGCCACCAGGGGATCTTCATCCTCCCTTCACCAATCCTCCTTCACCATCAGTTCTCCCGCCTCCAGAACCCCCTCCGGCCCTCCATGTGGATGTTCCTTTGCGGCGCAAGGACGCGCCTCACCGGATGGGGATGTAATGTCAAAGACACCCTCATGTTCTGTTTATGGTTTTCTCTTGTCACATGTGCTCCCTTGTTCTAAGTTCCCGCCACTCATCAGTTACCATGAACTCTAACCACCATCACAGCTGCACGTCATTAGTTAATCTCCCTTAGTGTATATAAGTTCCTGTTTGTGTTCAGTTCTTTGTCCATTCACCGTCATTATATGTTGTGTTGTTCCTGCCTGTCTGCCTGTTTAAATTAAAATTGGATTACTTTGTATTTGAACCTGTTCTTCTTAGTCTTCCTTTGAGAACACAGCCTGACAATAATCAGACCATTTATGTATTCATTTGTCTTCTAAATTCAGCCTGTGTATAAATAATTTGATATTTTCTGGTTAGTAAAGATGGTGTTTATGCATTTTCCAAATTTGCATGACGTTTATGAATTTATGGATCACAAAGCTGAATGATCGCAGTCTTTTCACCTCATGTCATAGGTCACCATCCTGTGTGTGACATTGATGATGCACATCGGAAAGGTTGCAAGAGAGATTATCAATAGTTGACCTTCTGATTGGTGACAATATGCAGGTTTTGGTCTTTCTGTAATCATGTTCAATCTCATCAGTTGTCTCCCAGGTCTGTGGAACATCAGGGTTTAGAGAGGTTAACACAAGCAATCACAGTCAACGTCTGCCTGTTGTGACAGTATCAGCCCTGTGATCAGTATATCAGCATATTGGTCTGCACTCTATCAAATGTCTGGAATAAACTTCCAAAAATCCCAGCAGCCAAACAGGAAACAGAATTCAGTGTAACTCCAACAAGAGCATTTAAGCTGTTGATCTATTGACTTCCCCTCCCTACTGTACCAACCCTGTAGCCTGTCTTTGATAAGCCTGCCAGCTCAGCTTAAAACGCTGTGAGATGAGGTTTGGAAGCAAACCGATAAAGAACGGTGAATCGACATGATCTTGTAGTCCAGCTACAACACAAACCCTGTAACATCTCTAATTCTGTCAGTACAACGCTTTAATAAGCCATGCAAGCCTTAAACAACTGCAACCCAATTCAGCCTTAGATCAAACAAAAACACTGGGAGAAAATTCACAGGCTTTGATGCTGGGCCAGTTTTGCAGTGATTTCGATTTTGAGAGATTGAGACATGGTCCCAGGTCTTCTATTTCAATATTATGCTTGAAAAATATAGATATATGTTTGTTAAGCTGATAGAAATTATTTTAATTATTTATTTTAGTTGTTCAAAAATTGATATGTTACATAACGTGGTGTGTAGAAACTCTCACGACGAGGAATAAAACTAGAAGGCAGACTTTAATAACAAAATACTCAGGAACCAGGAGAAACACAGGAGAAAACCACATTACAATCAAACGAGAACCGCCCAAGACTGAGGGAGAACACAGGGTATACAGTATATACAAGAGACAACAACGGACCTTAACAAGATGATTAACAAGACACATCTGAACTGAAACTCAAATCAATCTGTTACTATGACAGCTAAAGAGTGGCGGGAAAACTGAACAAAGGAAGACGTGACTAATGAAAACAAACTTTAAACATGTACAAATAAACCAAACATGTGACATGATACACATGCAGAGCTTTTTTTTTTTTTTTTTTTTTTTTTTTTTTGCTTTTACTTCTGTTATTTAATAATAACAATCAATAATTATTTACAGAGGAAGAAGAATCATCCAACCATGGTAACACTTTATAATAAGTATACAGTAATAAAGTATTTACAAATCATTTGCAAACTATTATAGTTAATTTATGGTTTATAAACTGTAGTTAATACATTAATAGACTATTATGTGAGTGATAACACTTTGTTAATTACAGTGACAATGAAAAAACTCACTATTTATATATAGTCACAATATATATTTATATATAACACTAATGTGTTAACTACACTTCATAAACTATTAATTACTAATAGGTTGCAAATGGGTTACCCAATTGATTATTATTATTATTTAGGGAATTATATATATGCAAAGTTGTTTTGCATCCAAAATGTAAATATTTAGCAATATATAGCAAAAAAAAAAAAAAAATTCAAAAGGGAGAAGCAAGGAAGTGATAAGTCCAGAATGCAGGATCGCTTTGGAGGGTGGAATTTAAAGGCTCTAATGATGTGTTGTGTGCATGTAATCAATAATGTGAAAGAAATATTGCTTTCTGTGCCCCGAATAAAGAGTTCTCCTTGCCCATTTTATTACACAATTCTCTTTCTTTCATGGAGTAGACACTGCTCTTCATCTCAGTTGAGAACAAGAGCTCTTATATTTAAAATATTTTTCCCAATTGTGCATGTGGATCATACATTTTTAAATCTCATAGCACACACAGCCTGCGTATCCTTCACCCAGAGAGAGAGAGAGAGAGAGAGAAAGAGAGCTTTGGTGCCTTTTTTATATATGCATTTTTGCTGTTGTTTCACAATAACCAGCTTCAGACTAGAGCTATGAGAAGGAAGAGGGAGGGAGAGTTAAAGAAAATGCAATAAACAATTTGACATCTCTGCTGTGTGAGCAACAGCTCCTCTTGTTGTCTTAGGCTTCCATTGCTACTTGTGTCATGATCTGAGTCAAAACCCTGCTCCTCACAGCATAAGGGATGGGTGGAGAGGGGGATGGTGCTAGATCCTGGGGCTAGATGTTGATTTGAAGAGAGAAAAGAAAGAATAATAGTCTTTGATGTTTAGGAATAAAAGCTCCTGCCTCTCAGCTTTGAAGGCTGAATGTCAGGAAACCGCAAACTAATTGGTAGTGTTATCTCAGAGGATACTGGGGTACTGAAGAGACTGCCCCCTCCCTCCCATTACATGAGAGCAGAGGGCTAAGCACCCCCTGTAAACTAGATATAAGACTCAAACATAAGTAAAACACTGACTATATTTCCATCTCTGTCATATCAGTTATCAGCTGATCAACAATTTTCTATAGTATTTATCAGTAACAGTCAATATTGGATAATTGTGTGTACAATCTACATATATTTCTTACTTATATTTCTTGCATTATATTGTTGCATTAAGTTGATGAATAGAATTATATATCATATCATATGTCATAAATTATGAATAGAAATGCACTGATATTAAAATCCTGACCAGTATTGATGTTATGGCCAATATATTGATAAATGGCTGATATTGAAATTCTATTTTATTTCATCTAAATTAGAAATGAATATTAATCATTTTAAATATATAAAAGTGAATTTCAAAATATTATAATGTACAATATGAAAAACAAACATTAATTATAATCTTTAGTAAACCCCAAAATTAAAGTCCCGCTGCATGTAGTCAATAATTTTATCCCTTAAAACTCATCTTTGATCACCAAAATGAAGTTTTTTTCCTGTAAAAAATTCTTCATGCCTTAAAATAGCTTGAATGTAACTCAGCACCCTTGCCTCATTTAGTATACAAGGATTTTTAATATGCTAATTAGCCCCGCCTCCACTCCACTCACTGCGCAATGGTATCACTCTTTACAACGTCGGACACATAAAGGTAATTAACATGATTAGCCTTTTGCTTGACTACATTTAAAACAGCTAATAATGTGTTGCTAATGTTAAACAAACCATGTTGCCATTCGCCATCTCAGTCTGCCTTCTACAAATCAGTATCCTTAGAAATGCTTTGAACAACTTTGAATGTCAGTGGAGAAAGGCATATAGTTCATCATTACATCGTAATATACATCATATACATCATTCACCCACTATTTTTCTAAATGTACACAATTTTTCATATCAACAGAGAGAAAAAAAAAAAACTGGCTTCTCTTGAGACCCCCCTGCTTCAGAGCATAGTTAATGATATGCTAAAGCCTGCCGGCACGTTGACGTGATTGGTTACCAGGTAGTTTGTGACGTAAGAAACACCGGCGATTTCAAACTGCATTTTTGAGACTGTCTTTGGTTCACTGGAGTTTTAAGGAGAAATACTCAGAAATGGTGCTGACCTATGAATTTGCACATGGTAGCATATTAAAAACACCACATTGACATATAAACAACAATAAAAACTTTAAAGGAAAAATTCACCCAAAAATGAAAATTCTGTCATCATTTACTCACCGTCATGTTGTTCCAACCCTGTATGACTTTCTTTCTTCTGCGGAATAAAACATATATTTTGAAGGATGTTAACAATCAAACCATTTTGGTTACCACTGTACATATTAAAAATTATCTTACACAAAAGAATTTAAGTCATAAGGTTTGGAACAACATGAAAGTAAGTAAATGATTTTCATTTTTAGGTGAACTATCCCTGTTATTTATTTATTTTTATTTTTTTTTAAAGATTAACCTTAAGAGTGTTAGATGACAGCAAAAGTCTTTTAAATGTAACCATTAGCATATACACATAAAAATGTAATAATGTTCAATAAATGTTTTGAAAATTGAATATCAGCCAATAACCAATATGGTACTAATACTACAGTATTAGTACCGTATTGGTTATTGGCTGATATTCAATTTAATGCAATAATCATGCATCCCGAACACCTACATTCAGAGCTTTTCTAAAAATGCTTAGTTGTGTGGTATCGTTCTACAAGATAATAGATTTTCTTCAAGATTCTAAACACAAGGGCAGATTTAACACCGGACAAATGTAGACAGCTGCCTAGGGACCCCTGAAGACAATCAGGCCTGCCAACCACCATAATAGAACTGTTCACTGTCTCAAACAAAATTATCAACAAAGAACAAGAACATTTCTGTGCAAGCTGTACAAAAAAAAAAAAAAACCCAGGTAAATAAGCTGATTTGAGAAGGACAGACCCAACTCCTGTCCTTGCCTAGGGCCCCAAACCACTAAATCCGCTCCTGCCTAAACATACTGTCGCATGTTGAGAAATGTGCATCATTGGGAAGTTTTTAGCATTCAGCCAAGAGTGATATTTCATGGTGTTGTTGAAATGTGGCAGTTCAGTGTAACAAAACGAGATAAATATTTTGATTGCCTTTCCTCTCTGATATGGATATTTAACCTCCACATTGGTGCAGATTTTGGGATCAGTGTGAAATAGTGGTAACACTTTATTTTAGGGTTTAACTAGTTGCTTATTAGCATGGGTATTACAAGAATATTAGCTGTTTATTAGTACTTATTAAGCGCATTATTCTACATTCTTAATCCAACCCAATACCTAAACCTAACAACTACCTTACTAACTATTAATAAGCAGTAAATTAGGAGTTTATTGAGGGAAAAGTTGTAGTTAATAGTGAATACATGTTCCCTATACTAAAGTGTTACCAAAATAGTGTTAGTCAGAAATACACTGATGTTCCTTCAAGCAAAATTTTAATTCTTCGATCACACTAGTAGAGCCGTATATCTTGTATTTACTTTAACAGATAGTATCGTTCATGACTGAATAAATTATTAACAACACAGATCACATGCAAAATGCAACCCAGCGAATCTCTTTTACACAGCTAAAATCTTCTAAGAAGTTCAATCTAAAACTTTCCTGAATACGAACTAATCTCAATATTCCATCTGAAAAGGAAAAAGATTAAATAAGGCTTATGTGTCTAGATTATTTACAGTTATGTTGTATCAAATGCTTTAAATTCATAAGTCACAAGAATTCCAAGTAAAGAGAAAAACAGAAAAACAAAAAGAAACAGAAAAAAGAAGAGATGGAACAGACAGAATGAAAGAAAGACAGTGTTTGGATATGCTGTTGTTCCAGACCTCATTAATAATTCATCAATCTGAGTATTTCTATGAATGGCATTATTCAAATTATGTTAAGTCACATCAGCCCACGTTCTCAGTTCTTAAAGTGATGATGAAAGAGGTGTAATTTCCCCAGTGTCAGACACAATGTTTGAAAGACCCCTGTGATATGAATCACCTTCTAGTTATGACAAATTTTTTCTTTTGCAGGTTTTGCAGACATAGTTATCACTACGATTTAAGAACTGTTTCCATATTGAATAGCTTTTCAGAGATAATTTTAAGGTATAACACATTTAAAGATATAACACGATGGTGAATATTTTTCATTATCAAAAAAAACTGGGCCTGCTTGTATGGACATGAGTGTTAGATGACAATAAATGGTATTCTAAATGTAAAAATAGGTGGAAAGGAGCATGCACAATTAAATTTCCAATATCAATGGATATATTTACAATATCAATTGATACAAATCAAATAAAATGAATCTCTAATAACAACCAAGACATCGACATGACATGCATCCCTATAACTCAAAAGAACAAAAACAAAAACAAACAAAAAAAACACAACTATGGAAACCATCACAGCAGAATCTGATTTCCAAAAACTTTGACTGACAACATATATTTTTGCAGTAACCTCCTTTAGTCTGCTATCCAGGTTCTAAAAGGGTCAATAGTGGTGATTCAGTAAATTATAGTAAAATGGCAGATGCTGAATTAAAACAGGGCAGAAAAGAGTGTGATGATGAGACTCACTCAAATGGCCTATAATTCAGTCCGATAGAGGCACTCTGTTGCCAGGTTACACCATTTGGAAATTTAACCTTCCAGTTTTGCACAGAAAAGACCATTATGATTTTCTCACAGATTCAGTATTTATTTATTTAGACATTTATTTGTTTTAACAGGCTACAACACATCTGTCTTTGTTAATAATTTATTTCTGAGTTCTTGAGTATTTTAATGGATGTTGAAATCCAGGAGGTACTGACACACATTCATCACATATAGTCAAACATTACATTGCGTGAGCACTGGATTAATGTAACGGCTGGTTTCTGAAATGATGAAACTAATCTAGAGTGAGTAGTTAATTAAAAGAGTGAAGAAGGGCTATGGCAGAAGACAAAAAAAAAGACAGAACGATGAGTGTGTGGCAATTCTTCATATGATTAAAGATATATATGAATGTATAAATAACTACAGTAACACTTTATTTTAGGGCCTTTTAACTAGTTGCTTATTAGCATGCATATTACTAGAATATTAGCTGTTTATTAGTACTTATTAAGCACATATTAATGCTTTATTCTGCATGACCATATTCTACATTCTTAATCCTACCCAATACCTAAACAACTTACTTAGTACCTATTAATAAGCAGTAAATTAGGAGTTTATTGAGGGAAAAGTTGTAGTTAACAGTGAATACATGTTCTCTATACTAAAGTGTTACCATAACTACTAATCTGATGTACAAAAACTCACAATCATCAAGATAAGGAATAATCCCTGCTGGTACACACATCAAGCTGAAGAACTATAGGACTCTCAGCTGAACAAATGAATCCTAAAATACTCTAGATCACCAATTTGTCTGACTGACAATTCAGTTTAGAGGGATTAAAGGGATTTCTCAGGTAAGACTTAATTTTAACCAAAGATAAAAGAAGAAAAGTAAAATATAAAAAATTACAGCTGTGAATTAGAAATAAAGCAAGTATCTGTGGCTTCCTAAAGACTGTAAAGAGCAGCATAGTCCCACTGGGATCATTTGAGTTATACTGTGACATTCACCACATACCTATGAGGAAGAGAGCAATAGAATGAGAATGAGCAGAAATAATAACACTACGACAAGAGAAAGAACAAATAAATGAGTAACAGAGAAAATGCAGCAATGAAAATGTGAGTGAGTTATGAAAGGAGTAAATGTAGCACACCTAAAAAAGGCTGAATCATTTCCTGCTGCTACATGTGACGTCTTTGAGTCTCACTGAATTTATACCCAACATACACTGAATTTAATTTAACCATGGCAAATAAAACATGCTAAGATGAAGTGATAACAAACAGACCAAATATGAATGATATATTAATGCCTAATGCATATCTCTAATGGGTTATTTGTAAAATTAGAAGCTCTTCAGTCTAAATGGCATTGGTCATCACAGTACACAGTAAAAGTGGGGTCTGACTTAACAAATTGGCTTAAATTGAAGTCTTCTGCCCATCACATGTACAGTATGCTGTGTTCATGAAGAAGAGGTTATTAGCATTAATGGAGGAGGCCAGTGAGGAGCACCATCTCTCTGCTAGTGGATGGATCCGATGGAGCAGTAATATTCTAATTGGATCCATCCCATTAAAAAAAAGCTTGTTTTCCTTGATTACTTTGATGTTTGGCTTGGAGCAACGGGGGCAGTTCCATTTATTTACTCCCTCTCTCTCCCGTTCTCCCTCTCCTCGTCTTAATAAATTGGCTCAGCAACTGATCTACACCAAACAGACTCAGCCTCAGAAAACACTCTAGTGCCCCCTACAGGCAAGCATCAGAAGAACAAACATTAGCTATTCTAAGCACGTGGCGCTCGGGGGAAAACAGAGTAGATCAAAACAGGCCTCCAGATTTATGATTTTATTCTGTTGCCCCATGAAATTCCTTTTAACGGTCTTGTTCATCAGTGTTATTCAGGAATCATTCATGTCACCTTGAACACAAGACCGTAGTTGCATGTGAGTTTCAACTGTGATCTAAGCTTTTTGTCTCAAATAATTTGCATTATCATATAGTCACTGTAAAAACGGACTATTTTTACATTTTAAAATTCTATTCTATTCTATTCTATTCTATTCTATTCTATTCTATTCTATTCTTCTCACACTAGAACTGTCCCCAGAGTCTGGTTTCATATCAGCTAAGTGTTTGGATACAAAAGTGCACTGAGGCTGCCGCTAAATCCCAGATCTTAATTAAACTAGGATTATGGGTCAATTGGGTGACTAAAAGAAACAGAGATATAATACTAGATAAAACAATATTTTACAGCTAAAAAAATGAATTATAAAAATCAAGGACATTGTGAAAGCAGGACAGGCAGAAAGATTGAAAATAGAAAATCAGAACAAGAGTGTAAGATGAAGTGAAATGTAAATTCAAGCACATGCACTGAAGCAAGAGTGAGGCAAGTCAAGTCAGCCTTGGCACAAAATTTCCTCACAAACTCAAACTATAATACAGATATGCACACAAAACTCACATCATTGATTTGTGAATTTGAATTGTGATTGTTCCTGTTGTGTTCTCACGCATCACTGCAGAGGATGAATCTGATCTGGTGAGAGTTTTTGAGTGCTTTTTACAGAATAGGAGGGCCAAAGCAAATATACTGATTAAAATCACAGTAGCCTCCAAACACACACACACACACACACACACACACACACTGAATCTGCTAATATCAATGTTTTTTAGTCCTGATCTAAGAGAGATGAATAGTGACAGTCAGTGAGACATATCCTGAGGCCAAATGCATGCATATAAACACACCACAACACAAATCCATTTCACTCACAGACACACACACACACACACACACACACACGTTTGTTTTTGTGAATTGTGGGGACATTCCATAGACGTAATGGTTTTTATACTGTACAAACCATATTTTCTATCCCCCTACCCCTAAACCTACCCATCACAGAAAACTGTGCACATTTTTACTTTCTCAAAAAAACTCATTCTGTATGATTTATAAGCCTTTTGACAAATGGGGACATGGAGTAATGTCCTCATAAGTCACCCTCTCCTTGTAATACCTATGTCATACACATGTCATTATACAAATTTGTGTCCTGATATATCACAAAAACACACGCACACATACACGCACATACGCACACATTTGTTTTGCTATCAAAGTAAGGACATTCCATAGGTGTAATGGTTTTTATACTGTACAAACTGTATATTCTATCCCCCTACACTACCTCTACCCCTAAACCTACCCATCACAGAAAACTGTCTGCACTTTTACATTTTTAATAAAACATTGTTTAGTATGATTTTAAAGCTATTTTAACTCATGAAATGTCCTCATATTGCATGTTTACGTCATAATACTAATGTAGCACCCATGTCGTTATACAAATTTGTGTCCTCATAAATCACAAAAACGTGCGCGCGCACACACACGCACACCATGTTGGGTTTTCATGTTTTATGGGGACATTTCATAGACATAATGATTGTTATACTGTATAAAATTCTATCCCCAAACCCTAAATCTACCCATAACAGAAAACTTTCTGCATTTTTAAATTTTCAAAAAACATCACTTAGTATGACTTATAAGCTGTTTTCCTCACACAGGTTTACTTAAACATTTACCTACAATTTATATATATACAGGTGCTGGTCATATAATTAGAATATCATCAAAAAGTTGATTTATTTCACTAATTCCATTCAAAAAGTGAAACTTGTATATTATATTCATTCATTACACACAGACTGATATATTTCAAATGTTTATTTCTTTTAATTTTGATGATTATAACCGACAACTAAGGAAAATCCCAAATTCAGTATCTCAGAAAATTAGAATATTACTTATGACCAATACAAAGAAAGGATTTTTAGAAATCTTGGCCAACTGAAAAGTATGAACATGAAAAGTATAAGCATGTACAGCACTCAATACTTAGTTGGGGCTCCTTTTGCCTGAATTACTGCAGCAATGTGGCGTGGCATGGAGTTGATCAGTCTGTGGCACTGCTCAGGTGTTATAAGAGCCCAGGTTGCTCTGATAGTGGCCTTCAGTTCTTCTGCATTGTTGGGTCTGGCATATCGCATCTTCCTCTTTACAATACCCCATAGATTTTTTTATGGGGTTAAGGTCAGGCGAGTTTGCTGGCCAATTAAGAACAGGGATACCATGGTCCTTAAACCAGGTACTGGTAGCTTTGGCACTGTGTGCAGGTGCCAAGTCCTGTTGGAAAATGAAATCCGTATCTCCATAAAGTTGGTCAGCAGCCGGAAGCAAGAAGTGCTCTAAAACTTCCTGGTATACGGCTGCGTTGACCTTGAACCTCAGAAAACACAGTGGACCAACACCAGCAGATGACATGGCACCCCAAACCATCACTGACTGTGGAAACTTTACACTGGACCTCAAGCAACGTGGATTGTGTGCCTCTCCTCTCTTCCTCCAGACTCTGGGACCCTGATTTCCAAAGGAAATGCAAAATTTACTTTCATCAGAGAACATAACTTTGGACCACTCAGCAGCAGTCCAGTCCTTTTTGTCTTTAGCCCAGGCGAGACACTTCTGACGCTGTCAGAGTGGCTTGACACAAGGAATGCGACAGCTGAAACCCATGTCTTGCATAGTGGTTCTTGAAGCACTGACTCCAGCTGCAGTCCACTCTTTGTGAATCTCCCCCACAATTTTGAATGGGTTTTGTTTCACAATCCTCTCCAGAGTGCGGTTATCCCTATTGCTTGTACACTTTTTTCTACCACATCTTTTCCTTCCCTTCGCCTCTCTATTAATGTGCTTGGACACAGAGCTCTGTGAACAGCCAGCCTCTTTTGCAATGACCTTTTGTGTCTTGCCCTCCTTGTGCAAGGTGTCAATGGTCGTCTTTTGGACAACTGTCAAGTCAGCAGTCTTCCCCATGATTGTGTAGCCTACAGAACTAGACTGAGAGACCATTTAAAGGCCTTTGCAGGTGTTTTGAGTTAATTAGCTGATTAGAGTGTGGCACCAGGTGTCTTCAGTATTAAACCTTTTCACAATATTCTAATTTTCTGAGATACTGAAATTGGGATTTTCCTTAGTTGTCAGTTATAATCATCAAAATTAAAAGAAATAAACATTTGAAATATATCAGTCTGCAATGAATGAATATAATATACAAGTTTCATTTTTTGAATGGAATTAGTGAAATAAATCAACTATATATATATATATATATATATTTTTTTTTTTGTACAAATGATGACACAATTGGAGGTTTTGTCAAATTTAGCAGAGTATAGCGATGTATGTACAAACACATATTGCACACACCTTGGTTTTATTATATTCGTGAGGTAATCTAAAAAAAAGTGTGATTTGCTAAACTCTGCTAAACTCTAAAACCCTTTAAAAGTAACCCACACAAACCTGATGATATTAGGAGATGAAAAGTAAACCATGACATGGCAACATTTTGACCACTTCAAATCTTCTCATGGGTAAGTTTTCAACATTTTCCATTTGTGTAGATATTTTCAAACATGTGGCCCTCACAAGTAAAGTCAAAGCTGTTTTAACATATGTATAAACACATAAGTGCCTTGTGCAAAACAACTATAAATAAATCAGTTGATAGATAAAAAGTTTAACAGATAAAAGTGATTAAAGTGATTTTCCTTACACGACACAATTGAGATGAGTTTCAAACCAACTGGTCATGAAATATGTGCATTTTATCATTTAATAACATTACTCACAGACTTTAGGCACTGAGGGTCAAAATAGCACTGTCTTCATTAACAAGTTATTTAATTTAGACTTTATCACACAATGACTGTTCAGCTTGAGTTTGCACTAATAAAGTAACTTTCAAATAGTATTGTTCCTGTGACTTTCATTTTACAATTTAGGCAGCACTGAATAAATTAAAGCTCTGTCAGCAATTTGATAAGCCCTGCAAAGTTTAGTTGCATCCCACTCCTTCCCTTTCGCATCCTCTCTTGCTCTCAAGATAGTGGTGCATTCAAGTCACTTAGATTAGTGATTGTGATTAGAAGGTTTCTCTTAATTAACCTCCATTTTTAATTTCTTTTACAACTCATTTTCAACAGAAATAAAATTGCAGCATAGCCTCATGGGTGTCACATGTCTTGTGTTTCTGTTTCCCCTGTGACCTAGTTTTCCCCTGTCTGATTAGTTCATTTCATCCACCTGTGTCTAGTTAATTATCCCATCACCTTGTTTAGTTCCCTTTGTTGGTCTCTTGTATATATACCCAGTGTTCTCCTTCACTCCTTGTCCGTTCTCGTTTACATTTATGGTGTCTGTACCTCGTTGGATTCTCCTATTTTTGATTAAAGACTTATTCGTATGCTCATCTTCATCTTTGTCGCGAGTTTATATACAGCAATTGTAACAGAAGAACGGACCAAAACAGTGCTTTTTTGCGGCGTTTTTTCCCCTCAGTTCTTGTTTCTTGTTTTTTTTCCCTCATGAATCTACCCGCTGTCCAGCTTCTCTGCCTGGTGCAGGGAGACCACTCGCTGGTACAACACACGAGTGACGTTCTCCAGCTTGCGTGCTAGACTAACTTCCCGGACCACTCGCTCTGTGTATACTATCACACCGGCCTGAGCGAGCGGTCCAAGGCACGCATTCCAGCGGGCGGTCCAACAGAGGACTTCACCGCATTCGTGGAGTGGGTGCTGTTAAACAACAACTCTCCGTTCACCATCGGCCCTGCTGAGGATGACACCAGCACCACTCCACATTCAGAGACCAGCCACCCGCCACCGACTACGTGCACGATAGAGAGACAGGAGCCCACCGCAGACCGTGGAGTTCAACCTGCCGGGACGAACGAGACCGAACCTGAGGAGAGAACGGAAGGAGTCGTCGCCCCGGAATGTGAACCGCAAGGTGTGTCTGACCAGGTGCATGAGCCCGTTACAACGTGTGCTGTCGAGGGAGTGTTAGTAGAGTTCGAGGGCTGGGAGGAAAGCCCCGCCCACAACCTCACCGCGGTGGATGGGATCACTATGGCCACTGGAACCTTTTTGGATTTATTGGATGTGTTTGAGGAGGTAAATTCCCTATGTCTCCTTTCTCCGCTATTTCCGTCCAGCACTGAACTGCCTGTTTCCCCGCTGGTTCCATCCAGCACTGAACTGCCTGTCTCCCCGCTGGTTCCGTCCAGCCCTGAACTGCCTGTCTCCCCACTGGTTCCGTCCAGCCGTGAACTGCCTGTTTCCCCGCTGGTTCCGTCCAGCACTGAACTGCCTGTCTCCCCGCTGGTTCCTTCCAGCCCTGAACTGCCTGTCTCCCTGCTGGTTCCGTCCAGCCCTGTCTCTCCTATGTTCCCTCCCAGCCTCCCTCTCCCGCCTCCTCAAACTGCCTGCTCACCATTCCTGCCTCCTCTAGTACCCTTCAGCCCCTCTTCAGCTCCATCACTCAAGTGTATGGACACGATTCGAAGCTTCAGGCCACCAGCTCCACCTAGGCCAGAGGATCTCCAGGCTCCGCCTCCAGCCTCCAGCCTCCGAACCCTACACTCCACAGCGGCCTGTCAACGCGTGGCTCCTCCCTCCATCGGTTCCACCGGAAACCCTCAGCCTCAAGACTCCACCGGGCTCCCTCGTCCCACAGGCTCCGACTTGGTCAGTCGTTGTCCAGCTTGCACCTTTGGTTTCACCTGGCTCCTCTTTCCCCCCGTCTTCTCCTTCGTCCTCAGTCACACCGCCTCCGTCTCAGTCTTCAGGTCCCTGGTCTCCACCTCAGATGGTCATCGTCCCGGCTCCATCTCGGTCTCCAGATCCAGCAGTGTCGTGTGGGCTCTCCGGCATGCCAGCTCCTCCTGGATCTCCATCATAGGTGGCGTCTCCATCGGCCGTCCCCAGGGTGGCGCCGCTCAACTCACCACTATGCCGTCTCCCGTTCTCGACTCCACCCTGGGGCCTCATCAGGGTTGGTCTCTGGACCAACATCTGGCTCCTCCTGCTCCAGGCTTCCCCTTGGCTCCTCCCACCCTCCACTCCTCCTTGGACTATTTTTGTCGTTTTCTGTGGACTTTTGTTTTGTTCCTCCGCCCTTCGCCCTCCTCCTCCTTTATAGGTATATAAGTGTGTTAGAGAAGAGTAAAAGAGTTTGTAATTTGTGGAAACTGGATTAGCTTTTTATCTAATTTGGCAGTTTGTTTGCCAAACAGTTTGTAACTTGCAAAATTGAGTTCAGACTTAGCATTCAGACATGTTTAAGGGATAGTTCATCCAAAAATGAATATTTTGTGATTATTAAAATATAATATTTTGTGTTCCACAGAAGAAAGGAAGTCATAGAGGTTTGGAGCAACGCGAGGGGTGAGAAAATTATGACTATTTTCATTTTTGAGTGAACTATTACCTTAAAGTCATAGTTAGTCTAGGTTGTTTAGCTCAGATGAATCAGAAATCAGCAGGATTTCCAGTGGAGACTGATCAGTGAACCTCACCTCGCGCATCACTGATGAGATCAAACCACAGCTGTGCTCTCTAAAACATGATACATTACTGCCTTGTGTACAACACCTTTCTCTCTACTGCATTTTTTCACTGCAGAATTAAATATGAACTGATAAGTCTGAACAACATTGAAAACCAATTTTAGATTACAGTTTACTAGAAGTTACCAGTCACTATTATTTATACTCTACCCACTAGCAGAACTCTTCCTCAAAATGAAATGTTTTCTTCATCAGTCAGAGAGCTGAAGCCTGAAGGATCAGCAGAAGACAATCAGACCACTCTGTTTACAGTCTATTTGTCTTTCTCTGCCTCTCTTTCTATGGACAGACTCTTGGCTAATATTGTTCTAGAAGACAGACTTTAGAAGACTGACATACACAGCACAGATGCACAAACACACAACATAAATTATATACACTCATCTGCCACTTTATTAGGTACACCTTACTTGTACCAGGTTGGACCCCCTTTTGCCTTCAGAACTGCCTTAATTCTATGTGGCATAGATTCAACAAGCTACTGGAAACATTCCTCAGAGATTTTGGTCCATATTGACATGATGGCATCACACAGTTGCTGCAGATTTGTCGGCTGCACATCCATGATGCAAATCTCCCGTTCTACCACATCCCAAAGGTGCTCTATTGGATTGTGAATTGTAGCCTCAGTTTCATGTTTTTAGCTGACAGGACAGGTACCCGGCATGGTCTTCTGCTGCTGTAGCCCATTTGTTTCATGGTTTGACGTGTTGTGTGTTCAGAGATGCTCTTTTGCAGAAATCATTGGTTGTAACAAGTGGTTATTTGAGTTCCTATTGCCTTTCTATCAACTTGAACCAGTATGGCCATTCTCCTCTGACCTCTGGCTTCAACAAGGCATTTTCACCTAGAGAACTGGATATTTTCTCTTTTTCAGATCATTCTCTGTCATTTTGTGAGTGAAAATCCCAGTAGATCAGCAGTTTCTGAAATACTCAAATCTCACGGCGATCTCACAGCCCGTCTGAAACCAACAACCATGCCACATTCAAAGTCACTTAAATCACTTTTCTTTCCCATTCTGATTCTTAGTTTAAACTGCAGCAGATCATCTTGACCATGGCTGTGTCCAAAATCGCCCCCTATACCCTTAAATAGGGCACTATTTAAGGGGACACTATTTAAGAGGACAGCCATTTGTAGTGTTGTCCGAAACCATAGTGGAAGTTATTGAGTGCACTCATTCAATCCCACAATAGTGTGTGCCAGTTTGTTCCCTTGATTGTATATCCCATTCCCCTGTTGCCCATTAATTAGCTCTGTGTATTTAAGTCCTGTCTTCCTTCAGTTCATTGTTTAGTCTAAAATGCGTTTTGTCTGTTCCCCTGTGATATATTTTGATTAAAGATTATTTTGTTTGAATCTTCATCTGCTTCCTGGTAGCACCCGTGACAATAAGATGCTGTTTGCCACTGAATCATCCATCTTCCAAACTGCATGTGGCTCCAGTGTAATATCATACAGGTATAAATACCTTTTTCATTGAATATTAAATTATTTAATTAAGGTACATAGTTTCCGTGACATACTTCAAGATAAATCTTTTCATCTTACTACTGGAGCTGCCAGTTTGCTTAAGGATTAGTTTACTTTCAAATAAAATGTTTCTGATAATTTACTCACCCCCATGTCATCCAAGATGCTCATGTCTTTCTTTCTTCAGTCGAAAAGAATTAAGGTTTTTGATAAAAACATTCCAGGATTATTCTCCTTATAATGGACTTCAGTGGCCTCCAAACGGTTGAAGGTCAAAATTATAGTTTTAGTGCAGCTTCAAAGGGCTTTAAATGATACCAGACGAGGAATAAGGGTCTTATAAAACCATACTTTCGTGTTCTTCAAAAAGCTTACACTGTATGTCCTACGCCTTCCCTATTCTACTTACGGAACGAACGCAGCACCAGTTATTTTTTTTTCCGTAAGTAGAATAGGGAAGGCATAGGACATAGGACTTTTGAAGAATACGAAAGTACGGTTTTGGTGGAAGCACTTGGAAGGCGATCATTTGTTTATATAAAGCATATACATTTACATTTTCTTCAAAAATGACAGATCGTTTAGCTAGATAAGACCCTTATTCCTCGTCTGGTATCATTTAAAGCCCTTTGAAGCTGCACTGAAACGTCTCAGTTACGTATGTAACCCTCGTTCCCTTAAGGAGGGAATGGAGACGTACGTCAGTAGTGACCGACCATTTGGGATATTGCTAGAGAGCCCTGTCAGCTTCGAGTAACTAAAAACAAGCCAATGGAATAGGAAAGCAGATGCAATCACACTCTGTTTTTCACTACAGCGAGGGCACAGGAACTGTGGCGACGGGACGTACGTCTCCGTTCCCTCCTTCAGGGAACGAGGGTTACATATGTAACCGAGACGTTCCCTTTCAGTCCGTCACGTTCGATGTACGTCAGTAGTGACCGACGAATTGGGATCCCAAATAAAACGCCACAGTTACAGACCCCTTCCAGCGCCCAGCACAAGCTCTAGCCACCCAGCGCACCAAAGTGGCAGGAACCGTGGGCACATATCCAGGCTGGGGTCAGGCTGGGGTCTCAGGATAACATGAGAGTCACTGGGCCCGAATTCCAGGCATGATTCGTTGACCGAAAATGCGTGCAGGTCCCCTACCCTTTTGAGCGAGGCCAATGCAACCAGGAGGACGGTCTTTAGAGATGGTGCTTTTTTTCGACTGATTGCAAAGGCTCGAAGGGATGACCCTGGAGAGATGTAAGTACCAGGGTGAGATCCCAAGAGGGTATAGAGGAAGGGCGAGGCGGATTTAGTCTCCTCACCCCCCTCAGGAACCTGATGATCAGATTGTGCTTCCCCAAAGACTTACCATCGACTGCGTTGTGATGTGCGGCAATAGTGGCAACATACACTTTGAGGGTGGAGGGAGACAGCCTTCGCTCCAAGCCCTCTTGCAGGAAGGAGAGTACAGATCTGATCGAGCATGATCGGGGGTCCTCTCGGTGAGAGGAACACCATTTAACTAACAGGTTCCACTTCAACGCATAGAGGCTCCTAGTGGAAGGAGCTCTAGCGGAAGTGATAGTGTCTACAACCGACTGGGGGAGATCACTTAGAACCTCCGCATCCTGTCCAAGGACCACACATGAAGTTTCCACAGGTCGGGACGCGGGTGCCAGAGGGTGCCCCGTCTCTGAGTCAGAAGGTCCTTCCTTCGAGAAATGGGCCAAGCAGGTGCAGTCACGAGGAGTGTCAGATCCGAAAACCAGGTCCGAGTGGGCCAATATGAAGCCACTAGCAAAACCTGCTCCTCGTCCTTCCTGAGCTTGCACAGGAGCTGTGCGAGAAGGATCACTGGGGGAAACGCATATTTGCGTAGGCCCCGGGGCCAGCTGTGTGCCAGAGCATCTGTGCCGAGCGTGCCCTCGTTCAGGGAATAGAACAACTGGAAATAGGCAGTGTCCGGGGAGGCAAACAGATCTATCTGTGCCTCACCGAAGCGCTGCCAGATCAGCTGGACCACCTGGGGATGGAATCTCCATTCGCCCGGAAGTGGAGGCTGCCGTGAGACAACTGCTCCCGCGAGCTGGCCAGGATGAGCCAGTCGTCGAGGTAGTTGAGGACACAAATGCCCCTGTTCCTTAAGCGGAACAATGGCCGCCTCCACAACCTTCGTGAAGACGCAGGGCGACAGGGCCAGCCCGAAAGGGAAAGGCCTTTGTACTAATATGCCCGACCATCGAACGCAAACCGTAGGAAGGGTTTGTGTCAAGGCAGAACAGAGACATGAAAGTATGCGTCCTTCAGGTCGATCGTTGCAAACCAATCCTGGGGACGGATGCATTCGAAAATGCGCTTCTGTGTAAGCATCTTGAATGGCAGCCTGTGAAGGGACCGATTAAGGACACGCAGATCCAAGATTGGCCGTAGCCCACCGCCCTTCTTGGGTACAATGAAGTAGGAGCTGTAAAACCCTGACTTCATATCGGCTCGAGGGACCAGCTCGGTTGCATCCTTCGCCAGGAGGACAGCAATCTCTGCCCGGAGAACAGGTGCATTGTCCAGTGACACGCGAATGTAGTGGACACTCCTGAAGACCGGGGGACACCAGGGCGAACTGAATCGCATAGCCGAGTCTGATAGTGCGAATGAGCCAGCGGGACGGGCTGGGAAGCGCTAGCCACGCTCCCAGACTCTGAGCCAGCGGGACCAAAAGCATCACAGACGTACCGGGGGTGGGGCAGCGAAGCAGAGTGCTGGGACCCGATCAGACTCTGCAAGGTGGCAGTGTGCATGGGAGACAGCGCATGGGAGGCGGCCTCGACCATCACACTGGGACCTGCTGGCGATGTGAGAGGGGGCTGAAAATGGCAAGGCGGTGCCTCTCACACTGACAGCCGTGCCCTCTTGTAACCTGGAGGATTGGGAAACTGCTCTTTTTGTGTGGAAGTGGGTACCGCTGGACTCCGGAAAGCCAGCAGCGGGACGGACAGAAACACAAATTCCCACTCCGGGGGTGGGAGAGATGCTGGAATCCTCTCCCGAAGAGCAGAATTCTTCCCCTCTCAGGGCCGCTTCCTCGACCTCTTGCCACCTGGCTTGGCTTGAGCGGGCTGGGCGCCGCGTCCGCGACCGGCTCCCTGCTGCTCCCTGCTGCGGCTCCCTCGGCGACGGGCAGACTGAGACTGAGCCGCCGGCGGTGGGGTGGAGGCAGCAGCGGACCGCCATAGCAAGACGTGTTTTATGGCCTCAGCCTGCTTCTGGGCGGCTGAGAACTGCTGGGCAAAGCTCTCGACTGCGTCACTGAATAGGCCGACCTGAGACACGGGGGAATCCGGGAACCGATATTTATCGGTCTCCCTCATGTCGGCCAGGGTCAGCCAGAGGTGGCGCTGCTGGACTACTAGCATAGCCATCGCTTGACCAACAGAACGTGCCATCACTTTAGTCGCCCAGAGGGCGAGGTCAGTGGCGGCCCACAGCTCCCCAAGCAGCTGTTGATCAAGACCCCCCTAGGGCATCTCCAAAAGTGCTTTTGCCTGGTAAACCTGCAAAAGGGCCATGGCGTGCAGGGCGGAGGCAGCTTGTCCACAGGCTCTGTAAGCTTTCTCCGTCAAACCTGAGGAGAATTTACAGGCCTGGGATGGGAGATGCGGCTCACCACGTCACCAGCAGCCATTGGACATAGCTGCATCGCAACAGACTGCTCGACTGGGGGAATCTGCATGTATCCCCTAGCCTCTCCGCCATCCAGGGTGGTGAAGGCGGAAGAGGGACCAGGTCTAGAACGAGCACTATATGGCGTCCGCCAAGACTTAGTCACCTCCTCATGCACCTCCGGGAAGGAAGGCATCGGGGCGCTGGGGACCAGCGTGGGCCGGGACACGGTGGAAGATTCCAGACGAGCCCGACCTTCTCGGCAGCCTGGGAAAGCATAACCGTCAACTCAGGATCGGGCTCGGGCAACGCTACTGACCCAGAGGGAGGTAACACAGCTGAGTCTTCATCTCCTGAGGACTCTTGCTCACCTTCCGATGCTGCGATCAACATTTCATCGTCCGCAGGCGTGCCGAAGGAAACGGAACTGGTTGAGGGACCAGCACGATCCAATGGCAGCACCACAGGCTGCAGTGTTGTAGAGGGGGCAGGGGCCCGCGGAGCGGCGCTCGGTGGGGAAGCCCTGACCATGATCCTCAGATCACCCTGCCTACACGCCGATGTGCTGAACTCCCAGACACGTGATGCAGTGATTAATTCTTAGATGTGTATGTGTTCTATGGTTTTCTTGTTTTTTGTTGGCTTTACTCTTAGATGTGTATGTGTTTTGTTTTTTTCATGTTTCATATTAAGTTAAGGTTTGGTGTTTATTTATTTTTAATGTACAGCACTTTTGACAACCTTGGTTATATTGAAATGTACTTTATAAATAATAAATACAAAATACGAATACAAATATTCACTCTGATTAATGTCTAATATACAGCATATATATATATATATATATATATATATTTTTTTTTTTTTTTTTCTCCACCCCATACACAAAATAGTGTTATTTAAAGGAGTCATCATATATTTTTATTATTTTTCCCCTGGGGTTCATATATATTTTTCTGTTCCAAAAACAGTCATTTTTAATCTTTCTTCTAACCTTTAGAAATAAACAGTCTGTTTTCTGCTGCTGAGCAAAGTTGTTGTGGTTGTGAAAGTTCAGAATGAGTTTTTGATGCTCAGTTACAATAAATGTTCTTTTTGACCAGGGAAAGCTTTAATTTTATTTATTTATTTATTTATTTATTTATTCATTTTAAAAAGAAAAGAAAAAAGATTAAGCTATTTTCTCTCAAAAGATCAAAGAATAATAGATTCTGTATTATCTGACCCCTTCAATAATCACAAGGCAACAGAAATAAACAAGATAATTTGACAAAGCAGAAGTTGGCAGCACATATTCCCTACCTACACTTGGACATACATTCACTTTCTCTCTCCATTTCTTCCTCTTTTCCAGCTGTTTTAACTCCAGTGAAATAAAACTTATGCATAAATCAACATTCGCAAATTTAAGTTGTGTATTTATTTCTGATTTCCTTAACTAATTGGCTTCATTAATCAATGAAGTAAATGATCTTTGAAAAACCATGTAATGAACATACAATTACTTTGTTTGAGCAACCAGCCAACTATGGTAGTGTTTATTGATTTGTGGTTATATTTGTTCGAGCTTGACAATTTTGCCTTTCTGTTTATTTTCTAATATACATTTCTAATTACAAATAAGTACAAAGATTAAATTGTTAAAAGGATGCTTATAAGAGAGCATACATCTGAAACTGCTGAGGCTGTGAAGAGTTTCAGTTATATTACCCACCAGGTACATTGTTCTCAGCATACTGTCATTCTTTAAAGGAAAACAAATCATTACTCATCATTTGCCTGCCTTTTTTGTTGTTGTTTTTCAGATCAGCTGCTATAAAAGACAAACTGAAATCTGAGTGCAGAGACAACTGAAGAAGAGTATGTTTTAATGTCGAATCACCTCTGTTGTAGAGATTTTTTGAAAATACAATTTGGAAATTGTATTGGAAATGTACGTGAAACACATTAAAATGATGCTTCAAATATAACTATTATATGTATAAATATTATATGTATATAACTGTTATTCAAGAAGTATTAAAAGTACATTATTTAAAGAAATACACTTAAATTGTACTAAATGTGCTTAAAGTGGTTCAATTTGAACACAATTTCAATATATTTAATATATTGCAAATAGCTTAAAATTGAACTTAAGTACATCTTGAAATACCCTTATACTTGAAGTTGTTTCAAAATAATACATTTAATATGTACTTAGTATAGTATAATTTTAATATATTAAATGTGTCTAAAAAGGCACAATTTAAATATATTTCCTCTTCACCTGGGTCTCCCTGTTGTGCATTAATAATTAGTCATTTTAGCAGACATATCTATTTAAGTGACTTGCTCAAGGGCACAATGTTGATAGTTCATGGCTTGCTCCTTACAGGGCCTGAACCAGAGGGTTAGAGACCGAGACCAGAGAGGGTCGAGTCCGAGTTGAGACCGAGACCAGAGAGGGTCAAGTCCGAGTTGAGACCGAGAGCAGAGAGGGTCGAGACAGAGACCAGAGATCGTCGAGTCCAAGTCGAGATCGAGACCAGAGAGGGTAGAGACCAAGACCAGAGAGGGTCGAGACCGAGACCAGAGAAGGGTCGAGTCAGAGTCGAGACCGAGACCAGAGAGGGTTGAGTCTGAGTCGAGACCGAGACCAGAGAGGGTCAAGTTTGAGTCAAGACCAAGACCAAGACCAGAGAGGGACGAGTTTGAGTCAAGTTCAAGTTCACATAAGGTTGGGTCAAGACCTAAAGAAATCTAAAGACCTAAAAGAATATGTAAATGTTTGGTGGAAACAATAAAATTGGCACCATACTCATCAAATATACCATGGCATGTACTGTATTTTATTTACTTAGAGTAATATTGGTTTAAAAAATATTATCGGTTAATGGTAAAAAGGCCACATAGTAGGTGGTGTAAAGGTAATTTGTTAGAAAATATTTCTATTTTAAATAAATAAATGTTATTTTTAACATTTTTAAATCAAATATTTTAAATCAATAGACTGAAAAAAAAGGATCACAGTGTCACGGTTCTGTTCAGTTAGTTTCTTTTTCATGGACTTTTAGTTTGTTACCTTCAGTCATAAGTGCTTCCTTTGTCTAGTTTCCCGCCACAATCTGTCACCATGGACACTATCCCAATCATCACAGCTGTTTGTCATATGGGTTAATTATCTGTGTATTTGAGTTCCCTGGTTTCTGTTCATTGTTGTCAGGTCTCGTCTTTGTTCGGATATTGTTACGTTCCTCTCTCTCTGTGGATTTATTAAAGACTGCCTTGTATTCTTCATCTTCATGTTTGCATGAGTTTTACCAGCACAGTCCCTGACAGAAGACCCAACCTAGAACAGATACGTTACCTAAACAGTTTTGTGTCGTTTTTGTTTCCTTTAGTTTTTTCCCCCCACCGTCTCTATGGACTTTCTTGCCATTGCCCTGCTATGTTTGGAGCAGAGGGACCGCTCCCTGGTGTGTGATCACACACCAGGGATTTTTTTGGAGTTGACGTGCCTAACACACTATCCCGACTGCTCGCTTAGGCCGGAGATATAAAACGGCACGTCTCCCATGGAGCAGTCCTCATGAGGATTTCGCAGAGTTTGTCAAATGGGTGCTGGTGAACAACTTGTTATCGTTCACCGTCTGCTCCACCGAAAATGAACTCACCAGCCCTGCTCTGCCGCCAGAGACCAGTCTACCACCACCGGCGAGTGAACCAGCAGAGATGTTGCATGAGCCCACCGCAGACTGAGGAGGTATGCCCGCCGCGATGGATAAGCCAGGACCGAGGACAAGGTCGGATGGTAACATCGCCCCGGAGCCCACTCCATCACAAGGTTCTGACCAGGTGCATGCGCCAGCTACATCCATCCTTGAATGAGTGAGTGCTCGTGGAGCTCGAGGGCTGGGAGGAAAACCCTGCTCCACAGTGGTGGATAAGACTTGCTTCATCTCTGGAAAATATTATGAGGATTTAAAATACATTTTTGATGAGGACCTGATTGATTTTTGTGGTGAGGTTTTTCCTAGTTCCCCTGTCTCCCCCAGCGTCTTCTGATTCTCCAGCGTTCCAAGGATCTCCAGAATTCCCTCCCTGCCTCCCTCTCCCACCACCTCAGTCAGCCAGTTTCTCAGCCCCTTCACCGCTGATGTCCTTCAGCCCCTTATCATCTCCTACATGCCATGTAGTGCCTTCTAATGTATTCAGGCCATCACCTCCATTCTGCACTGAGGATCCTCTGTCTCCACCTCCATCCTCTGTGCTGCCTGCTCCGTCTCGGATCAGAGACACGTTGGATCCGCCTTGGCTCCTCCCTCCCTCGGTTCCACCGGAATCCTATTAAAGACTGCCTTGTATTCTTCATCTTTGTGTTTGCTTGAGTTTTACCAGCACAGTCTCTGACACACAGCATGTTATAAAAAATATTAAGCAGCACAACTGTTTCTACTTTCCAACTTTGAAAATTAATCAGCCTATTAGAATGATTGCTGAAGGATCATGTGACACTGAAGATAAATTATATTTTAAAGTATATTCAAATAGAAAACCATTATTTTGAATTGTAATATTTTTAAAATATATATTGCTGTTTTTGATTAGATAAATGCAGGCTTGATGAGCATAAGAGACTTATTTCATAATGCCACATAAGCTAATAATTATCAAAAATGGTAATATAATAAAGTCCTTTCACATCACTATTTCGCCAGCCTACACTTTACATAACAGGCCTGTAGGTGGCACTTTGGCTTCATTAACTATGATAGTTTCATCAAATAGTAAACAGTGTATCAACACTAAATGAATTGAACACCACTTACCATTAATGCGACTTTTTGCTTTGTTGTCAGTTAACATCCATTTTGTCAGCGATGCAATTTGATTTATAAAATGAGACAAACCGCAGAAATCGCTCGTCTGTCCATGTATTTTCCACTTCATGTTGTCCAATGAAATTTGAACTTGTTGTGCCAGATCACGATTGGTTGGGGTGTTATACATGACAAACCGGCATTGGTAAATTATGTAATATTTTAAAATATATAATAAATAGATTTTTAATTAAATCGACATGCTAGCATTGATTATTGATGGGAATTTTTTTTTTTTTTTTTTTAATTGTTAAATTGGTTTATTTTTTTTCTTCCATCGAGCCATAGCCACTCAGAGAAAGAACCATATATGGCTCGAGAGAGAGAGGTTTCAAACAGACTGTGGAAAATCAGTCAGTTGCACACGCACGCAACTCATAGCAACGCGTTATGGCAACACCTCAACACTGACGGATAAGCAAGAATAATAGGAATTTTCCAACTTTTGAGCGATTCATTGGCATGACCGGTGTCTGAAGCACGAGTGTAAACACAACAATGAACTTGACATTGGCAGGCAGCAGCCTATGATGTCACTACTGGTGTAGCTGTGAGTATAGAAGGGCACCTGTGAAATATATCATGCACATCTTGATGGAGCAGGAATACCTGAAGCATGGTGCAGCGTCTCGTTCCCCTTCTTTGTGAACCATGGTCACATGCATAACCTGAGATGTTCCCTTTCAAAAGGGAACTTGCACTGCGTCCCATAGAGGGTGCTATGGGGAACGAAATACCCACGCCGCCATGCTGAAGGAATGAGTGCATTAATGGCTGAAGTAAGTCAAAGGCTTAAGCCCGGGACACACTGCACGATTTTTGGTTGTCCCAGATGAAAGATTGCCATTGTGAAACAATCATGGTGATTTTTGTGATCGTGGCCCTTAATCTGTGGTCCTATGTCGTACAGTGAGAGAGGTTCAAAGACGGCTGTTTTCCTAGTCTTGCAACCAAAGATAGCCTACGATAATTTTCTGACGGTGTCAGAAATTCAGCATGATCATCGCACAGTGTATCTGCTGCTACGACCTACACGTCTACTGACCAGCCAATAAAAATGAGATCTGCCTATTTTTCAAATCTTTTAGAAGAAAATGAACACAACCCAAGGTATTTATTTGATACAATGGCTAAATTAACAAGAAATAAAGCTTCAACTTCTGATGTTTCCAAACAGCACAGCAGTAATGACTTTATGAACTTCTTTACTTGCAAGATTGACAGTATTAGAGAGAAAATTATAACCATGCAACCGTCTACTACAGTATCGCGTCAGATAGTGCGTTGTAGTGTCCCTGAGGAAAAATTCAATTTCTATCTGTGAGGATTTCCAGTCAGGATTTAGACTGTACCATAGTACTGAGACTGCTCTCATTAGAGTTACAAATGATTTGCTCTTCTTCAAATCATACTTATCTGACTGTTATCAGTTTGTATCAATCACAAGTTCAATATGGAGTACCGCAAGGCTCAGTACTAGGACCGTTGCTTTTCACTCTGTACATGCTACCCTTCGGAGATATCATTAAGAAGCATGGCGTTATTTTTCACTGTTACACTGATGATACTCAGCTCTATATTTCTTCGCGCCCTAACAAAACTTACCAATTCACAAAATTAATGGAATAGCTGATATAAAAAAAGTAATTTCCTACTACCAAATTCAGAAAAAACAGAGATTCTTCACATAATAACCTAGAATACTGTCTAACACTTGATGGCTGCTCTGTTAAGTCTTCGTCGTCAGTCAGGAACCTAGGTGTGCTCTTTGATACCAATCTTTCATTTGAAGGCCATTTTTCTAGCATCTGTAAAACCGCATTCTTCCATCTTAAAAATATATCTAAACTACGACATATGCTCTCAATGACAAATGCAGAACAGTTAGTTCATGCGTTCATGACCTCAAGGCTAGATTACTGTAACGCTCTACTGGGTGGTACTCAAGCTGCTCGATTGATAAATAAACTACAGCTCGTACAAAATGCAGCAGCTAGAGTTCTTACTAGAACTAGGAAGTATGACCATTTTAGCCCAGTTCTGTCAACACTGCTTTGGCTTCCTGTTAAACATTGTATAGATTTTAAAATCTTACTAATTACTTACAAAGCACTAAATGGTTTAGCTCCCCAGCACCTGAGCGAGCTTTTAATGCATTATAGTCCTTCACGTCTACTGCAATCTCAGAATTCAGGCCAGCCGATAGTACCTAGAATATCAAAATCAACCGCAGGTGGTAGATCCTTCTCCTATTTGGAACAATCTTCCTAGCATTGTTCGGGAAGCAGACACACTCTGTCAGTTTAAATCTAGACTAAAAACGCATCTCTTTAACCTGGCATACACATACCACATTATCAATTTATATTTTCAAATCCGTTAAAGGATTGTTGAACACTTCCTATAACACTAGATGTACTCGTTACATCAGAAGAAGAATGGCATCTATGCTAATATTAGTCTCTCTGTTTGAGCTCCTCAACAAACTGTCCATACTGGTGTGATGAATACGATCCTCAACTGGATGCAACTCGAATAAATACTGTTGCAATCCCATCAGACTTATGATAGCTACCTGAATCGTAACAAAGCACTGTTTGCCAGAGGAGAACTGGCCCCCTGACTAAGCCTGGTTTTTCCCAAGGTTTTTGTCTCCATTTTAACACCTATTTGCTACCTGATGTCACCTGTTGGAGTTTGGGTTCCTTGCCGCTGTCGCCTTTGGCTTGCTTAGTTGGGGACACTTGACATTTGATATTCAACAGTGCTTTGATCTGCCTGCATTGACACCATTTTCTTTAAGAGCTGCTGTGCAGCCAAAATTATATACCAGTTATCACTGTAAAGCTGCTTTGACACAATCTGCATTGTAAAAAGCGCTACATAAATAAAGGTGACTTGACTTGATATGAAATCAACGCGACATGGCGCTAAAATTTAAAACTGCTTACCTCAAGTGCTTTTTCCTTCTTCTTTCACTGCTTCCTTTTTTTTTCAGCACACATAAAAACTACAACTGCCAAAGTGTGATTCAACATGGTCTTTTTGTTTACCACTAGTGCATGCTGATGATGCTTTATTCTTCTATAGAAACTTGAATTAGAGCCTATGAGTCAACAGGTGTCATCGTCGTACAGTCTACATGCTTGTCGTGCACAAGTTTAATAGATCCATGTCGCACAGTATGATTTGTAATGATCTTATAGGATTGCTAAAATCTTGCAGTGTATCCCGGGCTTTAAAGGAGACCCCATCCTAAGGTGCACACCAGCATCACGATTAATTACCCTGCGGCCAGAGCCCGAACTACAAGACCCTTTACAGGCAAGCTCAAGAGCTTGATATTCCTAAGAACACCTTTAAGTGAATATCGTCAAACAGCCTCAGGGTCTCTCAGACCCCAAACATGAGGGTCAGACACTTTCACATAATCATGTTAACACAGACCCAAAGTTTCTTCTACGATTTATCTCCAGCTATAAATCAATTCATACTATAATAACAGATACAGTCTGCAGTCTAATTTGCTTTTTACTGATAACATACAAGAGCTGTTTCTCTCAGTTTTGGTGTTGATGAGCACTTTTAAAATAGTGCAGTGTTCTTATGTTGTGAAACAACACTACAGCCCATGTCATCTGCCAGTGTCATTTCACACATCACTAAGTGAGAATCAGTTTCATTCCTGGGCACAATTACTCCACATTTCTCTCTTTCCTCTCTCCTCTCACAGTGAGATCAGTTCTTTCTCTTGTTAGCGCCGCGCCGCTGCCCAGACCTACACAGACAAGTCAACAGAACATTCTTATGGCATGACAGGTCAGACTCAGCCTGCCAGGGTTTGATTTCTTTTCCTCTCCATGTATTTGTCCTCTAATCTGAAAAGCTGCAGTGAAAATTTTCACTGTGTTATTACTTTCGTCTTTTTCTTCCCCAGGCAAAACAGCACCAATGACCCCTGTGAACTTCATGAAGAATTTCTTTGGTTTACATAGTGAGAGAAAGTAGGCTAGCTAAACAAGAGAACAGCTAAAGGGATGAAAGCTCTCCAAATGCTAACACTACTACACACATAAAGAATGATAGCCTAGAGCTACAAGAGAGGAAGAGACTGAGTGAGAAAGAGGACTGACAGTTACAGCTTTGTCTACAGACAGTAGTAAAGATGTGGAGTGTCAGGAGTTACCATGCTTCAACAGCTAAAGAGGTTAATATGAGAAACAGGAAAAGATGCAAAAGAAGACGAAGAGAAATAGAGAGCAAAAGATCAGTGCAGGCCTGTAATATCCATGTCTAAATGCTCTTTTTCAGGGTAAACATAAGAAAGCGAAAACAGATCTGCGTGATGAATCAAGCAGATCGCAGTATGAGCGTAGGTGTGTGACTGTATTTATGCATTTTGAACTCTGCAATGTTGCAGTACTTGTCTTTAAAACAGCCTAAATTTATTGTTCATTGTGTCACAAGCGGCATATTTCTCTCTATTCCAACAGACAGCCTGACAAATAGATGAAGTACAATAACATGACAGTCTTTGTTCCTGAAATACTTTGCTATAGCAGACCACGTGAGTTAAAAAACCAACAAACCATAACTTTTCCTGACGTCTCGCTTCCCCTGGTGACCATTGATGGATTCTTCCTGACAAAGCATTCATTATCGCGCACAGCAGAATGTACCTTTCTCTCTCTTCCCAGACCACTGCCCCCTCCCCCTGCCCAGTTTATCTAAACTTAGATGATTTCCAGTAGAAAATGCAATGGATTCCTTGGATTTCCCAATTTTTTCCACAAACTGGGATGTCCAAAGATCAGTGAATGGAATCCTCACCCAAACCCGTTTATATGATTCACCAAGGCAGGAGTTTTTAAACTGGGGTTCTGGGACCTACAGCGAGCAGTAAGGGGGTATATGGAAACCACAAAAAAAATGGAGGAAAAGAATTGCAAAATGTATTTTTTGAACAAGTTAACAAGTTATCAACTATTTTATAGTTTTAATAATCTGCTTTGGTTCCCTGAGAGGGAACGAGACGCTGTGTCATGACGTTGTGACGCTATGGGAACACCCCTGCATGAGCACAAGTGGCAAATGCCAGCACGTGTCAGCACGTCAACAAGATCATAAATAGAAGCCAGAAACACATGCCACCAGATTCTAATTGTCCAAAGGAAGACATTTTCAGGCATTGCATAAAGTATGGCAAGGCAACGCATCATTATGTTCCCTCTCAGGGAACCGGGTTACATAAGTAACTTGAGACGTTCACTTTCAAGTGGAACTCCACACTCCCTGACCAATCAGTTTGTGAAGTATACACAACCACAAGCCTCATGGTCTAAGAATGGTTACACATAAGAGTATGTTGTGATGTTGGTGTGTGAAAAAGGACTAGCCTGCCGCATAATAACATAAATAGGCTCAAACATGAACCATCTCCAAGAAGGTAGCTCCCAGTAACCAAAAGGTGAAGAATGTTACGCACCTCGCCTGAAGGAACGAACTATCCTGCTAAAAAGGTCATGACCTATTTTTGTTTTATTTTATTTTTTTATGAAAGCCAAGTTTAGTCAAAGGCAAGGAATGCCAAACACTTCTGAATGAACTCAAAAATGGTATTAATGCTAGAAGAATGGCATACCATGTGCTTCAAAGCAATAAAGCCTGAATAAAGGAATTAACACGACAGGACATGAATTCCTGGGTTCGAGTCTATATCCAGTCTATAAAACTTTATAAATGTGTGCAAGGAAGACCAGCACATACATCTTGCAATGGTGCACCTTTAGCTAGTGTTTTAGAAGAAGCGACACTCTTAGTAGAATGAGCCCTAATAACAATAGGTAAAGCCATACCATGTGCCTCATAGCCCAGAGCAATGGCATCAACAATCCAATGAGATAACCTCTGCTTGGAGACTGGAGAACCTCTACCATGACCCCCAAAGCAGACCAGTCTGATCGGATTTACACCACAAGCCCGAGTGGTCAACATAAATCCTCAGTGCCCTGACTGGACACAAAAGGTGAAGATTTTCTTGTTCCAGGGATTTGAATGGTGAAGAGAAAGCTAAGAGAACAACCGGATGGACGGTCAAAAATGGTACCTTTGGAACATATTCTGGCCTTGGGTGCAAAATGACCTTAACCAGCCCAGGGGCTAAGTGTAGGCAGGATGGGGCAACTAATAAGGCCTGCAAATATCATACCCTTTTTAGCTATGTTAATGCTAATAACACTGGTCTATAGTCAAAATGCTTCTGAAATAAATTGGCTCTAGTTTTCAAGATATGGTAAGTGGTCAGTATATACGACCCTTGACTTGGGAATAGCAGAGGATAAGGGAATAATAAAGGGAAGAGATTTCAATTTAAACCAGAAAGAACCAAAATACATATTTGACTTGATCTATGAATAAATCTATGACTGGGTTTGGACAGTACTTGCTTTTTAGGCAAAACAATGAATAACGCTATCTGAAACTGGTATTGTGTCATTCATGATATGAATTACATCATGTTATTCCTAGAAGTCATGGGTGATTCAATCACAGCAAAGCTTAAATCACTCGGCTAAACAAACTGCCCTATATCAACTCTTGATATTAGTCTCTCTCTGTTTATTCTGAGGTTTGCCGCAGACTGCCAGATCCAGGCCGTATCCAGATGAGATGAAGGACCTGCATCTAGACATGACGATAACGCAGCCCTGAAGTGTCAACTAAACTATCCCCTGCGAAGGCCTCCTTCCCTTTCCTTTCCCCTATGTATAGATAAAACGTTATCAAATTATTCCAGTTCACATAGATCCGTGGACCAGACACGGTTTTTCAGTAGTAAAAGGGGTCATTTAAATGGCCCCTAAAGTAAAAATTAACCATTTTTACAATGGAAGTGATTCAATCAAAAACCAGCTTTAGCTCCATAATAATTTTCCTATTGTCACTGTGAAGCTGCTTTGAAACTATATGTATTATGAAAAGTGTTATATAAATGAAGATGACTTGACTTGACTTGAAATCATACAGCAGGGGTGCAAAATTCCTGGTGGGCCACAGCCCTGCAGAGTTTAGTTCCAGCCCTGCTCCAACACACATACCTGTAGTTTTCAATAAGCCTGAAGGACTTGATGAGCTGGATCAGTTGTGTTTAATTAGGATTGAAGCTCAACTTTGCAGAACTGTGGCGCTCCAGGAACTGAGTTCTGCACCAAAAGAAACCAAAAGAAACTTAAACTAATGGTTCCTGCAATAATGTGTTTAATTACTCACCATATTCCTACCTAAAATGAACATCTGCACTGGACAAAATATATAGCACTGCCTTTTATGCTTAACTTGAACAAGAAAATAATTATTAGAATATGAAATAAATTTCATAGAGAGTATTACATTTAACTGCTGACACATTGTTAGTAAACTGTTTGTGTTTCTTGAAACATATTGCTTCAATTAATGTTTTGCAAAATAGAACCTTATAAATAGAAGCGAAACATTATTTTTTTTTAGAATTAGATGGTTCTATCTGCATTTGATCTGTTCCAAAAATCCCCATTTACAAATTTGAGAGAATTGAGAATTTTTTATATTGTACATTTAAAATACATTTAGGGTAATTTTTGCTATATGGAATACAAAAACTTTGAAGTTCAATATCTCAAAATCACTCAGAATGCAGATAGAACCTTATAATTCCAAGGTGGTGATGTGTTCAGACTGTGAGTGAAATAACTGAAATTCTGCTACCCAACAGGCCCAGCACTGCAATATTACAACATTTCCCTAAAAACTTACTAAAATGTAAAAAATGCAAAACCCATTTATTTCTGCATTAGAGGCCTCCTACAACAAATGTAAAAGGTGATTATTATTATTATTTTTTATTTTATTTTTTTTACAGTTTTTGTTTCTATATTTGGGTCTTTAAGGGTTAAAAGCTCCTGACACAGAAAGACACAGACTTCCCATACACAAGCAAACAAACGTCTTCCTGAAGACAAAGAAGCTGGTGGTGCGTATTTCTGGCATCTATTTTTGGTCTCTGTGATGATTGATATTTCCCACGTGTTTCAGACACAGGCTCACGCAGGTGTGTTCCCATAGCGCAGGGGCAGACTGGGGCAAAAAAGTGGCCCTGGACTTTATGGCACAAAGCATCCTGTCATACCCGGTCCGCAACACACCTCACCAAAAACCCAGCAGCTCATTATGCACAGAGAAATTTTTTACACCACTTACTAACATAAAAATATAAATGCTATTTATACAGTAATATAAATGCTATATTTTTTTTTTTTTTTCATTATTGAAATGCTTATCATTAACATTAATCAATGACTGGCATACTTCTTTTATGTTATAATTACATTTTATGTTATGAATAATTTTATTCCATACAGTTCCATAAAGTTTAATACCATTAAATCAGTCCATATATAACAATGCTCTGTATGGTCTATAAGACTTAAAATGTAGTGCAGAATGTGGACTGTGTTATGGTGCCTTTCTAATGGTTATAGTATTTGTCCTTTTAGGAGGTTGACAACTGTAATTTTATGGAATAGAGGTCCAGTTGTGGAAAAGAGTGTAACAATTCTTGTTTATGAAAAATACAGCATATTAGAATGATTTCTGAAGGATCACCTGACTGAGGACTGGAGTAACGATGCTGAAAAATTACCTTTGATCACAGGAATAAATTACATTTTACAGTAAATCATATAGAAAACAGTTATTTGAAACTGTATTAATATTTTATCATATTTGTGTTTTTTTACTGTATTTTTTTTTTTTTTTTTTTTCAATTTTTATTATACAGGCAAAACAAAAACAAAAACAAACAATCATTAAAGAGAAAACATTGTCTGCACTTTTTTCCTTTTTACACATTCCAGTATACTCCATCCCCTCAAGAAAAAAAAAACAGGTCTTTGTAAACAATTACACTAATAAGATGCATATAATAAAATAGAGAGAGAGAGAGAGAAAGAAAAGGAAAAACAAGTACAGTCAATTATACAAAAAGTATATGTAGATGATAAAGTGTTAATTGGAAATTGAATTGGAATAATTGGAAAGCATACACACATATACATACAGAGATGCATCCAAAACATATGCACACATATACCAAAAGTTTTAAAGTGAAAGGAATGACATCAGATCCTTTAACCAAGATGTAGTTGGGCGTGGCGTTTGACATTTTCAATGCAACAAGATGCACCTTCTAACTATGTGAGAAGCAAAGGCATTAACCTCAGCTTTCTGTCTTGTGACAGATGACGAGCGAGACACGCCGGAGATGCACTGCAAAAAATGCTGTACTTACTTAGAATTTTTGTCTTGTTTCCAGTCCAAATATCTAAAAATTCTTAGATCAAGAAGAATTTTCTTGACAAGTAAAAATAATTTTTTTTTGTTTGTTTGTTTTTAGGAAAAATAAGAAAAATAATCTTAATCCAAACTGAAAACAAGATTATATATCTTATTTTTGGTTTGATATAAGATTATTTTGCTTACCCCACTGGCAGATTATTTTGCTTGTTTTAAGGAAAAACTCACTTAATTTTGACTTATATTTTCTGAAAACAAGAAAATACTTTTTACTTGTCAAGAAAATGCTTCTTGATTTTTTTATATTTTGACTAGAAACAAGACAAAAACTCTTAAGTAAGAACAGCATTTTTTGCAGTGTGGCAACTATAGGACATTGGGATAGAGAAACATGCAGAGCCCTAGACATGAAGTCAAAAAAAGAAGCTCAATAAGAGGCCAGTTTTGGGCAGCTAAAGAATGTATGAGTGTGATCAGCAGGAGAGAAGGAGCATCTGGTACAGGAGTCCTCTGTTTGTGGGACAATTTATGAAGTGTGGCTTTGGTCAAATGAATTCGATGCAGGACTTTTAGTTGAATGAGACTTAGCCGAGCACATACAGAGGTAGAATTAACTCTAGCAAGGGCCTCAGACCATAGCTCTTCCGATAACTTAATTTGCAACTCGTTCTCCCAAGTTGTCTTCAAGCAATTGAGAGAAGATGTACTAGATGAAAGTAACATGGCGTGGAGAGAGGATATACGACTACCACATGTAGAAGCTGACAATAAGTTCTCAAGCAGAGATTTTTCTGGTAATAGAGGGAAACTTGGGAAATTAGTTTTGGCAAAATTACGGAGTTGAAAATATCTGAATAAGCCTGTAGAGTGTAAGTTAAATTTGGAAATAAGATTGGTAAATGTAGCAAAAGAATTATCAATAAAAAGATCTGAAAAACAAACAATGCCCTTATCTCGCCATCTTTTAAAAGTGTGATCAATACCTGGTGGCAAAAACAAGTGATTATTGCAAAAAGGGCTTGAGACGGATAGTGACTCCAATCGAAAATGTTGTCGAAATTGTTTTTATTCTGTTTTCCAACTTTTAATGTCAATAACACAAAGGGATTCCCTTTCGAAAGGGAACGAGACACTGTGTTTGAACGCATATGGGGAACGTCATCACGTGAACCGGTGTCTGAAAGCAATGATCAAATCTCACTAATCCTATTGGCTGGCAACAGCCTGTGACGTCATTATAGACGTGTCCCGGAAGTATAAAAGGAGCGCCTAGAGAAGCAGTCAGTATCTTATCGTCTTCAGGGCCTGTTTTGTTTGATTGCGATTCTTCAAATCTGGTAAGGAATTTACTATGTCTAACAAACGTTTCAGGAAGTGTGTGGATCTGTGTCCCAAGTTTTTGACACCTGATGACACACACAATCTGTGCGTTTTCTGTCTGGGAGAGGAGCATGCAAACTGTGAGTGTCTGCCTATTAGGACGCTCCGCTCTCGTTTGGCCCTCTTCTTGAGGGAAGAGCGGCCAACATCTGTGCCCGGTGGTTCTGATCCCGCCCGTGCTGTGGCGACTGAAATCATGGGGCTCACAGATGGAGCTTGCTGAGGAGTTAGAGAGCGGTGTAATCTCCCATAACTGTATGATGATGATGTTCTTTCTTTGTCATTATCTGTTTTGGCAGCGAGTGCTCTTCTGGTTTTTAGCCCAAGAGAGCAGGAGATGCCTATTTAAAAGGAAGAAGGCGAGCCTTCTGAAACTTCAAAGCCGCCCTGCCCTGCGTATGCGGAGCTGTTTAGGTTATGGAGCACGCCTCTGGCAGGCTGCAGCTGCCATGAAAGTGCGTTAAGAAAGGTACCACACGCGGACAGCTCAATGTACGATTTCTTTCCGACCATAATCTGGCAGCCCCCGTGAACCGTCCATTCCTTCCTGATCTACATGTGGTGATCGAGAAGGCATGGAAGAACCCGTATTCGGCTCATATTCACCAACATCAGCAAGCTAATTGATGTTGAGGGAATGAGCCAGCATGGGTATGTGTCGATGCCCCCTGTTGACGAGATGTTTGCTAACTATCTCATCACAGGGCGGACACAGACATCAAAAGCTCTGGTCCTGCCTTTGAAGCTCTTGACATCTCGCTTGAATGGCAGGGCATACGCGGCAGCGGGTCAGACTGGTGCTAGTTCACACACGATGGCAGTGTTACAGGCTTACCAGTCTGATCTGCTGAAGGATCTGGATCAGCGGCAGCGTTTTTTAAACCTGCTTACCGCTCAGATCCGATTCTGGGCCCAGACAGACAGGAGGTCCTAGCCCGTCCCGATCCGAGGATCGGAAACAAGGCCAGAAGTCCAGTATCACCTCTTGGGCACCTCCTCCTCCTCTGGGTTGGTCCCAAAGAAGGCGGGACTCTGGGAATAAGAAAGATTTGAGGGAAGATCAATTACAGATGGCAGCAGCATCGGTGATTGATTTCCTCTCCATGAGGGTGGTTACATCTACCCTCTCCTTTCTTCTTCCACGTCCTGAGTAAGGTGCTTCTTTACCCACGTGCTTCTTGCGATCAGGCCGAGGGCTGGGCCCATGATGAAGATTTCTGTGGCTCGCCTCTTGGCTTGATAGTGAAGAGGCTCTTTCAAGCTTGAAAGGACCATAGATTCCATCCTTCTATGATGATAAGTCTCCGTTCTTTGAGCCGCAGGTTATAAGCTTGGTCTATATTTATATATTTTAATATATTGTCCATAGTTTTCCTGTATAGCTTTTCCTGGGTGTGTAAAAGAAATAGAAGGGGAATTTAGGGCCCTGAAGTTCCAATTAGGTTGATTATCTTTGTGTTAGCTATATGGCCACCTTTTCAGCCACCATATGGTAGAGTAGCTTTCTCCTCTGGTCATAGCTAGAGTTTGTATTAGAGATTGGCACTCTTTACTTCAGATAGATCTATGTTAAGTGTCGGCCTTCAGGCCACCTGACATTGTTCGACTTGGGTTGAGTTTCGCTCCTCTGAGCTCTTGTTTTTAGAGTTTATTTCAGAGTTGCTTCCTCTCTATTGAGAATTTTAGAGGTTGAGTTTTAGACCCAGGCAGATCTATGCTTATGTGTGGCCCACAGCTATAGCTGGCCTAGGCTAGAACTAGGATTTAGGTGATATACTGAAGCATTTCACCCCTTTTATTACTACCCCTGTCAGGAGAGTGTAGTTTTCCTAGTTCTGGCCTCCTCTTATCAGAGTTGTCAGGCCAAGGCCCATTACCCCTTTGGTGTAGGTGCAGGATAGATAGCGGCTAAGGTAGCAGACTATTGCTAAGTCTCCCTGGTGCTGTTGTCTCAGGTGGTAGGCCCCTTATCACTATGTGAATAAAAAAATGCTAGTGTTGCTATGGCCCCACTTTTCTAGAGCTTTTCATTCTGTACTTTGTTTAGTCTTTTCCCCTGAACCCCTTGAATTAAGATTCAAGCTTGAGTGAAACAGTGTTAGCTTTCTTTTAGCTCCTGTTCCCTAGGGTTCAGTACAGATGTCTCTATCTTTGGTGAAAAGCACCCACCCTTGATATTCACATTTTCAGGGTAGTATGAATGAAAAGTGAAGCATTCCCCTGTTTCTCAGGGTTGTTAATGCTCTAGTTCTATTTTGCCCTATACAATGTGAGCCCTATAACTCTATTGCTGCCACAGGTTAGCACCTGTTTTCTGTAGTAGTAGGCTTTGTGCTGGCCTCCTTCAGAGCATGGTGACTAGGTTGTACTCCCCTTGCTATTAAGGGTAAAAAGTGTTTTTTACTGAGTATATGGCCTGTTGAAATGCATAGCTCAGGTTGAGTTTGTTTGTGAACCTCACTATTTTGTTTGGTTCTTATGTAACTCCCTTTAGAGTTTGAACACTGCCACAAGATGTTGATTGTGTTGTTTGGCGTAGAAGGCTTTGTTTGTGCCTCCTTCAGAGCACAATAGCTTGGTGTATCACAAGATTTGTTGGTAGATGTTTAGTCAGAGTTTTGCTCACTTAGAACTAGCACTGCCACAGGTTTTGGCTTCCTTCAGAACATGGCAGCATATATTCTTTGTACTCCCCTTTCTGTAAGGGTAAAAAGTGTTTTTACTGAGTACATTGCCTGTTGGAATGTGTAGTTTTTAAGCTCAGGTTGAGTTAAGCTAGGTAACCTCACTTGGTAGTTTGGTTCTCAGATTAGGCTCCCTTAGAGCTTAGACACTGCCACTGGCTGACGCCCGAGTCTTTCTGGCATAGTAGGCCCCGTTTGGGCCTCTTGGCCGGAGCATGTTGGTGTAATTTGTACTCCTCTTGCTTAAAGAGTTTAAGTGTTGTACTGAGTACATTGCCTGTTGGAATGTGTTGAATAGAATCAAGCTCAGGTTGAGCTAAGTAGTTAACCTCACTGGATAAGTTTGGTTCTATGTTTGGCTCCCTTAGAGTTTAGATACTGCCACTAGCTGACGCAACGTGTCTTTCTGAGCATGTAGTTTCACATGCTGGCCTTTCACAAGGCTGCTGTGATGTATTTCTACATGTTGTAGAATTTATGTCATGTTGCAGGCCTTTTCCTGGGCCTCCATGATTTGTGCCTACAGTACGGTTTATCTGTTAGGTTGAGTCCTGTACTCCCCTTGTTTGAGGATTGTCCTACATAGTACTTAGATCCCTAAGCTGGTCAGTGGTTGAAGGCCTCTCTGAGGCCTCCCTATTGAGGATCACCCCCTAGGCTGGTAAATGTACTCCCCTGTGTTGGGTTCCTTTATAGAGCACAGCCTCCTCAGTGCAAATAATCAAGTGCTGAGTAGATCCTAGGATTGAGCAGAGTGTTACTCCCCTCATTGGTAAGGGTAAAAAGCACTAAGCTGAGTCCTGCTCTCCAGGATGCCCGTCTCTACACTCTGGTCTGAGTTGGTTACTGCCTTTCTGCCTTACTGGATATCTTCTCTAAATAATGTGATCTGAGACTCTGTGATCAGACAGGTTGTTGGCCAAGACTAGGTTGCTTTAATTAGACCAGGTTGGCCTCCCTGGTGGCATTCAGGGTTGACTTTGTTCCCCTGACAAGTGACTGGCTAGGATTCCTTCAGGCCCCCTGGCTACATTCCCTTAGAGGTACCCTCTTTTCTTCTGAAAAGAAGTTTGGTCCCAGAAGCCTTTGAGCGGCCTTGGTAGGCCTTCTGTGGAAGGCCTCTTTGAGGCTTATAGCCTGGGCGGTTGGCCATAGGGAATGCTGTCACTGACAGCCTATGTTTGACCCGTAGGGGGAGTGGTTATGGCACTTTAGTTGAAGCTGCTAGTTCTGACATTTGTCTCGCCATTTTTTGGCATGCACTCCCCTCAAGCATGGCGGCGTGGGTATATCGTTCCCCACATGCATTCAAACGCAGTGTCTCTTTCCCTGTTCTCAGGGAACCATGGTTACATACGTAACCTGAGATGTTTTTAGTATAACTAGAAGGACTCAGAGACAAAGGGGCAAAGACTAGTGCAGGGAGGGAAGAAAGGTTAGAAGTAGCTTCTAGAGTATACCAGTTGACCTCCGGCGCATTACACCATAAGAAAATCTTAGAAATATTAGCGGACCAATAATAAAAAAGAACATTTGGCAGGGCTAGACCTCCGTCACATTTGTTTCGTTGAAGGATAGTTCTATTAACCTTAGGAATCTTACCTGCCCAAATGAATGAAGAGATAATTTTATCTAAACATTTAAAAAAGGATTTAGGTAGAAAAAGAGGGAGAGGCTGAAAGAGAAATAAAAGTCATGGCAAAACATTCATTTTAATGGTCTCCACTCTCCCTACAAAAGGAAAGGGGCAGGCTGTCCCATCGTTTTAAATCAAGTTTAATTTGATCAACCAAATTTATGAAGTTATTCTTAAAGAGAGAACTGAAAGAGTGTGAGATGTTTACACCTAAGTATCAAAACCCTGCAGGAGAAAAATGAAAGGGTAGGGTGCTTTTAGAAATTTTCTTAGCCATATCATTTATGGGGAAACATTCACTTTTTGTAAAGTTTAATTTGTAACCTGAGAAAGAGCCAAAGGTGTCAAGCAAGTGCATTGGCACAGCCAACTGGGTCCTGAACATACAACAACAAGTCAAGATGGCCAAAGCAAAGAGCAGAGGAGACAGAGGACAACCCTGCTGTGTCCCGCGGGAGAGGGGAAAAAATGATGAACTATCAGCATTTTAACACTTGCAGAGGGAGCAGAGTATAAGAGGCGAATCCATGAAATAATATTGTGCCTAAAGCCAATTTTTTTTTAATGCAGTGAATAAGTAATTCCACTCAACACGATCAAATGCTTTTTCAGCATAAAGGGAAATTATAATTTCAGACTTTGTAGAAAGAGATGGACTAAAAAGTATGTTTAGCAAACGCCAGATATTAGATGACATCTGACGTCCCGTAATAAACCCGGTCTGATCCTCAGATATAATATCGGGAAGACACGCATCTACGTGCTTTGCCAGCACCTTTCCTAGAATTTTTATGTCAGCATTCAATAAACTGATAGGTCTATAGCTACTGCATAAAGTTGGGTCTTTATTTTTTTTAATAGAAGGGAGATAGAGGCTTGATTTAATGAGGCTGGGAGAAAAACGTGCTCAAATGACTCCTTGCACATATCAAACAATAAGGGGGCTAACTGCACTGAGAATTTATAAAAGTCTAAGGGGAAGCCATCAGACCCTGGAGCCTTGTTACACTGCATGAAACCACTGCAAGTGGTGATTTCATCTAACCTGAGAGGTTCATCGAATGTCTCCTGTGTTAATGTATTAATAGTAGGTATATTTAAATGATGTAGGAAAGACTCCATTAAGGATGGAGGTTGAGAAGTATAAAGACTGGAATAAAAGAAGGAAAAGACAAGTTCATTTTTTCAGGGTCAGTAACAAACTTATTAGAATGGTTATCATAAATCTGTGTAATAAAACGGGATGTGGACTGGTGTTTCAGCTTGGAGGCAAAAAGACGGCCTGCTCTGTCCCCATATTCATAATAGGTGGCTTTAGTTCTTTTAAGTAAATATTCTGCTCTATTTGTTGAAAGCAAATCAAATTCAGTTTGCAACTTCAAACGTTTCAACTTAAGATCGGGTTTGGGATCGCTGGAATACTGGCTATCCACCTTCAAAATTGAATAATAAGCTCTTGTTGACAAGATTTCCTAATCTTAGTTAAGTGAGCACTAAAATAAATTATTCTGCCATTAATAAACTCTTTAAATGTCTCCCATAAAAGAGAAGCGGAGACTGATTCTGATTTGTTAGTCTCAATGAAAAAGTCCATATTTTTGGATAAAAATTCACAGAAATCAATTCCTACATCAAATTTCGGGTCTTTGAGGTCGGCTCTTAAAAGCGGGCAAAAAGGAAATATCTAACATATGCGGGGCATGATCGGAAATAACAATGGCTGAGTAATCTGAAGAAATAACTGAAGAAAGTAGGGCTTTGTCAAGGAAGAAGTAATCGATCCGTGAGTAAACATGGTGCACACTAGAGAAAAATGAAAATACTTTATCAGAAGGATGGAAAAAGCGCCAGGGGTCTACACAGCCTATTTGGTTTGTCAGTGAAATTAGAGACCTGAACATAGTGGAAGATGATGATGATTTAGTCACAGATTTATCAAGATTATTATCGATAACACAGTTGAGGTTCCCTCCAAAAATAAGGTGATAGGTATCAAGATTTAGGATTTTTGAGAAAAGCATGGACATAAAAGGAGGGTTGTCCCAATTTGGGGCATATACGTTTACAAAAACTGCAGGGGTTTGGAAAAGAACCCCACTGACAATTACAAAGCGTCCTTCAGGATCTGAAATTACTTGCTCTGCTATGAACATGACTCTTTTATGTATCAAAATTGCAGTACCTCTGGATTTGCTATTAAAACTAGAGTGATACACCTGACCAATCCATTGTTTACGCAGTCTGATGTGATCACCCACCCCCCTTTGAGTTAACAGGGGGCTTATTCATAAAACTGCAAAAGAGAACATAATGAACTAAACTGGGGGAAAAAAAACAAAAAAAACAATGTTATTTTAACCTCAAGCCGGTTAACATGTGTGAAAAATAAAATTAAAAACCAAATAAGACAAAAGAATCCTCCATCAAACACAACTCCCGAACATAGAGAACAAAAACACACATATTTTCAAAAACAACAAAAGAAAGTCCCTTCTGATACTCATCTACTTAGACATGGTGAGTCGCCAGAAAAACTTTATCACAACCGATTAAGTAGTGGAGTTGACTCCAACAAACTTAAAGAATTTAACACCAATAAGACAAAATCTCTAAATATTGTAGAAATTACAATAAACATTGAAATTGAAATATATATATAAAAAGTGAAATTGTATATATTAATCAGTGAAAGAGAAGAAGAAGAGAGAGAAAAGAAAGAAAAAAGAAAGAAAGAAAGAAAGAACCTGTACATTAAGCATTCAGAGCATAAGGCATTTACTCACAGGTAAAATAAAAGAAATAGAAGGAAAGAAAGGAGTCCCCCCTTATCGTCAACACCGCCCGTAAAGTTTTGATGGTAGAATTTTTCTGCAGCATCAGGAGAGTCAAAATAGTATTCCGAACCGTTGTATGACACACAAAGTCTGTCTGGGTAGAGCATGCCAAAACGAACACCGCATTTGTACAACAGGCCTTTGACATTGTTGAACAAAGCTCTCCTGTTAGCCACCGAAGCACAGAAGTCCTCATAGAATTTGATCCTGTGACCCTTGAATGTAATTTCTTTGGATGATCTCGCCCATTTGAGCACGGCCTCCTTCTCAATGTAGTGGTGAAATCTCACAATAATCGGAAGGGAAATTTGACAATGGCGTGGTTTGGGTCTCAGGTTCCGATGGGCTCTATCAAGCTCCGATGGGACGGGAAGGGTGTCGCCAACAACCTCGGCGAATAAATCTGTCATAAACTGCCTGACGTCCTTTCCCTCGATATCCTCCAGAAGACCAACCACACGAATATTCTGGCGTTTGTACCGCGAGACGAGATCTTCCACGTTAGCTCTTAAAGCGACATTCTCCTCGGTTGCCAACACCAACTTTGACTGAAGTGTAGAGACCTCCTGTTCGAGATGAGTAATCCTTTCGCTGTGATCGGATAAACTAGTTTCCATATCAGTGATAGTAGTCGCTTGAGTCGCCAAGGTAGACCCAATAAAGGGCAATGGACGAGTGAATGGACTTAAACAATGAATTCAGCAGCAATAGGGGTTGGCTGCAGCCTGAGGGGGCGAGTGGAGCTCCACTCAAGGGCGGAAATATGTCACCTCCACTAGTGGAGCTTATTATAAGGGTAGGTTTAGGGTTGGGGTAGGTGTAGGTGTAGACATTAGTAAAACACAAGTGGAGGTGACGTATTTCCTGTTCAAAAGTGGAGTTCCACTCGCCTATGGTCTGCAGCCAGACCCTTCTCTTCAGCAGAGTTCACCAGTCATGTTTCTCCTCAGTTTGTCAAGTTCGCTTACCGTGTGTCAGTTGTTAGCGGGTTTGAAGCGTCTTCCGACATCTTGACACTTTTTTTGGTTGTTTTTAACGCCAGCTCGTGTACCTTTACGCATTAGGAACAGGTAACAGAGTCCAAACGGAAGTCCTTTATATTTGTACTAGAAGCATTGAAATTTCGATCGCCAGGGTGTAATATAATAATTTGAACTAATTAGCAAATTATATTTTTATTTTGGACACTTTCCTAACACGGGACATAGGCTACTTTAATATGAAAGTTCCCAGTTTTACCATGTTTTAGTGCTAAGTTTGGGAATGATATTTTGAATCTTATGAATAATTTTCAAATGATTGTGAACTTACTGAAAAAAAGCCTGACAACAGATAGGCTACGCAAACATTCACTCTTATCTGATATGCTGAAAACTGCTACGCTAATGTTTCGTTGTGCATTGTGTGATGAATAATGTAAATGGCATTAAAATATGAAAAATTCAAAAAGGTCAGAGGCAGTTTGCATCCCTGGAAATGAATGTCCGTCATTTAACAGTTTTTTTTTTATTTTTATCACAAACAGTCGGCAAACATTGCTGTATATTATTGTCTCGTCATGTTCAGCTTCTTCATCCTTTTTTCATATATATTTAACAGCAATGGGCCGGCCCACATTTCCCAGCAGCCCACAGGCAAAACTCCTGGTACTCCAAATAACCATAGTGTCACAAAGTCATGACGCAGTGTGGAGTTTCACTCAACAGGGAAACCAATTATCTAATATAAGAAACAACATGTTTTCTTTATAATATCAAGCTTAATTTTTCTGATAGTAAATAAGACTTAGTAAGTGTGAAGAGGCAATCTGCAGTTTGTAAGGCAATTTTTCATGCTCAACATTAAGTAAACAGCCTGCATTATGAGAAAGGCTTTAAGCTTCATACATCAGAACATGCCTGCTGTCAGTACACAGACGGAGGCAGAGGGGTGAGCGAACACAGATGTTTATTAGAACAGAGGCATGAACACAGGTAAACGATGGATTCAGGTGAGCAGGTAAACAAGCACTTTTGGAACAGTCACTTAGCTGAAGGTAACAGAAGTTTGTATTTGCAGGTAGAGGAATCAATGTGGAGCAGACGGTTGGAGTCCAGGTACATATAACAAGACCAATCAATAATGAGAAGGGAGTGAGAGTCTTTATAGTGTCCTGGGTGATGGGATGCAGGTGCAGGTGATTAGTATTCGGGAGACTGAATGAGTGGGAGGAGCGTGGCAATCTGGTGACGATGCGTTGGTGTTGGTGGGTGCTGGCTGTGACTCCGTAACACCTGCTAAATTCCTTAGCCTCTGAAGTTTATTTCAGCAGACACTGTTACAGAAAAAGAGTTGATTGTGGTCTCTCTGGCATACCTTTTCAGAGCACACAATCATTCTTCATGGCCAGATTGCCTCCATCTATCCCAACTAATTCTGCTCTAGCTGACAGCTAGCATTAGCATTCTACCCTAGTTACCACAGCATGTAGCCATGCTTCAATCACAAAGCTGTCTGACAGCTCTAATAATGGATACAATGGTTGATTTTCCCCCTTTAAATAGCTGACGAATAAGCATGTTAACCTATGGCCATATCAGGACCCTAAAAAGGAACATTGCAAGTGAATTATAAGGCTGAAGACAAAAAGCAAGACAGAGAGATAAATAGTGGTGAATATAACAGTAGATGGATGTTAGAGGAACACATGCCAAATAAATTAGAACACTGACAACCGATTATCAAATTTCTATCTGCTGTTTACTGTAATATTTTGTTTACTACATGGTTTGACAGCGTGATTTGTGTTCCCTACAGTTCACAATCTTGAACTGTTAGTTATTCATCTGCAATATGTCTTTCCTATGTATGTAAGAACGACGTGAACCATCTCTATATTCACGTTCAAGCTTTACAAAGCACGCAAATCTGCTATTTTAAAATGTTTATCAGAAATGTATACTACAGTCCAAAAGTTCAATAATATTTTTATTCAAGAACACATTAAATTGATTAAAAATTGACTGTAAAAACATGTAAAATGTTACAAAATTTTTCCATTGCAAATAAATGCTGTTCTTCTGAACTTTTTATATAAAGAATCCTGAAAAAATGTATCACAGTTTAGACAAAATATTAAGCAGCAGAACTGTTTTAGACACTGATAAAAGGAAATGTTAAATTATATTGAAAATATATTAAATAGAAAAGTTATTTTAAGGTAATTTGAAATAATTCATAAATAAAATGTATGATTTTATTTAAATCGTAATAATATTTCAAAATATATGTTTACTGTATTTTTAATTGAAAAGAGATTTTGGTAACACTTTAGAATTCTGTTTCTTACTTACTGCATAACTAATAAGGAATTACTGAAGAACTAATAGGTAATTCTTCATTAACACTTAAGTCTCTACTGTTAACTACTAAGGAAGATGTGCTAACTAATCAGTATGTAATAGAATTGTATGATTATGTTAAGTAACAGTTAGCTAATCAATAACTAATAAATTCTGTCATACCTCCTGAAGAACTACTATTAATTATCTACTAATTAATGTTCAAGAAATATAACTATGAAGTAACTACTAATGAACAGAAAATTATTCATTTTCAAAATTACTTGAGTAAAATTACAACTACTTTGTACTACTTTGTTACAGTCCACCACTTATTACTTATTATTATTATTATTATGGAAATTAAATATGCATTTTTATGCTGCATAATACTGCACTCCCAAAAAGACTTATTACAACAAATTGTTCAGAAGTTTTTGCTTGTATGGTGATTAACTGCACATGTTCTGTAAGAAATCAGCTTCGGAAAGGAACCCCACCCTCACTGCCTTGCCATAACTATCCAACTTACCACAGATATAAAATGTTTTATTTATTTACCCAAATGTTGGGATGAGGCTGTTGAGTCATTTTTTTTTTAATTTTTTTTTAGTGTTAGGTAGTTGTTGTGTTGTTATTCCCCCCACCCCTCCCTCCTACTGAGCACGGGCATTTTCATCCTCTTTAGGAGAGAGCAGTTCTTTGCGCCGCTGAATTGGTGCATTTCTTTGCCAAAATACAGGTTTGTGTATGTTTTGTTTTATCTATAAAATCATTGCTGTGTTGTAAATCATTTTATTTTATGAATAGCAACATACAGGTACACAATGTCAGTCACCTAACTGACAAGTGTCACATCAGTCTTTTTGCATGATGGAAACGCCTGATCCCTTGCATAAAACACTATTTTATTTCTAAAGATACTAAGTTAAATCTAATTACTTAAGATTTTAAAATATGTTCTTAGAGTTGTGCACTTCTTTGTTTATGAGCAGGTTAGGGAGTCAGTCACAGTATCTTTCGGAAATAAGTGAAACACAGGGCGGAGGTCTGAAGTTAGCAGTTTCCCCACCGAACACGAGCCCAGCTCCCGCACGAGATCCAGCACCGCTACCCTATGGAAACGGGATAACAGAGGCCGGTTGATTACACTTGAATTGCTTTTAAATGTTTTAACATTTGATTCTAAAACATTTGTTAAATGAGTTTAAATGTAAGTATTGTATACATGTTAAAACAAATAAAATATACTGTATTAAGAAATGTTCTCATCTGAAATAAAGGAAGATATCACGTGGTTGTGTTGTGTATTTTACAAAGGTTTTTAGATTATTACGTTAATAGTGGGTTTTGTTTTTTTTTGTTTTTTTTTCAGAGTGTAAGTTTGATTTGAGTCAGAATTGTATGGTAATTATTTATTAATTACTAATCGGTTCCCTGTATTTTCACTTTAGAATACTGTTTCAGGTTCTAAGTAATTCCTGCAGAATTATTTGATAATTCTTTATTAATTACTACACTGTAAAACCCAACAAGTTAAGATAACTCATTTCATTTGATGAAACCGATTACCTCAATTCAGTTAAGTAAAAAAAAAAAAAAAACAATAGTTATGAGTACTCTGAACTTATTTTAATTGATTCCACTAAAACGAGGATATTTCTTAATATACAATTAAACTTTACACTGCATTTAAAAAACTTCACTATATTAAGTAAAACCAGTCAAATTACAAACTTTAAATGAACTCTGAGTGCTTGCAGTTAGTGCCAGCTCACAATAGCACATACAAAGTAAAATCCAATAAGTTAAGGTAACTCATTACATTTGATGAAACCGATTACGGTAATTAATATAAGTTAATAAACAAATAGTTATGAGTACTCTGAACTTAATTCAGTTGAGTTCACTAAAAAAGAAATACATTGCTGTTAGGTAATTAAGTGATTAATTAAGTGATGATTGAGCATTAGTCATTCACTTCAGATTCACTAAAGAAAAGAGAAACAAGAAGACAACTGATTTCAGCACAGCCTTAAATTAAATCAACTGAAGATAAAAGAAGACATTAAATCCCCCAAGATCTCAGCAGAGGATCAAACAACTCCACAAACATCATTACCAGCTTCACTTATTACTTATGTTATTGAGAATTAAAAGAGGTTTAGAAGTTGATGAGGTTTGTTTAAGGTCACCATGACAGAGATCAGCAGTTGCTTTTTTGGGCTCTTGACCCTTGACTTAGTAACATATATATATATTTATTTATTTATTAAAAAAAAAAAAAAAAAAAAAAAAAGCAGCAAACAGTAAGAATAAAGTAGACAATTCACCTGTATTATTTTTTCATGATGCAGTGCATGCTGAGAGCCTATGGATGAGTTTTGTACTATGCTAGTACCCAGCAAGCATTGCAGCATGAATCATTTTTTTAATGGTCACCATTGTTGAGATTAATATGCAGATTCTTGATGTTTATATGAGTCTGAGTAATGCCATAGATGAAAACAGTCTGTAAAGGCTTTATCAGATTGCTTCAACACTGCTGTCTCTTCAGCTGTAGAATCACAGTTCCACTGTTATCAAGAAAATGAATTATACATCATCTGTTTAATCAGAGACTAGATTCTGAATGAGAACAGTGAATCAGGACACTAAATGATGAACATCATTAATACTTATTTATCAACACATGATCACATATTTTCTAGGCTTTTGTGTTATAACAAATTAGTTTTATAAACACTCAGTTACAACAACCAAAAAAAAAAAACTAACATGGAAAAGGGAAGGGTCAAGAGCCCAAATAAAGCAACCGCTAATCTCAATTATGGTGACTGTAAACAAATGTAAACCATCAACTTCTAAACCTCTGTTAATTCTCATAAGAACTCCTGTAGCTGTATGACAGAAATAAAATAATCTGGTTAGTAATAACATAATGCTGTTTGTGGAGTTGTTTAATACTCCTCTGCTGAGGAGAGAAATCGAACAGATCTCTTGAGAGATTTAATGTCTTCTTTTATCTTCAGTTGATTTCATCCAAAGCTGTGGCTGGAAGTCAGTTTTAGTTTGTCTTTCTCTGTTTTTCAGTGATTCTGCTTGTTAACAGCAGGTGTTCATTACTAATGCTCAATCATCACTTAATTAATCACTTAATTACACAATTATTATCCAATTATCATGCTGGGAATTATAATTTTCTATAACTCATTATTCAGTTTGAGTTCTGTTTCAGTTATTGTGTCCACATATCTTTCGGTAATATTTGAGTGTGATTAACTCAATTTTATTTAGTACATATCACTGTTAGGTTTTACAGTGTAATGGTTTCCCTGTATTTTCACTTTCCCTCAGTCATTGCCTTACATAGGCCTACTGGAATTTACTCAATGGTAATGTGATATGCTGAGGAAAACAGACACACGTACAGTACTGTATATGAAATATAAAAACTAATCTGAGGTAAGCTGGCTATGGCAAGGCATTTAGACTGGGGGTTGGGTTCCTTTCCGAAGTTGATCTTACAGAACACACTCACAAAACAATTATTTACCACACAGGCAAAAACCTCTATAAAATGCATTGTATTTATTAATATTGCTTTTCCATAATACTACTACTGATAACATTAGTAAATAAGAAAGGGCCAAAACTCAATGTAATTGTGTTTGACTGTTCATTAGTAGTTACTTCATAGTTATTTTTCTCTAACCTTAATTAGTAGATAATTAATAGTAGTTCTTCAGGAGGTATGTTCGTTAGTTATTGATTAGCTAACTGTTACTTAACAAAATCATAAAATTCTATTACATACTGATTAGTTAACACATCTTCCTTAGTAGTTAACAGTAGAGACTTAAGTGTTAATGAAGAATTACCTATTAGTTCTTCAGTAATTCCTTATTAGTTATGCAGTAAGTAAGAAACAGTATTCTAAAGTGTTACCGAGATTTCTTAAAAAAAATGTTAAAAAATGAAGGGTAGTGTACACAGATAAGATGTTTAAAATACAAGCCAATGTTCCAGACAATGTTCTCTTTCACAAACGTCTCATTTCTCTCTCATTTAACATAATAGCTCATCTTCAGCAACGCCAAACTTTGCATCACAACAAACCTATTCTCAAAAATAGGCCTACTGTATATATAGCAACAAGACCGCAATACTTGAGAACAAAAGTATACAAATCCACCTCAACTCTAATAGAAAACAAGCACAGGCTAAATTAACAATCATTGAATCACATATTTAAAAATAAATACAGACATTAAAAAACAAATAAATAAACATAACATACATAACTCAAACAAAAAACAGGCAGAAGTCAAACGTTAAGCTAATAATGATCTGAATTACAGAATTAAACATCACAAAAAGCTATCAAGGGTCATTACAAGTCCATCAAATTGCTCTGCATATCTAGATGGGAATAATTTCAGTCATAACTAAGTGAGTCGTAATGTAATAATTCACTGTGTAAATATTTTGGGCCAGTGAACAGAGCAGAAGAGATGCTCTCATTTAGCTGGGGTCCAGTGAGACTGCAATCAGTACAACATTACACAAATATAAACACATTAACTCTCATTACAGACCTCAGACATTCTGACTTCATCACAAACACACACACACATAGGATTCAGTGCAGCTTGTTGCCATGGAGTCATCAGGGATGGAGACTGAATGGTGGAGAGAGTGCACAGACTGTAACAGACATAACAGGTGTGTTGTTTGTTTGTGTTACACTGCTGTATGTATTCTGTTATATCTGCTTGCATTATGCTCATGTGCTGTTGTCCTCGTTTCTCCTGAGCGGCAACACATGGTTCATGCTCTGTGAGTTTATCTGAGGAGACGGGGGTAATGTTGTCTCTGAGCCCGGGGGGCCACAGACTGACTTCTGTACACGTACAGACCCACTCGATCGACGAGAGTCTTGATGACAAGTGTCCTTCTGGTCAAGGGCACTAATCAGGTCACTGTGATCAAAACGCTCCGGACAGGACCACCATATCGGAAGATCGCAAACAGAGAGTGGATGTCTGCCTAGTGTTTGTCCAAGCCTCAAAACTACATCTGACATCAAGGCTCATCAAAAGATCCCCAGTGCCCCAGAGACAAAACATCCAAATGATAACAAATGACAGCTCATGATGTAGTACAGTCATAAAACAACAATAACATTATTTGATTTTAATATAATAAAAACAACATTTAAAACTAGTTTGAATCTTTAGTCTTGAGTTTTGACTTTTTAATATTAAAGTAAAATGCTAATTTTCTAGTAGTTATAAATCATTAGAATCTTATTTATAACATCTTTCAGCACTGCATTGAGGAATGAGGGGACTGAGATGGTCATAATATGAGTACATTTTTTTTATTTTAGACCTCTGGAAAGGTCCTACACTTTCCCTAGAGCACTCATAGAGCAAACCAGCTACAATGTGTCCAACTACACAGGCTAATCTATTAATTACTGGCCCGTTAGGACTCACATGATGGGGCTTATTAAAAAGAGCTGCTGGTTTGTCTTTTCAGCTCACAGACAGACTAAGCCAGCCCATGAATCTGATCAGAGTACTGACCTGGATCATATTTAAACAGATATTTTCTGTAAAAATAATGATCGTTTCCACCTGGCCCACACCCAAGTAAAACTAACCCCTGCCTGAAATTTGTCCAAATATTTTCCTATATAGTATGCAAAAATTAGTACATCAAATTGGTTGTATGTATGAATACCCTGTATTCGTGACAAAACTACTTTACCATTTAAAAGTCAGGGTTCAGTAAGATTTTTACTTTAAAGATTTTTTTTTTTTTTTTTTAGCAAAGGCACATTAAATAGACCAAAACAGACAGTAAATTTTATTATTTTACAAAAGATTTATATTTCAAATAAATGCTGTTCTTTTTAACTTTTTATTCAAAGAATATTTAAAAAAGTACAGTATCCACAAAAGTATTACAAGCACAACTGTTTTCTACATTAATAATAATAATAATAATAAGACATGGTTCTTGTGCACAAATTCAGCATGATTTCTGAAGGATCATGTGACAGTGAGTACCGGAGTAATGGCTGCTGAAAATCAATCACCTAAATTACTTTTTAAAATATATTCAAATAGAAAAAAATTCAAATTGTAATTATATTTCATAATATTACTGTATTTTTTATCAAATAAATGCAGCCTTGGTGAGCATAAGAGATTATTTCAAAAACATGTTGGGACTACTATTTTGAAACAGGAAGCCTGACTTGTTGAACTGTTGTGATCTGACAAAGGCCCTGTCCCAAATGGCACCCCAAACACTTCCTATACGTCTTCCTATACGAGCACTTTTGTCTCTTTCAGCTCCACTATGGCAGGCAAATGCACACAAAGCTGTCTATTTTGCTATCTGCTCCTGTGCACTCGCCAACTGACATGACTGTTCGCTGAAGGGTCACGCAGCTGCAACACAAAATGAAAAAGTACACTGATGCTTGTTTCAAGGGGGGGATAAAGTGAGGGTAGAGAACCCCTTGCATGCTCCTAAGGGACATGGAAAGTTTACCAATCCTCTAATGGTTGCCAATAGACAAAAGTTTCTATTTACAGCGCATTTTTAGAATCATTGAGCATTGTAGCCAATCATAATCATATCTGGTGTCCATGTGAATGCAATGGTGTATTAGAGATGCTAGTTAGTAAGTTAGTCAGAATCGGCTAAACACTGATAGAAACACACAAGTTTTTTTGTTTTTTTTTCAACGCAAGTCACACATTTGTGAATCCTTTCATTATAGGAAACAAAATGTAAACACGATGCAAATAAGAGATTCATTGCACAATTAAGACTTTATTATAACACGAGTTTTCGCAAGAGTGCAGAATTCAGCGAGCTTGTGCTTTAGAGATTGACAGCTCAAGTGAATTATAAAGGGAGGCCTCTTCTCTTGCTTTCTGTTTATTACCCATTCACAATCTGATTACAAATTTAGTTTTTCATGCTTCTAAGTACACTGCAAAGTTTCTGGATTGACAACCGTATTTATAAATGTGCGATTGCATTGGAAAATGCGATGATTGACAGTGATAACCAATGAATGAGACAAAATGGTACATAATTCAGCAGTTTTTGCTCTGGTACTGAAATTGGTACAGAGAACCACAGAATTTTGATGGCATTGGTACCGACAACTGAAATTTTGGTACAGTGAAAGCCCTAAGCCCAAGTACACTGTAGGAACCATAGCTACTACTTCAGTTAACTGTGATTTAACAGACCCTCGACCAAACAGAACAAAACAACAGAACAGAACAAAACCGAACAACAAATAGAGCTGAGAAGAATGAGTCTGTAAGCAGGCGATTCCACCTGAATAGCTCTCCAGAGAGAGTTTGTTTGGTGGTTTTGTGGAAAAGGTCACAATGAGCCTGGTATTGAAATGCATTGGTTTTTATTTCACAGTCTATTGCCTCCCACTTCCATTACTACTAACTCATGCAGTCTCTCCATCTCATTTAAAGCACAGCAGAACTGACAGGATGCTCCAAATGACTTGTGCTCCGCTCCCGAGCAGAACGCACAGAACGCTCACAGCTCCAAACAAAACACTGATAACAAATGAAGCCGGCTATCAATGAACACAATCAAAAAGATAATAAACACTGCAAATGCAATTGTGCCACAGATGGGGAAAATATGTATTACTGTGAATAATGAGTGGTGAATAGATTTCTCCAGTCTCTCTTTAATGTTTCGACTGTGCTCATGGCCAATGGGCAAACAACGCAATCACATTTCATCAAAACAAGTTCAAAGAAAAGCACGTTTTTCATGGCTTTTAAAGACACAACATGCTCGATGAATGTTGTTGGTGTGGCTGATTAATACACAGAATTGCCTTCATTACATTCATGTGCATATGATGTAGTAAACAGCAGCTGATGCAGCATCACCTCTAGTGTTGTATTATGACATATTCCTAACTGTGTTTTCTTTCTCACTTCACCTTATCCAGAATAGCCTCTGGCTTCTCATTTTAGCTCTGGCAACTGTTACACATTTAATGGGTTTTTGAACTGTCAAGACCTCAGGGTCAACACTCAACAGAATGAGCAAGATATCTGAATGGAGCTTGTTCACTCTCTCACACACACTTCATCTGTGCTGCAGTCTTACATTTAACTCTCTCTCTCTCTCTCTCTCTCTCTCTGTGTGTGTGTGTGTGTGTGTGTGTGTGTAACGAGGCAGATGTTCTCAGTTGTCAGCTTAGATCCAGAGGGAAATCAGATGAACTACACACTATAAAATTAAAGCACTGTCAGAGCAACATGTTCTCATTAACTGTGATTTTTCTGCACCAGTACCTGTTCTAAACATACAGTTACAGCACATCTCCAATTAGGCCTGTCATGATTATTGATTAATTATCTGATTGTGGTTATTCGATCTAAGTGCAATTATTTGAGATAACTGCAATAATTGGGAAGTTTAAATTTCACATTTTGCCAAAGAATATAAAAAAACACTGCACAAAATTCATGATCGTGACAGGCCTATCTCCATTCTGCAATAAAACATTTACACTTACCTATACCCATAGGCTTCAGTTTCATACTGTTTTTGAATTTGTCTAATATTTGATAAAGTTTGAGTCATTGATCATAATTTTCTCACTGAGAAGCTGCTTTAAAACAATCTGTATTGTATATACCACTATAAATAAAGATCACTTGACTTGACATTTACATGTTCAGTGTTTTCCTCATTCTGTTTATTCTGTGTAATTGGATGACCTTTTGAGTTACCGTATTGACTACATTTGACTCTTACTTATCCTGCAATAGATAAGTGCTATCTCTCATTAATCTATCATTTTGATTGATCATTTCAATGTTCTACTGTTAAAAATGCTAAAAAGCTCAGAATCAACTTCTGCTTCTGTCAGTTGAAAAAACTGGTAAAAAAAAAAAAGTTTCATATGAGAGCTGATGAAGACTGCCCACTGATAATGCATATTAAAGCAAACAAATTTTATCTGAAATCTCAGGACAAGACTTTGAACCAAGATTTGATTAATTTCATTGTGCTTGTGATAACTGAGAATCTTTTCGGAATATGCAGAAAAGAGAAATGTAAAATTAACTAGGCACACAAAACTGCATATAAAACTAGTATTTTCTGTACAAACTCTCCAAACTGCTTGTGTGAAACTCTGGCATTTGAATAGGGATTTGAAATATAAAAGAATGTAATAAAACACGTTGTTCTTGTCAGGACACAGACGGAGGCAGAGGAGTAAGTGAACACAGATGTTTATTTGACAGAGGCACGAACACAGGTAAACGGTGGATGCAGGTGAATCAATGAACAAGCACTTTCAGAACAGTCACTTAGCTGAAGGATAACAGATGTTTGTCTTTGCAGGTGAAAGAATATACGTGGAACGGAGAACTGAAGACGGAAGACAACAGGATGGAGACACGGGAAACTCAGGTGAGTAGTGGGTAAGGAGTCCAGGTACGTTTGACGTGACCAGACAATGATGTGAGGGAAGTGTGAGTCTTTATAGTGTCCTAAATGATGAAGTGCATGTGCAGGTGCAGGTGATTAGTACTTGGGTGACTGTGAACGAGTGGGTGGAGTGTGAAGATCTGGTGACAATGCGTTGGTGTTGGTGGGTGTTGGCTGTGACTCCATGACAGTTCTCATGTATCTGTCTCTAAAAATTCCCCTTGCCTTTTTTAATTTGACATCTGCGAGTAGGAGAGACATTGGGAGGGTTGTAACACATTTAAGTTTCAACATGTGTAACTCTTCTTTTTTCTTACGTGTCTGTCATTTTAAAAATATTCACATGTTTATCTGCTTCAAATGTACATAGTTTAGAAAGTTAAACTCTATAAATTAATGTCAAGGACAAACATCGCTACTGTACCTTACTAGGTTGAGTTAAAACAGCAAAACATGGATATCATTTTTGTACATTTCCTTATTAAATTATGCCAATCTCTCTTATTTTAAATATTTAATAAAAAAAAAATAAAAAAAGGGAAACACATAGGAAACATGTTAATCATTCCCACAATTCACAAAGTTTGTTATAACCCTCACCATCTGCTCAGAGATATTTCCAAATCTTTTTTTAACAGTCTCTCATTAGCATTTTATGTACAACTTTGACTGTAACCTCAGGAGAATAGTGGTCATGCATGTATGATGGTGAATTCACCCTCATTTCTAATTGATCATTAAAGTGATGGTGTTACAACAGCCCCAGCTCTCACACATAGCAGAAATTGGAGAGCTAATCAATGGAGAGATAAAGATGTAAAGCATGTTTTTTAGCTGCAGAAAAATATGAAGCAGAATGAGACAGACAACAGAAAGATAGAGAGAGAGAGAGAGAAAAATATCTCCTATGTGATTTCCTATTATGATCCAATGTTTGAAAATACTTAAGCCTCAAAGAAACTTGATCAAATCTTAAACAGAACAAATCTAAACACTGAACAATTAAACATTAGAAATGAGAAATTCTCGTACATAATGAAGAAGCGATCATCACAATACAGAAAATAAGAAGGGGTCATTATGAAATCTGGTTAAATAGAGTGGTAACACTTTACAATAAGGTTAATTTATTAACATTAGCTAATGTATTAAATAACATGAACTAACCATGAGCAATAGATTTGTTAATGTATTTGTTAATAAAAAATACAGCAGTTCATTGTTTGTTCATGTTAGTTCACAGTGCATTAACTACACTGAAAAAAAAAAAAAATCATAAAAAAAATGATCAATGACTGTCAGCTACGGCTGCCAAACAAAAACCTTAAAATTAAAGTACATGGCTGAAAATATTTTCTGTATAATGACTTAAAAACCAGAATACCAGGTTATCATAATATGATTCCATAATATCACAAGGTTACAGTAAATCATATGCAATTAACAATTAATATACTCAGAAATTTAACACTAAGTGATATCAGTGAATCAGACCACTTCATGATAACAATATCATCAATAAGCAAACAAAATAATCTGATCAGAGTTTTTTAAAGTTTTTTAAAACAGTCAGAGAAAAACTAAAATGGAAAAAATCAAGGGTCAAGAGCCCAACTAAAGCAAACCCTTACCTCCATAACGGTGACATCAAACCTTTTTTTTTTTCTTTTCAATAAAACATCAACATCTAAACCTTTGTTAATTGTCAGTAAGAACATTTGTATAAAATAAAGTCTAGACTGTAATAAGTGAAGATGCTGAGATCTTGAGAGATCTGTTAGTGTTTATTGTTTTGTTGTTGCCAGTCATTTGAATCAAATCAGGAAATACCTGTAAAATAAAAGTATTTTTTAACATTTAAAGAAAATTTTTGTTAAAGTTTTTTGCACTTTATTTAAATTAGAGTATTTTACTTTCATTTTATGTTTTTTGTTTGGCAGCCTTAGCTGCCAGTTGTCACAGCCACCAGCACTTGCATTCCATTTCCCAGCATCCCTCTGGTTCCTCACCTGCACTCACTCACCAATCTCCTGCACTGCAAGTCATCAACACACATCAGCACTCCCTCCCTATTTATGCAGTCACTAGGTTACACGTTCCTGGACTACTGTTCTCAATAAACCATCTGTTTAACACTTACCTGTCTGCTTCCGTCTGTGTCCCTGACACCAATCATTGACTTTTTTTTTTTTTTTTTAAGTGAAGGCATTTGATCGTAATAATTCAGAAAATACCTGTAAAATAACAGTTGTTTTCAGTTTATTTAATTTTTTTTTTACATACATTTGTTTGTAATTTAAGAAAACAGAAAAAATACAGTAAATTTTCTTTAAAAAATATGTGAATTACTGTAATTTTTCATTAATGTCATAATACTTCAAATAACAGCCGAGTTGTTAATTTACATACATTGTTTGTAATTTTACAGAGTTTTGAGTATAATTTAAAATAAAAGAAAATGACCGGTGGTCCGTAACATTTTTACAGTGTAATGTTAACTCTTGATTTTAATAATTTATTAGTAGATGTTGAAATTAACATTATCAAATGCTGTATAAGTGCAGTTCATTATTAGTTCATGTTAACTAATGAACCTTATTGTAAAGAGTTACCAATAGAGCACTGATAGTTATAATATCTTGGCTCTTGAATTGCTCTGGTTAACAATACACAGTTCGGTCTTTCTAACATCATTCTCCAGTAAACTAGTCTTTAGTGGAGGGTTTTAAAGGATGTAATTCTAAGGTTACAATGGTACACAGTATGAGTAATTTTGGGCAGTGTTTCAGCTGCAGCACTTAAAGGATCTTAAATGCCTCATGCTAACTGATGCCATTTGTTTCAGCGTAATCTGATATTTAACAGGTGGGTGTGTTATTGCATGGCTATATGATACACTAGGGCTGTTCAACATAATGGAAATCTGACTCGAGTCCAAACTATAATGCCCTCAAATTCAATCACAGGTAGTTTGGCCTCTGCTCTCTTCCTCTCTTCTCTCAAACAGAGGACAGAGAGAGTTATTTATGATTGGACTCTAATGGTTCTCTCTCTCCCTGAAATGCACCTATTCTCAATGAGAAAAGAGAGAGACAGTCATATGTCAAAAGCCTCTCTACAAGCAATTTAACCTCAAAATATTCTGGCTTTTGCATCATTTAGCATAATTGCTTGTGACTACCTGGCCTGCAGGACAAGTACTTGATTTCTCTGAGACAAGAACATGGATGTTGTTCCTCTACATTAAAAATGTAAATATGAAAGGCCACTAATCACAATGTAGAGTGCTCTCTCTGACTCTCACTCACTCGGTCTCTGTCCTCTCCAGTAGAGCAGAGAGGTCTGTGTTACTTCTAAATGCTGATGCTCACCCGCCCACTCACCAACATTAATGACATTCCTCTCAGATGAGGCTCTGACAATTGTAAAATTAACTTAGCTTTCATATTCAAGTGCACACAAAATCATGCACATTGATACAGAAACATGATACAGTTAAAGGGATAATTCTTTAAAAAATGAACATTCTGTCATCATTTACCCAAACCTATGTAAATTTCTTTCTTCTACTGATCACTAATGAAGATGTTCAGAAGAATGTTTAGACTAATTTTGATATATATATATATATATATATATATTAGTCAAACCAAAATTTATTCAGACACTTTGAACATTTCATTCATTAATACAGTTTATTCACTATAGTTAAACTAAATGAATAAATAAATAAAAATTCTTAATTATGTCAGATAACACTTAAGCAAAACATGGTCAGATCAAAGTGTCTGAATAATTTTTGGTTCCAAATATTTATCAGTTTTACTGGTAGTCCACTGTATGAAGAATTTTTGGGTATAATATGTCACAGTTTCTTTTATTTTGCTATCCTCACTTACATAAATGAACTATAGTGTCCTGCACCCACCAGTAAAAAAAAAAATATCAAAAATGTCTGAATAATTTTTGGTTTGACTGTATATGCCAACATGGCTTGGCAAATGATATGTTTTGATAACATCTTCCTCTGGCATTCCAAAGAAATTAAAACAAGTGGAAAATTTTTTTTTTTCCCTTTCTACCACACGCTTTCTGTTTTCTGCAGTGTCTCCTTTTAGCAGCAACAATTGCAGCCATGTCGCAAAATGGGTTAAGACATGCTTTTTTGGGGTGTTAAATAATGGCACAAATACCAGTAAATTGACTGGCTTAAACATCAGTAAATCACGTTGTGTGATTCATTTAAATACCCTCCTCCCATGAATTTTGAGTCTGAAACTCCTACAAATGCATATGCAATGTCACCCGAAAAAAAAAAAAAAAAAAAAAAAAACTCAGTCCACGCCTTTTCAGCACTAATTTTTCACTGTGTGCCTTTAGTAAATCCTGACAGTAGGGTTTGCACTGGCGCAAGCTGTTAACAAATCTGGCCTCTTGAGTTACAGGCATGCAAACTTGAGGCATAAAAAAAAGTGCTTTTTGCCATGTCACTGTTGGCATATAATGAAACAAAGATTGCTAAAGTCAATAGATTTTAATAATAGACCTACCAATCTCTGTGTAAAAATAAAATAATGATGCTGCCATTTTTCTAAAGTCATTTTTGCACCCCTGTAAATTGGCTCCAAATCTCAGGTGAAAATTTGTCATTTTGACCCCCCTCTACAAAATAGTGGATTACTCAGTAAATATACATCTGTGACATTTAATATTTTGGCTTTCATCACTGTTTATGTTTGTCTTTCTACAGAAAAAATATTAACGAATCAAAAATTTGAGCTGAAATTTCATTGATTTAACGGAATGACCCACCTGTGTTTTTAAGTAATTTTAGTAATTTTGTATATTAACATAATTTCAGTTAATGAAATATACATTTTATTATGGTTAACATAACATTTTAAATGTTGCAACCATATTTTTTTTCTGGCAACCACAGCTGCAATTTTTTAATAGTACATCTTTAAATGAAATGCATTGATATCCACTATGAGAGGGTAGATCCAGCACATCCATGTATGTGGTGAATATAGAAACTTTTTTACCATATTTCCTCTAATAGTATAATAATGTAAGTAAAAACACCAACCTGGTTTATGGCTCAATAAAACAATCAAATAGAGATCCATATGTTTTTGTGTTGGTGACCCTGACAACCGCACCCTATAATTACAACATTACTTGTTCTAGGAAATGCATGCTGTTTCCATGACTCGTGAAACTATTGTACTGAAATTACAACTGAGATCAAGATGGAGAGGTGAAAGAGAGTGATTTGATACTGTTAATATGAGCTTTGAAAGGCTTATGCAAGGAAGACACAGTGACATACTGAGGTCTTCAATGTACCAAAACTGGCACGTCTGCTAAACCCACACACCCTAATAATTCAGAACCTCCAATGTAATTTTCTCTGGATCCCTCATTAAAAAAAAAAAATAAATAATACATTATACATTATGAATCAATACCCTTATACATACTAAATCATTTTCACTCACTTGGTCATCACATTTTTTATACATTTCACACCTCAAGCTCTGTACAATAAACAGTGCTCTCTTCCAATCTCATCACAATTTGAGGAAGGCACCTAACCCCTAATCACTGTTGTGTGTGCGCATTTGGATGGGTAAAATGCAGAGCACAAATTCCGAGTATGGGACACCATACTTGGTTACACGTCACGTCACAATTTCTTAACTATAAAAAGGTCTTTTTCATTGAAATTTCACTGTAATACATCTTACTGTGGTGGAACCGCATGTGACAGTTCAGAGGTAAAAGGTTAATAATGACCTTTTATTATGCCTCTACAGGGCTCTACAGTGTGACCATTTCAGTCACATTTGTGACTGAAAATTACTGCGTGTCTATGAAAAATATTTGGGAGCCCAAGTGTGACTGACCCGATAAGGCCCGGTCATACTGGGGTGTAACTAATAACAGTTTATTGGCCAAACAGATTTTGCAAATGCGCCAGTGCATATTTGTGTATGCACTCCGGAGAGCATGGAGAGATAACATTTTTTTTGCAGTTGAGTAATGTAGCCAATCAAAGACATTGATTTTTACACAATGGTAGGGCTACACAATTAATCAAATTTCTAATTGTGATTACAATTATTATCAGGTGCCACAGTTACGTAATTGTTCAAAGGCGCAATTACAAAAAAAGTCCACTTACATTATTCTGCGTGCGTAAGATGTTTTTTTTTTTTCTTCATTGTTTTAATTTTAGTTTTACAATAACATTATAATACTTTTTTTAAGAAGAAGAAACCTATAGAAGCCCTGAACTGCATGGTGGAAAAAAAGAAGAAAAAGAAAAAGAAAAGAAAACTTATAATGGGGAAGGAAAAAAAGAAGAACGTATCTCATTATTTCAAGATATTAAATCATTTAGAGATATTAAGTTGTTATTTTGACATAATAAGTCAAGGGGGTCCCCTTGAGACAAAGATTTCGATTCGGCTCGATCTGACCTTTCTAAGCCGTGTCCACAAAGTAACTATGGTAAACCCATTCAAATAGGTTGAGAGTGGGATTTTTTTAAAAGGGTCCCAGGGACCCTTCCTGGTCCCCTGAGCGACATACTGAGGGCCACAGGTCCTAAAGCGAAAGGAATTTTTTTTGGCTTTTAGACAAAATCTCTGCTGCAGGCCTCTCTGTCTTATACACCGCAAGACCCTTTTGGGAGTTTTAAGTTGGGAAAGGCCAATTTTTTTCTGCAAGGTCCTAGAGCCTCATGGTTCGGGGCCATGTGTCAGGGGCCCCTACGTAGCCAGAATTCTGAATCTCGAGGTCCTCGAGATTCTGTCGCCTTCGAACGGGAGTCGTCCCACTTGCCAACTAACTGTGTAGAGCTTTCACGCTGTCCCTTTTTTGACCTTTTTACCCCTAAAGGAGGTTATAGGGTCACCAAACTTTTCCGGCCACTTGAGGGGCCTGTGATGATACACAAATGGCACCCTCGGGTCGATCAGGTCGAACCAAAAAAATATATTTTTCATTATTTTATCCATCTCCCTCTTTGCCATTTAAGTCAATGGAAGAAACTCAGACACAGGCCTGATTTCAGCCCCACACTCAGCTGTATTTAAAAGGCTTAGAAAGTAGCTAGGGGGCCCAAACTTTGGGGGCCGATTCGGGGGCCTAGGACAGCAAAGGCTGCAAAGTTTCAAGGTCCTACGACACGACATCCTACAGTTTGGAGGATATGCGGTTCCTTTTTTGACCTTTTGACTCCTAAACGAGATTGTAGGGTCATGAAACTACTACTGTTACCGACAGCAAATTCGAGTCGATCTGACCTTTTAGCGCCATGTCCCTAAAACTACTATGGTAAGCCTACTGAAATAAGTTGCACGTGGGATTTTCTTAGAAGTGTGCAGGCAGGCCCAAATTTGACAGGGGAGTCAGGGGGACACCCTAGAGCGCTGTACAAAGAGCGCAGGTCGATTAGAGGAAATTTCGCTTGCGTGTCACAAACCGGCCAAAGAGGGCGCTGGCGAGGGTCAGCAGGATGCGGGCGTGTGCCCCATCACATTTTCAGGCCAAAAACGGTCCTGAAATGGAAAAGCAGCCCTGTGGACACCTAGGGGGCGTTCTGCCATCCTCAAGATAGCGTACATCCAAGCTGGACCTATAGGGGGTGCTGTTCACAAGTTTAGTAGGAAAGCGAACAAATATTAGGTAAGCGGGACTGGTCATTCCCCCCCACTGACCACTACATGCATCTAGTGGGGAAATGGGATGTTTAGTAGGGATTTGGCCGTAAAACACCAATTTAGTAGGCAAATGGACATTTAGGAGGTAAGCGAGACTGATCACTCTAGAGACTGATAGGCAAATGGACAAACGGTAGGCAAATGGGACTGGTGTTGGGATGTTTAGTAGGGTTTTGGGCAGCTCTTACCAATTCCACCACAGAATAAGCTTCAAATGGACATTTAGGAGGCCCAGGGACATGGGGGGGAGGTGTGATCAAACAACTTAAAGGGACCCCTAGAGGTGTCCAAAGCCTCCCTATACCGGGTGTTGGGGTCTACGTAGCCAGGGGTCAGGTGAAATTCGGAATCCGACAGCAAAAATACAGCTGTCAAAATCCGTGGAGGTTTCCAGATCCCGTCTGCCTTCTCTCTCTAATTTTGCCTTCTGTCAACATATTTTATATCATAAAAAATGGAAAAAAGGCCAAAAATTAACATTTAAACTGATGCTGGTTAAACTCTATGTAGCGTCTGGACCAATCAGACACACAGTTATTCATTATATCTAAATTACCCATTACTCTCTCACAAGTCCTGTTAATTCCATCCCCCACAACTGCAATACAGAGACAGAATAGGTGTCCTATTTCTATTTTACTGCTGTCAGGAATGTCAAGAATTCTCTCTGAGAAGGACAAATAAACCCTTTTAATCTTATATATTCTATATATAACCACATGAGAAATGTGTACAAAATGTTTTTTTTGGACCTGCATCAGCAAATTATTCGCAGAAATTTTAAGCAAACAAGTTTAAGTTTGCTTGTTGTTTATTTACTCATTTATTTAATAATTCACTTAATTTTACTATCACGGGAAATTACGTGGACGATATGTGAATCAGTGTCCATCATTTTGCGAGCAACTGGTGATAAAGAAAAATGCCACGTCGCAATATTGAAAATATTTCCATTTTAAACCATGAAGGCGAACCAGCTGATATCACACAAACAATGTGCAAACTTTGCGTGAGAGTTATGCAGGTGAAGAAGTCTCAAACTCCAGTCAATTAGGCCTATTCACTACAGAATCTGAAAGTAAAAACTGACTGATCTTTTGGCATCCGACGCTGCAATAACAGCGCATATTCTCTTAGAGACAATGAGAGATTAATCTTATTTATTTTCTTAATGTTTCTCTTGTGGCCCATAGTGAGAAAAAGTAGTATTTTTCGTGAATCGAGAAGTATTTCGTGTTAAACAAGTTGTTCTTTAAATGAGGAGTAACTAATATTTTATTGTCCTCGCAGCGCGTCGGTTATGCGGTGATGCGCTATGATATCTGATTCGTGGGGCAAATGAATTGCAATATTAATTTAATAATAAAAGTAGCACGATAATAAGAAAAATAATATAATAGCCCTGCATGCCCGTCCACTATATGCCACTGTGAAGGGATAAACGGCGTTCGGGCACGGCATCAAATCGATTAACTGTTTTATCCAAATCCATACGCATGGACCGTTCAGTGTTCAGTACTGCAATGTCCGAGTCTTTCCTGTCTAATGATGTTTCTCGTTGTTTTCAGTCGGCGCAAGCAAGAAACGTTTACTAGACTGTGGACTAGCTTTGACTCTCTGAACCATGGGTGGTGTGCGTGTGCATGTGCCGAACGCGTCTTTCCGCGCTCATGAGCAAAGGACTATCTTTGAAAAGCTCGCGCGCTCATGGGCAAAGGAGTATCTTTGTAAAGGCTCGCGCGCTCAGAGTGCAAAGGAGTATCTTTGAAAGGCCTGCGCGCTCATGGGCAAAGGAGTAACTTTGTAAAGGCTCGCGCGCTTAGAGTGCAAAGGAGTATCTTTGAAAGGCCTGCGCGCTTATGGGCAAAGGAGTATATTTGAAAGGTTCGCGCGCTTAGAGTGCAAAGGAGTATCTTTGAGAGGCCCGCGCGCTCATGGGCAAAAGAGTATCTTTGAAAGGCTTGCGCGCTCAGAGGGCAAAGGAGTATCTTTGAAAGGCTTGTGCGCTCATGAGCAAAGGACTATCTTTGGAAGGCTTGTGCGCTCAGAGTGCAAAGGAGTATCTTTGAAAGGCCCGCACGCTCATGGGCAAAGAAATATCTTTGAATGGCTTGTGCGCTCAGGGGGCAAAGGAGTATCTTAGAAAGACTTGCGCGCTCAACTGTGTGCGAGACAGAGGGGAACGTGGGAAATGAAGTATACCCGGGCCATAATCGCTTCAAATAGAAAGTATGCATAGACGTCAATTTTACCGCCGGAACGAGCTTCCTCAGCTGGACTGAGTGGCAAAACCTGCTGCATGACTGGATTTAATAGGGGAAACTGCGAAAACGCGAGTAAAACAAACGATTACACTAAAGATTGGGCTCAAAAGTGTTCCTTATGAAATGTCAAAGAAACCTAATCCATGGATATTGGCATGCAGCCAGGAATCATGTTTCCTGACATTTATATGTGCCTGATTTCAACACCGGGGAAATACATAAGGCAAATCTGCCTGTGAACGCTTTATATAAATACAATATAGGTAGGTCTAAATCGGAGTGATCACTTATATCAACGTTATATATTTCGTCATATCGCCCAGCCCTAAAACTTGTATAGTGTTTATTTAAAAACACCCAATTATGCAGAATATAAGATGCTATTATAATTATTATAATTATAATATTATAATAAATATTTAATTGATGAGTTGTCAACACAATATATAACAATACAATATATAGGGTATGAGTTTACCCCAAAAATCCAACATTTTGACACAAAATGATAACTGCAAAACATGTTTCTTTGCCTGGAGTCCAGCTGTTTCTGTGAATTGCAGCGACCTATTTGCTTCTTTTTTCTGTAGCTTTCAGCAGTCTGTAAAAATATACCTCAGATTTTGCTATTTGTACAGTCACTCGCAAAGCTCTTTCTCGTTTTGGATGTGTTGTGTGTGTTTTTCGCAGCATTCATGCTGAAAACCAATGCTGCCACTCAGTCTTTTGCCACTCAGTGGGCGTAACCGTAGTCATAACGGTTGACGGTGATGTCACGTGCATACCCTCTACTAGTGTATTACCCTCTTCAGTGATTCTGCTTGTTAACACCAGGTGTTCATAATTAATGTTCAATCATCACTTAATTAATTGCTTAATTATCTCATTAACTTTAACTCTGCTTCAGTGTTACTTTAACACTATTTAGAGAGGAACTATATGTACTTGTTGATAGTTGACTTAACTATGGAGATTTTACTGTGTACTTTTCTAAAAAAACAAAAAAAAACAATAATTTTCAAAAAAGACTCGCTACTTGAATCGCTACTTTTCAAAATTGAATCGCAACTTTAAAAAAAAATATTTGCTACTTATAAAAATTGAATCGCTACTTTTCAAAAAGGAATCATTAATTTTCAAAGATAAATCTATACCTTTAAAAAATTAATTGTTAATTTTCTAAAATTAAATAAAAAAAGACTACCTACTTATAAAAATTCTTATAAAAACGTAATTGCTACTTTCAAAAAAATGAATCGCTACTTTTAAAAAATGAATCGCTACTTTTTAAAAAAAGACTAGCTACTTATAAAAATTCTGTCGCTACTTTAAAAAAAATGAATCGCTACTTTTCAAAAAGGAGTCACTCATTTTCAAAAATGAATCGCTACTTTTTAAAATGGAATCATTACTTTTCATAATGAATCGCTACTTTTTCATAATGAATTGCTACTTTTAAAAAGATGAATCGCTACTTTTCAAATTGAATCATTACTTTTAAAAAATGAATCACTACTTTTTCATAATGAATCGCTACTTTTAAAAAATAAATCGCTACTTTTTGAAAAAGAATAGCTACTTATAAAAGTTTTAACGCTACTTTTAGAAAATGAATTGCTACTTTTCAAAAATTAATCGCTATTATTTTAAATGGAATTATTACTTTTCATAATGAACAGCTACTTTTTCAAAACGAATCACTACTTTTCATGATGAATCGCTACTCTTCAAAAATTAATCGCTACTTTTCAAAAATGAATCGTTACTTTTCAAAAACTGAATCGTTACTTTTCAAAAACTGAATCGTTACTTTTCAAAACTGAATCGTTACTTTTCAAAAGTTGAATTGCTACTTTTCAAAAATGAAACGTTACTTTTCAAAAATGAATCGCTACTTTTCAAAAATGAACCACTACTTTAAAAAAAGGCTTGCTACTTTTAAAAATTGAATTGATACTTTTCAAAAACTAATAGTTACTTTTGAAAAATGAACCGGTACTTTTAAAAAAGACTCACTACTTTTAAAAAAGGCTCGCTACTTTAAAAAAAAAAAATCATTACTTTTCTAAAATGTATCGTTGCTTTTCGAAAACTGAATCGTTACTTTTCAAAAATGAAGTTACTTTTCAAAAATGAATCGCTAATTGAATTGTTACTTTTCAAAAACTAATAGTTACTTTTAAAAAATGAATCGGTACTTTTCAAAAATGAATCGGTACTTTTAAAAAAGACACTACTTTTAAAAAAAGACTCGCTACTTTTAAAAAAATGAATCGTTACTTTTCAACAATTAATCGTTACTTTTAAAAAAAATGAATCGCTACTTTTCAAAAATGAACCGCTACTTTTAAAAAAAGGCTCGCTACTTTTAAAAATTGAATTGCTACTTTTAAAAAAACTAATAGGTACTTTTAAAAAAAATTAATTGCTACTTTTAAAAAATGAATCGCTACTTTTAAAAAATGAATTGCTACTTTTCTAAAATGAATCGCTACTTTAAAAAAGACTCGCCACTTTTCAAAAACTAATTGATATACTGATCTACTCTGACACCCTCGAAGAGCACATCCAGCAGGTCCGTGCTGTACTGCAATGACTCATCAAACACCAACTATACGCCAACGCTGAGAAGTGCGAGTTTCACCTGACTTCCACCTCCTTCCTGGGGTATATCATCAGCCCGGAGGGGGTTGCTATGGATGAGAAGAAGGTAGCAACTGTCCTTGACTGGCCTCAACCTACCACACTCAAAGAACTACAGCGATTCCTGGGCTTCTCCAACTTCTACCGCCGCTTCATCAGAAACTTCAGTACAATAGCCAGCCCATTAACAAGCTTGGTCAAGAAGGGACATCACCGCCTCACCTGGAAACCTTTAGCCGTCCAAGCATTCCAGATGCTGAAGGAACGCTTCACTACAGCCCCCGTATTGCGTCATCTAGACTCTGACATCCCTTTCGTGGTAGAGGTGGACGCCTCCAATACTGGCCTCGAAGCCGTCCTCTCACAAAGACAAGGCAATCCTCCCAAGCTATATCCATGTGCTTATCATTCCTGTAAGCTCATTTCCGCTGAGAGGAATTATGACGTAGGCCATGAAGGCTGCATTCGAGGAGTGGCGCCACTGGCTGGAGGGATCCACGCATCCTTTCGTTGTACTAACAGACCACAAGAACCTTGGATACCTCAGAACTGCCAAGAGACTCAACCCCAGGCAAGCTCGATGGTCACTCTTCTTCACCCGTTTCAACTTCACTGTAACCTACTGCCCAAAGAACACCAAGGTGTTCTTGGTGCCCTCTCCAGGCCTCTCCAGGCAGCACGAGGGATAACAAGTTGACAGTCAACCCTAAACCATAATCACATCAACGCTTGTGGTCGCTCCCATCCAGTGGGATATTATTACCGAGCTGGAACAGGCCAACAACCATGCCGAAGTTCCTCTCGAATGTCCACCAGAGAAAGTTTTCATCCCTGAACCCTTCCGCCTCCGTGTCATGGAACAAGTCCATAGCCTACCTGCATCAGGGCACCCAGGTATCACAGCCACAGTCCAACTACTACAGAACCGGTTTTGGTGGCCAACCCTAATCAAAGATACCACTCATTTCATCAAACATACTAACCATTATAGACCGATTCTCCAAAGCCTGCCGCCACATCCCTCTGTCCAAACTACCTATCGCCATGCACCTCTCCAACTGGGTCTTCCGGATCTACGGTCTTCCCGAAAATATAGTCTCTTACCGGGGCCCACAATTCACCTCTCGTCTCTGGACATCTTTCTGCCAAGCTCTTAACATCAAAGTCAGCCTCACTTCCGGGTACCATCTACAGTCCAATGGCCAGATCGAATGCCTCAACCAGGAACTCACCCACTTCCTGCGTTCCTATTGCAGCCAGCATCAGAACGACTGGGCCCGGTATCTGATGTGGGCAGAATACGCTCAGATACGTAAGGAGGCTACAGGATTAACCCCCTTTCCAGTGTGTCCTTGGTTTCCAACCACCTCTCTTCCCCTGGTCAGGGGAGCCCAGTGATGTACCAGCAGTCAACGACTGGATGAACAGGAGTGAGGCCACATGGAACCGAGCTCATACCCACCTCCAACGTACTGTCCGCCGCTTCAGAGAACAAGCTGATCATCATCGCCGTTCTGGTCCTGAATACCAGCCTGGTCAGTGGGTGTGGCTGTCAACCCGAGACTTACGTCTCAAACTCCCTTGCAAGAAACTTAGCCAAAGGTACGTAGGCCCATTTCAAATAACACGTCAAGTTACACCTGTCTCATTCCGTCTAGCATTACCTAACCATTTTCGTATCTCTCCCACCTTTCATGTATCACTGTTCAAGCCCGGTGATAGTCCCCACGAGGAGGGAGAGGAGGTGTCTGGTGAGCAGGGTCCCCTACCCATCATGGTGGAGGGTGAGGAGTCCTATCGGGTCCACGAACTACGGGACTCACGACGTCGAGGAAGGATGCTCCAGTATCTGGTCGATTGGGAGGGGTACGGTCCTGAGGAGCGCTCATGGGTCAACGCGGATGATATCCTAGACCCCAATCTAGTGGAGGAATTCTGACGCACACACATTTTCACAACGTTTCTCTGCTGCCTGCCCTTGGACTATTTGCTGTTTACTGGACTTGTGATTCTTATCTGCCTGCCCTGATCTACTGCCTGTCGTAAGACTATGATTCTGCCTTTTCCCTGCCATTCCTGTTTGCCCCTGTTTGACCACTGCCTGTCTGACTACGAGATCTGTTATATAAGCAGTGTGCTCACAAACAAAGAGGCAGAAACTTTACCATGAAACAGCAGACTACCGTTTTCTCTCTATTCTGTTCCAGAAAGCAGTGTGATTGATCAGCGCCACCCTGAGCACCGCATGGATTCACCTGCACCTGGACACCACTGAGGGCACTCCTGCAAGCAAGAGCACCACCACCACTCACGTATATACTTCTCTTTCAATAAAATCCACCTTCCGGGGCCTTAAACTGAGTTCTCCTTGTCGCTTGACCCTTCCACCCCGCCACAATGGCGATTCATTTAGAAAAAATATAGATTATTTTTCGAAAAGTAGCGATTAAATTTTAATAAGTAGCTAGTCTTTTTTGTAAAGCATCAATTCATTTTTTTTTTTTTTTTTTTTGAAAAGTAGTGAGTCTTTTTTGAAAAGTATTGATTCATTTTTTGAAAAGTAGTTATTCATTTTTGAAAAGTGGCGATTTTTTTGGGAAGTGTATCGATTGTTTTTGAATATCTCCAGATTGTTATTAAAGTTATGTCATTTATTACTCACCCTCATGCTGTTCTACACCTGTAAGACCGACCATCACTGAAATCTCATCACACAACAAAATCAACAGTTTGAATCGTTTTGAACTCAATTGTCATTGAAATCTCATTACGGAATTAAATAGACTATCATTAAGATCTCTTAATGGAGCAAAACGGACTGCCAATGAAATCTTGCAATTGAAACCCAGCACTGACTGTCATTGAAATATCATACAGGAACAAAACTGACCATTGAAATCTCAAAACCCAACAAAACCAACCATCATTTAAATCTCATAACAAAATAAAACCCACCATCATTGAAATCTTGTAATGGAACATAACCAACGGTCATTAACTCTTTCGCACATAAATTCAAAATATTCTGTCTGAGCCCCCAGCGTGAGTTTTTTAAGGCGACCGTTATTTAGAACTGATCAGTTTATTGTTTCCATGGTGACGCGTCATTGCTTGTCACGTAAACGCACCACAGCGCTGTATGACTGATGATCTGCGTTTGTTCAATTTTTCCTTTTTTATTAAAAATGTTCACAAATTTGTCAACTATAGCATGAAATATCTGATATTCCGATTGTCAAATATGTGCAAGTGGATGTGTTTTGCTGTTTAAACACCTTTATAACGATCGCGTTAGTTGAGCTGCATGCGCGATGGGTGCCGCCATGTTAGTTTGCGCCGCACAGAGAATCGGATCTGTTGGATTTACAACACGTGAATTCATCCACTTCTCCCGAAATACATTAAAGTAAGTGAGCCGGTGAACCGGGGAAGAATAGAGTAGGCTTTAAATTTACTTACACAATGTGTATCTGATATGAATAAAACGTGTTGTCTAATTATTATGGAAATGGTTATTTCCGCTTCTATAGACATCATTGTGTATTTTACAAACTCTAAATATATTGTTTTGTTAGTACTCATGTCTATTTAAATGTCTGAAACCTAAAATAAACATTATTTGGTTGAAAACACCGCATATATGTGATGTATGAAAAGTGCTGCGCGCGTCCGTCTCTGGTTTAGCGCCAGCCAAAGCGCGCAAGCATATTTGAATTTGGCAGTTGATCACGTGATGCGCTGAACGTTCTAATCACACTGGTGTGATTGTACGCGTCAAAGGGTTAAAAGAACATAAAAAGAGCAAAACATACTTTATTGAGATCTCGTAACTAAACAATTAAAACCAACTGTCATTGAAATCTTGTAAAGGAACAAAACTGACTGTCAATGAGATCTCGTAACCGAAAAAAAAACAGCCATCACTGAAATCTCATAACAGACATCACTGAAACGTACTCGGTTACTAATGTAACCTTGGTTCCCTTAGATACAGAAGGAGCATCATTCGTCTTATTAATTAATATTAATATTAATTATTAATAAGACAAAACGCAGTGGGGAAAACACCTTTCTCCGATTCTGAAGCCTTTATACAATTACGCAGCGTTAACTGCACGGCCATTGGTTTGTGAAGTTAAATTAATTGAACCAATAACAGCGCGAAATCACACAAGCCAATGGTGAGCGAGCCCGCCAAAAAGGACAGGGTGTCGGGCTATATAAGCGGCCGTCTCACCATGGCAAATCAATTTAACTCGGCTGAAGTGACAGCATGAGGCATCTTGCGTATAACGCGGCAAAGTATGCAGTACTCGTTTCGTATCTAAGGGAACCGAGGTTACGTTAGTAACTGAGTATGTTCCTTTGCAATACTACATGAGTACTGCATTGTTTGTCTTATTAGTTAATATTAATTATTAATAATACAAGATGCAGTGGGGACAGTACAATCACGCCGTGCTACGCAGGGGGACGACCGAGCATCAGGGCAGAGCACTTGAAAAAGGGCTCGTGACAGACAACGAGGACTGAAACACTGTAGTCATCCTCCCAAGCCCATAAACTAGGGCACCAGAGGGGCCTAGGGTGTATATAGAAGGCAGAGAACATAGTTAGGCCCAGACGTGTTTGGGGTCGTAATAGGGGTCGATTCTTTTTTAGAGAAGTAGCGATTCCTTTTAGAAAAGTAACGATTCCTTTTTTGAAAAGTAGCAATTCATTTTGAAAAAGTATCGATTGTTTTTAGAAAAGTAGCGATTTATTTTTGAAAAGGAGCGATTAATTTTTGAAAAGTAGCGATTCATTATGATAAAGTAGCAATTATTTTTTAAAAGTAGTGATTCATTTTTTAAAATTAGCGATTTACTATGAAAAAGTAGCGATTCATTTTTGAAAAGTAGAGATTCAATTTTAATAAGTAGCTATTCATTTTAGAAAAGTATTGATTCATTTTTGAAAAGTGTATTGTTTTTGATTAACTCTAGATTGTTAATAAAGTTGTCATTTATTACTCACCAGTAAGAGTGACCATAATTGACATCTCATCACAAAACAATACCAACAGTTTGAATCGTTTTGAACTCAACCGCCATTGAAATCTCGCAGTTGAACACAACCGACCATCATTGAAATTTCTCAAATGAACAAAACTGACCATCATTGAGATCTACATTTACATTTACAAAACAGAGTGATGTTGAAATCGCGTTTTAAAAAAAAGTAAAACAACTGTCATTGAAATCTCATAGAGAAACAAAACCAACCATCGTTGAAATCTCCTAACAAAACAAAATCAAGTGTCTTTGAAATCTCATAACAGAACAAAACTGATTGACACTGAAAACCAACCGTCACTGAGATCTCGGAACCCATCAAAATTGACTGTCATTGAAATCTCAAAACCCAGCAAAACATTCTTCATTTTTGAAAAGTAGAGATTCAATTTGGGAAAGTAGCAATTCATTTTTTATACGTAGCGATTCTTTTTTTTTTAGAGTAGCTATTCTTTTTTTAAAAATAGCGGTTCATTTTTGAAAAGTATTGATTCATTTTTTCTTTAAAGTAGTGATTCATTTTTTAAAAGTAGCGATTCAATTTGGGAAAGTAGAAATTCATTTTTTGTAAGTAGCGAGTCTTTTTTTTAAGTAGCGATTCATTTTTGAAAAGTAGCAATTCAAAATCGACTGACACTGAAAACCAACCGTCATTGAGATCTCATAACCCAGCAAAACTTATTGTCATTGAAATCTGTTTCAGAAAAAAATGTATTGGTTGTTTTTGAATAAATATATTGATTGTTTTTGAGAATTAACAGAGGTTTAGATGTTGGTGTTTTATTGGTCAAAAAATTATGCCGCCATCATGGTGGTTAGGGTTTGTTTTACTTGAGCTCATGACCCTTTAATATTTTTTAAAGATATGTGTGCCTGAGTGATTGCAATCGTGTTTCACAATAAACACTTGTACCTTGCAGAATCAAAAGACTGGAAGAGTAGATCAGCTTGAATTTTCTGCTTAAAATCCATTTCAAATGAACATAAGTTTTCTTTGGTTTCTTGACTGAGATTCAATTGCTACAAAACTGTATAAAGCAATTAATAATAAAAAATTCCATTAAATAAATGCTACCTGAACGCTTCAATGCTAAAAAATGAACAACTATTACCACTCAGGCTTATACATGAAAACATAGCATACAATCCTCAACAGTGGTGACAATAATTATTTATACTGCAGTGCATGATGGGAGTTTTGTCCTATGGTGATACCCAGCATGCATTGCAGCGATTCATTTTAGAAAAGTAGCAATTCATTTTCAAAAGTAGCGATTCATTTTTTAGAAGTAGCGATTCATTTTTGGAAAGTAACAATTCATTATGAAAAATTAGTTATTCATTCATTTTATACAGTAAAATCCCCAGAGTTAAATCAGCTCTGTTCAGAGTACATATGGTCCCTCTCTAAAAAGTGTTAAAGTAACACTGAAGCGGAGTTAAAGTTAATGAGACAATTAAGCAATTCATTAAATAATGATTGAACATTAATGATGAACACCTGCTGTTAACAAGCAGAATCACTGAAGAAAAGAGAAACACAAGAACTACAACTGACTTCAGTCACAGCCTTAGATGAAATCAACTGAAGATAAAATACATTGAATCTCTCAAGATCTGATTATTACGAAAATTATGCCACCATCATGGTGGTCAGGATTTGTTTTACTTGAGCTCTTGACCCTTTTATGCTTTTAAAACATTTTTGTTTGATTAATTACTATAGTGTAGCACAGCAAACATTTGTACTTTGCTGAATCAAAAGGCTGAAGAAACAGATCTGCTAGATTTTTCTGCTTTTAATCGGTTTCAAATTAGCATCACAAATAGGTCTTTTTCACTTTGGTTTTTTTAAAAAGATTTAGCTATTACAAAATAGCAAAAAAATAATAAATTATGTTAAACAAATGCCACTGTAATGCTTCAATTCTAAAAACAAAATGAGCAACTGGTCTTATACATGAAAACATAGCATACAATTCTCAACAGTGGTGACAATAATTATTCATATTGCAGTGCATGATGGGAGTTTTGTCCTATGGTGAAACCATCATTGAGATCTCAGAACCCATCAAAATTGACGGTCATTGAAATCTCAAAACCAAGCAAAACATTCTTCATTTTTGAAAAGTAGCGATTCATTTTTTAAAAGCAGCAATTCAGTTGTAATAAGTAGAGAGTCTTTTTTGAAAGGTACCAATTCTTTTTTTAAAGTAGTGATTCAATTTCGGAAAGTAGCAATTCATTTTTTATAAGTAGCTATTCTTTTTTGAAAAATAGCGGTTCATTTTTGAAAAGTATTGATAATTTTTTTTTAAAGTAGCGATTCATTTTTGAAAAGTAGCAATTCAAAATCGACTGACACTGAAAACCAACTGTCATTGAGATCTCATAACCCAGCAAAACCGACCGTCGTTGAAATCTCATATCTCAGCAAAACTTATTGTCATTGAAATCTGTTTCAGAACAAAATGTATTGGTGTGTTTTGAATAAATGTATTGATTGTTTTTGAGAATTAACAGAGGTTTAGATGTTGGTGTTTTATTGGTCAAAACATTATGCCACCATCATGGTGGTTAGGGTTTGTTTTACTTGAGCTCATGACCCTTTTATTTCTTTTAAAAAATGTGTGTTTGAGTGATTGAAATCGTGTTTCACAACAAACGCTTGTACCTTGCAGAATCAAAAGACTGGAAGAGTAGATCAGCTTGAATTTTCTGCTTAAAATCCATTTCAAATGAGCATAACAGTTTTTTTGGTTTCTTGACTGAGATTTGGTTGTTAGAAAACGGTATAAAGCAGTTAATAATAAAAAATTCCATTAAACAAATGCCTCTTTAATGCTAAAAAATGAACGAATATTACCACTCATGCTTATACATGAAAACATAGCATACAATCCTCAACAGTGGTGACAATAATTATTTATACTGCAGTGCATGATGGGAGTTTTTCATTATGAAAAATTAGCTATTCATTCATTTTACACAGTAAAATCCCCAGAGTTAAATCAACTCTGTTCAGAGTACATATGGTCCCTCTCCAAAAAGTGTTAAAGTAACACTGAAGCGGAGTTAAAGTTAATGAGATAATTAAGCAATTCATTAAGTAATGATTGAACATTAATGATGAACACCTGCTGTTAACAAGCAGAATCACTGAAGCAAAGAGAAACACAAGAACTACAACTGACTTCAGTCATGGCCTTAGATGAAATCAACTGAAGATAAAATACATTAAATTTCTCAAGATCTGATTATTACAGAAATTATGCCACCATCATGGTGGTCAGATTTTTTTTTACTTGAGCTCTTGCCCCTTTTATGTCTTTAAAATGTTTATGTTGGAGCAGTTGCCATAGTGTTTCATAACAATTTCTTGTACTTATGGTGATACCCAGCATGCATTGCAGTATGAAGCTACCATCTTATAACAGAACAAAACTGAATAACACTGAAATATCAAAGCAAAATAAAACTGACTGTCACTGAAAATCAGCTGTCATTGAGATCTCAGAACCCAGCAAAACCGACTGACACTGAAACCAACCATCATTGAGATCTCAGAACCCAGCAAAACCGACTGTCATTGAAATCTCATAATGGAACGAAACTGACCATCATTGAAATTACGCTTTAAATAAATGTATTGATTGTTTTTGAGAATTAATAGAGATTTAGATGTTGGTGTTTTGATGGTCAAAAAATTATGCCACCATCACGGTGGTCAGTGTTTGTTTTAGTTGAGCTCTTGACCCTTTTATGTCTGAAAAATTTGTGTTTGAGTGATTGCAATACTGTTTCTAAACAAACATTTGTACATTGCTAAGTCAAAATTTTTTTAAAAAAATGCAGCTATGAATAAATATGTTGATTGTTTTTGAATGTGTTGAGTGGTTTAAAATGTATTTGTTGTTTTTAAAGTGTTGTGTTTTAAATGTATTGATTGTTTTGGATGTTATAAATATGTAGTGATTCTTTCAAAACAGAAAAGTAGGGATTCTTCTTTTTAGAAGCCATTCTTTTTAGAAAAGTAGTGATTCATTTAAAAAAAAGTAACAATTCATTTTTGAAAAGTAGCGATTGTTTTTTTTGAAAAATAGCGGTTCATTTTTGAAAAGTATTGATTAATTGTTTCTTTAAAGTAGCGATTCATTTTTGAAAAGTAGCGATTCATTTTTGAAAAGTAGTGAGTCTTTTTTTTAAAAGTAGCAATTCAATTTTGAAAAGTAGCAATTCAAAACTGAAAACCAACCGTCATTGAGATCTCATAACCCAGCAAAACCGACCGTCGTTGAAATCTCATATCTCAGCAAAACCGATTATCATTGAAATCTGTTTCAGAACAAAATGTATTGGTTATTTTTTTAATAAATGTACTGGTGCGTTTTGAATAAATGTATTGATTGTTTTTGAGAATGAACAGAGGTTTAGATGTTGGTGTTTTATTGGTCAAAAAATTATGCCACCATCATGGTGGTTAGGGTTTGTTTTACTTGGGCTCTTGACCCTTTCATGTTCTTTAAAAAAAAATGTGTGTTTGAGTGATTGCAATCATGTTTCACAACTAACACTTGTACCTTGCAGAATCAAAAGACTGGAAGAGCAGATCAGCTTGAAGTTTCTGCTTAAAATCCATTTCAAATGAGCATAACAGTTTTCTTTGGTTTCTTGACTGATATTCAATTGTTATAAAATTGTATAAAGGAATTAATAATAAAAAAATTCCATTAAACAAATGCCACCTTAATACTTCAATGCTAAAAAATGAACAGCTATTACCACTCAGGCTTATACATGAAAACATAGCATACAATCCTCAACAGTGGTGACAATAATTATTTATACTGCAGTGAATGATTGGCGTTTTGTCCTATAGTAATACCCAGCATGCATTGCAGCGATTCATTTTAGAAAAGTAGCAATTCATTTTCAAAAGTAGCGATTCATTTTTTATAAGTAGCTAGTCTTTTTTTTTTTTTTTAAATAGCGATTCATTTTTGGAAAGTAGCAATTCATTATGAAAAATTAGCTATTCATTTATTTTACACAGTAAAATCCCCAGAGTTAAATCAACTCTGTTCAGAGTACATATGGTCCCTCTCTAAATAGTGTTAAAGTAACACTGAAGCGGAGTTAAAGTTAATGAGATAATTAAGCAATTCATTAAGTAATGATTGAACATTAATGATGAACAGCTGCTGTTAACAAGCAGAATCACTGAAGAAAAGAGAAACACAAGAACTACAACTGACTTCAGTCACAGCCTTAGATGAAATCAACTGAAGATAAAATACATTGAATCTCTTAAGATCTGATTATTACGAAAATTATGCCACCATCATGGTGGTCAGGGTTTGTTTTACTTGAGCTCTTGACCCTTTTATGTCTTTAAAATGTCTGTGGTTGAGCAATTGCTATAGTGTTTCACAACAAATACTTTATACTTTGCTGAATCAAAAGACTGAAGATTTTTCTGCTTTCACTTGGTTTCACAAATAGGTCTTTTTCTCTTTGGTTTTTTAAAAAAGATTTGGTTGTTACAAAATAAAAAAAATAAATTCTATTAAAAAATGCCACTGTAATGCTTCAATTCTAAAAAAAATGAGCAACTGGTCTTATACATGAAAACATAGCATACAATTCTCAACAGTGGTGACAATAGTTATTCATATTGCAGTGCATGGTGGGAGTTTTTTGTCCTATGGTGATACCCAGCATGCATTGCAGTGTGAAGCTGCAATCTCATAACAAAAACAAAACCGTCTGACACTGAAATATCAAAGCAAAATAAAACCGACCGTCACTGAAATCTTGTAACGGTACAAAACCGACAAAACCAGCTGTGACTGTAATCTCATAACCGAATAAAACACGTCACTGAAAACTCATAACCAAATAAAACCGACCGTCATTGAAATATTGTAATGGAAAAAAACTGACCATCATTGAAATCTCCTAACGAAACAAAACCGACTTTCTTTGAAATCTCATAACAGAACAAAACCGACTGACACTGAAAACCAACCTTCACTGAGATCTCGTAACCCATCAAAATCGACCGTCATTGAAATCTCATAACGAAACAAAAGCGACTGACACTGAAACCAACCTTCATTGAGATTTCAGAACCCAGCAAAACCAACTATCATTGAAGTCTCATAACGAAAAAAAAAAAAAACAACCGTCATTGAAATCTCATAACGAAACAAAACCGATTGTCTTTGAAATCTCATAACAGAACAAAACCGACTGACACTGAAAAACAACCGTCATTGAGATCTCAGAACCCATCAAAATTGACTGTCATTGAAATCTCAAAACCCAGCAAAACATTCTTAATTTTTGAAAAGTAATGATTCATGTTTGAAAAGTAGCAATTCATTTTTTAAAAGCAGCAATTCAATTTTAATAAGTAGAGAGTCTTTTTTGAAAGGTACTGATTCTTTTTTTTAAAGTAGTGATTCAATTTCGGAAAGTAGCAATTCATTCTATATAAGTAGCGATTCTTTTTTGAAAAGTATTGATTAATTTTTTTTTTAAAGTAGCGATTCATTTTTGAAAAGCAGCAATTCAAAATCGACTGACACTGAAAACCAACCATCATTGAGATCTCAGAACCCAGCAAAACCGACAGTCATTGAAATCTCATAATGGAACGAAACTGACCTTCATTGAAATTACGCTTTGAATAAATGTATTGATTGTTTTTGAGAATTAATAGAGGTTTAGATGTTGGTGTTTTATTGGTCAAAAAATTATGCCACCATCACGGTGGTCAGTGTTTGTTTTAGTTGGGCTCTTGAAACTTTCATGTCTTTGAAAAATTTGTGTTTGAACAATTGCAATATTGTTTCAGAACTAACATTTATACATTGCTAAATCAAAAAAAAAATGCAGCTATGAATAAGTATGTTGATAGTTTTTGAATGTGTTGAGTGTTTTAAAATGTATTTGTTGATTTTTTTTTTTTTAAATTGTTGTGTTTTAAATTTATTGATTATTTTGGATGTTATAAATATGCAGTGATTCTTTCAAAAAGAAAAGTATGGATTATTTTTTAGAAAAGTAGTGATTCATTTAAAAAAAGTAATAATTTATTTTTGAAAGGTACGGATTCATTTCTTAAAAGTAACTATTAGTTTTTGAAAAGTAGCAATTCAATTTTTTAAAGTAGCGAGCCTTTTTTTAAAAGTAGCAGTTCATTTTTGAAAAGTAGCGATAGAATTTTTATAAGTAGCTAGTCTTTTTTAAAAATGTAATTTTAGAAAATTAACAATTTTTGAAAAGTAACCATTATTTTTTAAAAGTAGGGATTAATTTTTAAAAGTAGCGATTCATTTTTGAAAAGTAGAGATTCATTTTAGAAAAGTAACGATTCACTTTTGAAAAGTAGCAGTTCATTTTAGAGAAGTAACGATTCATTTTTGAAATGTAGCGATTCATTTTAGTGAAGTTACGATTCATTTTTTAAAAGTAGCGATTGAAAAGTAGCGAGCCTTTTTTTAAAGTAGCGAGTCTTTTTTTTTAACAGTAGTTATTCATTTTTGAAAAGTAACGATTCATTTTTGAAAAGTATCGATTCAGTTTTAAAAGTAGCGATTCATTTTTGGAAAGTAGCGAGTCTTTGTTTTAAAGTAGCGAGCCTTTTTCATTTTTCTTTTTCTTTTTTTTGAAAAGTAGCGATTCATTTTTGAAAAGTAGTGAGTCTTTTTTAAGAGTAGTGATTCATTTTAGAAAAGTAACGTTTCAATTTTGAAAAGTAGCAATTCAATTTTTGAAAAGTATTGATTCAGTTTTTGAAAAGTCTCGATTCATTTTTGAAAAGTAACAATTCGTTTTAGAGAAGTAGCGATTCATTTTTTTAATAGTGATTCATTTTAGAGAAGTAACGATTCATTTTTGAAAAGTAGCGAGTCTTTTTTTAAAGTGGCGAGTCTTTTTGAAAAGTAACAATTCATTTTTGAAAAGTAACAATTCGTTTTAGTGAAGTAACGATTCATTTTTGAAAAGTAGCCATTCATTTTTGAAAAGTAACTATTCTTTTTTGAAAAGTAGCGATTCATTTTTTTTAAAAGTAGCGATTCATTTTTGGTAAATAGCGAGTCTTTTTTTTTTTTTTTTTTTTTTTTGAAAAGTAGCGGTTCATTTTTGAAAAGTAGTGAGTCTTTTTTAAAAGTAGCGATTCATTTTAGAAAAGTAACGTTTCAATTTTGAAAAGTAGCAATTCAATTTTTGAAAAGTATTGATTCAGTTTTTGAAAAGTAACGATTCATTTTTGAAAAGTAACAATTCGTTTTAGAAAAGTAGCGATTCATTTTAGAGAAGTAACGATTCATTTTTGAAAAGTAGCAATTCAATTTTGAAAAGTAGCAATTCAAAATCGACTGACACTGAAAACCAACTGTCACTGAGATCTCATAACCCAGCAAAACCGACCGTCGTTGAAATTGCCAATTGCCATAGTGTTTCACAGCAAACACTTGTACTTTGCTGAATCAAAAGACTGAAGAAGCAGATCAGCTAGATTTTTCTGCTTTCAATCGGCATCACAAATAGGCCTTTTTCTCTTTGGTTTCTTTAAAAAGATTTGGTTCTTACAAAATAGCAAAAAAATAATAAATTCTATTAAACAAATGCCACTGTAATGCTTCAATTCTAAAAAAAAAAAAAAAAAAAAGCAACTGGTCTTATACATGAAAACATAGCATACAATTCTCAACAGTGGTGACAATAATTATTCATATTGCAGTGCATGATGGGAGTTTTGTCCTATGGTGATACCCAGCATGCATTGCAGTGTGAAGCTGCAATCTCATAACAAAAACAAAACCATCTGACACTGAAATATCAAAGCAAAATAAAACCGACCGTCACTGAAATCTTGTAATGGTACAAAACCAACAAAACCAGCTGTGACTGTAATCTCATAACCGAATAAAACACGTCACTGAAAGCTCATAACCAAATAAAACCGACCGTCATTGAAATCTTGTAATGGAAAAAAACTGACCATCATTGAAATCTCCTAACGAAACAAAACCGATTGTCTTTGAAATCTCATAACAGAACAAAACCGACTGACACTGAAAACCAACCGTCACTGAGATCTCGTAACCCATCAAAACCGACCGTCGTTGAAATCTCCTGACGAAACAAAACCGATTGTCTTTGAAATCTCATAACGAAACAAAACCGAGTGTCTTTGAAATCTCATAACGGAACAAAACCGACTGACACTGAAAAACAACCGTCATTGAGATCTCAGAACCCATCAAAATTGACTGTCATTGAAATCTCAAAACCCAGCAAAACATTCTTAATTTTTGAAAAGTAATGATTCATGTTTGAAAAGTAGCGATTCATTTTTTAAAAGCAGCAATTCAATTTTAATAAGTAGAGAGTCTTTTTTGAAAGGTATCGATTCTTTTTTTTAAAGTAGTGATTTAATTTCAGAAAGTAGCAATTCATTTTATATAAGTAGCGATTCTTTTTTGAAAAATAGTGGTTCATTTTTGAAAAGTATTGATTTTTTTTTTTTAAAGTAGCGATTCATTTTTGAAAAGTAGCAATTCAATTTTATAAAAGTAGCAATTCAAAATCGACTGACACTGAAAACCAACCGTCATTGAGATCTCATAACCCAGCAAAACCGACCGTCGTTGAAATCTCATATCTCAGCAAAACTGACTGTCATTGAAATCTTATTCAGAACAAAATGTATTGGTTGTTTTTGAATAAATGTACTGGTGCGTTTTGAATAAATATATTGATTGTTTTTGAGAATTAACAGAGGTTTAGATGTTGGTGTTTTATTGGTCAAAAAATTATGCCACCATCATGGTGGTTAGGGTTTGTTTTACTTGGGCTCTTGACCCTTTTATGTCTTTAAAAAAAATTTGTGTTTGAGTGATTGCAATTGTGTTTCACAACAAACGGTTGTACTTTGCAGAATCAAAAGACCGAAAGAGCAGATCAGCTTGATTTTTCTGCTTAAAATCCATTTCAAATGAACATAACAGTTTTCTTTGGTTTCTTGACTGAGATTCGATTGTTTACAAAAAAGTACAAAGCAATTAATAATAAAAAACTCCATTAAATAAATGCCACCTTAACGCTTTAATGCTAAAAAATGAACATCTATTACCACTCAGGCTTATACATGAAAACATAGCATACAATCCACAACAGTGGTGACAATAATTATTTATACTGCAGTGCATGATGGGAGTTTTGTCCCATGGTGATACCCAGCATGCATTGCAGCGATTCAATTTTATAAGTAGCTAGTCTTTTTTTTTTTAAAGTAGCAAATCATTTTTGAAAAGTAGCAATTCATTATGAAAAATTAGTTATTCATTCATTTTACACAGTAAAATCCCCAGAGTTAAATCAACTCTGTTCAGAGTACATATGGTCCCTCTCTAAAAAGTGTTAAAGTAACACTGAAGCAGAGTTAAAGTTAATGAGATAATTAAGCAATTCATTAAGTAATGATTGAACATTAATGATGAACACCTGCTGTTACCAAGAAGAATCACTAAAGAAAAGAGAAACACAAGAACTACAACTGACTTCAGTCACAGCCTTAGATGAAATCAACTGAAGATAAAATACATTAAATTTCTCAAGATCTGATTATTACGAAAATTATGCCACCAACATGGTGGTCAGAGTTTGTTTTACTTGAGCTCTAGACCCTTTTATGTCTTTATGGAAATTGCTCTAACACAAACATTTTAATGTTTCACAGCAATTGTTTGTACTTATGATGATACCCAGCATGCATTGCTGTGTGAAACTGCAATCTCATCATACAACAAAACTGAATGACACTGAAATATGAAAGCAAAATAAAACTGTCACTGAAATCTTGTAACAGTGTAAAACCAGCTGTGACTATAATCTCATAACCGAATAAAACCGACCATCATTGAAGTCTTGTAATGGAAAAAAACTGATCATCTTTGAAATCTCCTAACGAAACAAAACCGACTGACACTGAAAAACAACCGTCATTGAGATCTCGGAACCCAGCAAAACCGACTGTCTTTGAAATCTCATAACAGAACAAAACCGACTGACACTTAAAATCGCTACTTCTTTTTAGAAAAGTAGTGATTCATTTAAAAAAATAACAATTTATTTTTGAAAGGTACGGATTCATTTCTTAAAAGTAACTATTAGTTATTGAAAAGTAGCAATTCAATTTTTTAAAGTAGCGAGCCTTTTATTAAAAGTAGCGGTTCATTTTTGAAAAGTAGCGATTCATTTTTGAAAAGTAGCAATATAATTTTATAAGAAGCTATTCTTTTTTTAAAGTAGTGATTAATTTTTTTAAAAGTAGCAATTACGTTTTTATACGAATTTTTATAAGTAGCTAGTCTTTTTTAAAACATTTAATTTTAGAAAATTAACAATTTTTAAAGTAACCATTAATTTTTTAAAAGTAGCGATTCATTTTTTAAAAGTAGCAATTCATTTTTGAAAAGTAGAGATTCATTTTAGAAAAGTAACGATTCATTTTTGAAAAGAAGCGATTCATTTTAGTGAAGTTACGATTCATTTTTTTAAAAGTAGCGAGCCTTTTTTTAAAGTAGCGAGTCTTTTTTTTAGTGTCGAGTCTTTATTTTTGAAAAGTAGCGATTCATTTTAGTGAAGTTACGATTCATTTTTTTAAAAGTAGCGAGCCTTTTTTTAAAGTAGCGAGTCTTTTTTTTAGTGTCGAGTCTTTATTTTTGAAAAGTAGCGATTCATTTTAGAAAAGTAGCTATTCATGTTTTAAAAGTAACGATTCATTTTTGAAAAGTAGCGAGTCTTTTTTTGGGGGGGTGAAGTAGCGAGTCTTTTTTTTTTTTTTTTTTTTAATAGCGATTCATTTTTGAAAAGTAACGATTCATTTTAGAAAAGTAGCTATTAATTTTTTAAAAGTAACGATTCATTTTTGAAAAGTAGCGAGTCTTTTTTTTTTTTTTTTTGGAAAAGTAGCAAGTCTTTTTTTTTCTTTTTAAAAAAAATAGTGAGTCTTTTTGAAAAGTAGCTAGCCTTTTTTTAAAGTAGCGAGTGTTTTTTTAAAAGTGGCGAGTCTCTTTTTGAACAGTAGCAATTCATTCTTGAAAAGTAACGATTTATTTTTGAAGAGTAACGATTCATTTTTGGAAAGTAGCGAGTCTTTTTTAAAAGTAGCGATTCATTTTAGAAAAGTAACGTTTCAATTTTGAAAAGTAGCAATTAAATTTTTGAAAAATATTGATTCAGTTTTTGAAAAGTAACGATTCATTTTTGAAAAGTAACAATTCGTTTTAGAAAAGTAGCGATTCATTTTTGAAAAGTAGCGAGTCTTTTTGAAAAGTAACAATTCATTTTTGAAAGGTAACAATTCGTTTTAGTAAAGTAACGATTCATTTTTGAAAAGTAGCCATTCATTTTTGAAAAGTAGTGAGCCTTTAAAGTAGCGAGTCTTTTTTTGAAAAGTAACTATTCATTTTTGAACAGTAGCGATTTATTTTTTAAAAGTAACGATTCATTTTAGAAAAGTAGCGATTCATTTTTGGTAAGTAGTGATTCCTTTTTTTTTTCTTTTTTTTTTTAAATAGCGAGTCTTTTTTGAAAAGTAGTGATTCATTATTGAAAAGTAGTGAGTCTTTTTTTAAAAGTAGCGATTCATTTTAGAAAACTTACGTTTCAATTTTGAAAAGTAGCAATTCAATTTTTGAAAAGTATTGATTCAGTTTTTGAAAAGTAGCCATTCATTTTTTTTAAAAGTAGCGATTCATTTTAGAGAACTAACGATTCTTTTTGAAAAGTGGCGATTCATTTTTGAAAAGTAGAGAGTCTTTTTTTTTTTAAGTAGCGACTCTTTTTGGAAAGTAGCGATTCATTTTTGAAAAGTAGCGAGTCTTTTTTTAAAGTAGCGACTATTTTTGAAAAGTAACAATTCGTTTTTGAAAAGTAGCGAGTCTTTTTTTTACGTAGCGAGTCTTTTTTGAAAAGTAGCAAATCATTTTTTTTTAAAAAAGGCTTGCTACTTTTAAAAAATGAATCGGTACTTTTCAAAAATGAATTGCTATTTTTCTGAAATGAATCGCTACTTTTAAAAACGGAATCGCTACTTTTCAAAAAGGAATCGCTACTTTAGAAAAAGTCTCGCTACTTTAAAAAACATTAATCGCTACTTTTCAAAAAGACTCGATACTTTTTAAAAAATTTAATCGCTACTTTTCTAAAATTAATCGTTTCTTTTCAAAAATGAATCGCTACTTTTCAAAAATAAATCGTTACTTTTCTAAAATGAATCGCTACTTTTCAAAAATGAATCGTTACTTTTCTAAAATGAATCGCTACTTTTAAAAAAACAATTGTTACTTTTAAAAAAATGAATCGCTACAGTCACAGCTGGTTTTACACCATCACAAAATTTCAGCAACAGTCAGTTTTATTTTGCTTTGATATTTCAGTGTCATTCAGTTGTGTTCTGTTATGAGATGGCAGCTTCACACTACAATGCGTGCTGAGCATCACCATAAACACAAGTAATTGTTGCGAAACACTATGGCAGTTGCTCGGACACAAACATTTCAATGACATAAAAGGGTCAAGAGCTCAAGTAAAACAAACCCTGACCACCATGATGGTGGCATAATTTTCGTAATAATCAGATCTTGAGAAATTTAATGTATTTTATCTTCAGTTGATTTCATCTAAGGCCATGACTGAAGTCAATTGTAGTTCTTGTGTTTCTCTTTGCTTCAGTGATTCTGCTTGTTAACAGCAGCTGTTCATCATTAATGTTCAATCATTACTTAATGAATTGCTTAATTATCTCATTAACTTTAACTTCGCTTCAGTGTTACTTTAACACTTTTTAGAGAGGGACCATATGTACTCTGAACAGAGTTGATTTAACTCTGGGGATTTTACTGTATAAAATGAATGAATAACTAATTTTTCATAATGAATTGCTACTTTTCAAAAATGAATCGCTACTTTTCTAAAATGAATTGCTACTTTTCTAAAATGAATCGCTGCAATGCATGCTGGGTATCACCATGGGACAAAACTCCCATCATGCACTGCAGTATAAATAATTATTGTCACCACTGTTGAGGATTGTATGCTATGTTTTCATGTATAAGCCTGAATGGTAATAGTTGTTCATTTTTTAGCATTGAAGTGGCATTTGTTTAATGGAATGTTTTATTATTAATTGCTTTGTACAATTTTGTAACAATCAAATCTCAGTCAAGAAACCAATGAAAACTCTGTTATGTTCATTTGAAATGGATTTTAAGCAGAAAATTCAAGCTGATCTGCTCTTTCAGTCTTTTGATACTGCAAGGTACAAGTCTTTGTTGTGAAACACAATTGCAATCACTCAAACACACATTTTTTTTTTAAAGACATAAAAGGGTCAAGAGCCCAAGTAAAACAAACCCTAACCACCATGATGGTGGTATAATGTTTTGACCAATAAAACACCAACATCTAAATCTCTGTTAATTCTCAAAAACAATCAATATATTTATTCAAAACGCACCAGTACATTTATTCAAAAACAACCAATACATTTTGTTCTGAATAAGATTTCAATGACAGTCAGTTTTGCTGAGATATGAGATTTCAACGACGGTCGGTTTTGCTGGGTTATGAGATCTCAATGATGGTTGGTTTTCAGTGTCAGTCGATTTTGAATTGCTACTTTTATAAAATTGAATTGCTACTTTTTAAAAAAAGACTCGCTACTTTTTGTCGGTATTGTATCGTTACAAGATTTCAGTGACGGTCGGTTTTATTTTGCTTTGATATTTCAGTGTCAGACGGTTTTGTTTTTGTTATGAGATTGCAGCTTCACACTGCAATGCATGCTGGGTATCACCATAAGACAAAACTCCCATCATGCACTGCAATATGAATAATTATTGTCACCACTGTTGAGAATTGTATGCTATGTTTTCATGTATAAGACCAGTTGCTCTCTTTGTTTTAGAATTGAAGCATTACAGTGGAATTTGTTTAATAGAATTTATTTTTGCTATTTTATAATAACCAAATTTTTTTAAAAAAAAAAGAAAAAGACTTATCTGTGATGCTAGTTTGAAACCAATTGAAAACAAAAAAAACTAGCTGACCTGCTTTTTCAGTCTTTTGATTCAGAACACTATGGCAATTGCTCAAACATTCTAAGGATCTAAAAGGGTCAAGAGCTCAAGTAAAACAAATCCTGACCACCATGATGGTGGCATAATTTTCGTAATAATCAGATCTTGAGAAATTTAATGTATTTTATCTTCAGTTGATTTCATCTAAGGCTGTGACTGAAGTCAGTTGTAGTTCTTGTGTTTCTCTTTTCTTCAGTGATTCTGCTTGTTAACAGCAGCTGTTCATCATTAATGTTCAATCATTACTTAATGAATTGCTTAATTATCTCATTAACTTTAACTCCGCTTCAGTGTTACTTTAACACTTTTTAGAGAGGGACCATATGTACTCTGAACAGAGTTGATTTAACTCTGGGGATTTTACTGTATAAAATGAATGAATAACTAATTTTTCATAATGAATTGCTACTTTTCAAAAATGAATCGCTACTTTTGAAAATGAATTGCTACTTTTCTAAAATGAATCGCTGCAATGCATGCTGGGTATCACCATAGGACAAAACGCCCATCATGCACTGCAGTATAAATAATTATTGTCACCACTGTTGAGGATTGTATGCTATGTTTTCATGTATAAGCCTGAGTGGTAATAGTTGTTCATTAAGGTGGCATTTGTTTAATGGAATTTTTTATTATTAATTGCTTTATACAATTTTGTAACAATCGAATCTCAGTCAAGAAACCAAAGAAAACTGTTATGTTCATTTGAAATGGATTTAAACAGAAAATTCAAGCTGATCTGTTCTTCCAGTCTTTTTTTAATTTTGCAAGGTATAAGTGTTCGTTGTGAAACACAATTGCAAACACTCAAGCACACATTTTTTTTAAAAATATAAAAGGGTCAAGAGCACAACTAAAACAAACCCTAACCACCATGATGGTGGCATAATTTTTTGACCAATAAAACACCAACATCTAAACCTCTGTTCATTTTCAAAAACAATCAATACATTTATTCAAAACGCACCAGTACATTTATTCAAAAACAACCAATACATTTTGTTCTGAAACAGATTTCAATGACAATCGGTTTTGCTGAGATATGAGATTTCAACGACGGTTGGTTTTCAGTGTCAGTCGATTTTGAATTGCTACTTTTCAAAATTGAATTTCTACTTTCCCAAATTGAATCGCTACTTTTAAAAAATGAATCGCTACTTTAAAGAAAAAATGAATCAATACTTTTCAAAAATGAACCGCTATTTTTCAAAAAAGAATAGCTACTTAAAAAAAAAAAGACTCGCTACTTTAAAAAAAAAGACTCGCTATTTTTAAAAAATGAATTGCTACTTTTCAAAAAAGACTCGCTACTAAAAAAAATACTCACTACTTTTCAAAAACGAATTGTTACTTTTCAAAAATAGTCGCTACTTTAAAAAAGACTCGCTACTTTTCAAAAATGAATCGCTACTTTCCAAAAAGAGTCGCTATTTAAAAAAAAAGACTCGCTACTTTTCAAAAATGAATCGCTACTGTTAAAAAAAGACTCGCTACTTAAAAAAAGACTCGCTACTTTTCAAAAATGAATCGCTACTTTTCAAAAACGAATAGTTACTTTTCAAAAAAGACTCGCTACTTTAAAGAAAGGCTCGCTACTTTTCAAAAATGAATGGCTACTTTTCAAAAATGAATCGTTACTTCACTAAAACGAATCATTACTTTTCAAAAATGAATTGTTACTTTTAAAAAAGACTCGCTACTTTTCAAAAATGAATCGTTACTTCTCTAAAATGAAACGCTATTTTTAAAAAATGAATCGCTACTTTTCTAAAACGAATTGTTACTTTTCAAAAATGAATCGTTACTTTTCAAAAACTGAATCAATACTTTTCAAAAATTGAATTGCTACTTTTCAAAATTGAAACGTTACTTTTCTAAAATGAATCGCTACTTTTAAAAAAGACTCACTACTTTTCAAAAATGAATTGCTACTTTTCAAAAAACACTCGCTACTTTAAAAAAAAAAAAAAAAAAGACTCGCTACTTTCCAAAAATGAATTGTTTCTTTTCAAAAATGAATCGCTACATTTCTAAAATGAATCGTTACTTTTCAAAAATGAATTGCTACTTTTCAAAATTGAAACGTTACTTTTCTAAAATGAATCGCTACTTTTAAAAAAGACTCACTACTTTCCAAAAATGAATCGCTACTTTTAAAAAATTAATGGTTACTTTTCAAAAATTGTTAATTTTCTAAAATTAAATTTTTTTTTTAAAGACTAGCTACTTGTAAAAATTCGTATAAAAACGTAATTGCTACTTTCAAAAGAATTAATCGCTACTTTAAAAAAATGAACCGCTACTTTTCATAAAAGGCTCGCTACTTTAAAAAATTGAATTGCTACTTTTCAAAAACTAATAGTTACTTTTAAGAAATGAATCCGTACCTTTCAAAAATAAATTATTACTTTTTTTAAATGAATCACTACTTTTCTAAAAAGAATTGCTTCTAAAAAAAAAATCACTACTTTTCTTTTTGAAAGAATCACTACATATTTATAACATCCAAAATAATCAATAGATTTAAAACACAACAATTTTAAAAAACAACAAATACATTTTAAAACACTCAACACATTCAAAAACTATCAACATACTTATTCATAGCTGCATTTTTTTTGATTCAGCAATGTATAAATGTTAGTTCTGAAACACTATTGCAATTATTCAAACACAAATTTTTCAAAGGCATAAAAGGTTCAAGAGCCCAACTAAAAGAAACACTGACCACCGTGATGGTGGCATAATTTTTTGACCAATAAAACACCAACATCTAAATCTCTATTAATTCTCAAAAACAATCAATACATTTATTCAAAGCGTAATTTCAATGAAGGTCAGTTTCGTTCCACTATGAGATTTCAATGACAGACGGTTTTGTTGGGTTCTGAGATCTCATTGATGGTTGGTTTTAAGTGTCAGTCGGTTTTGTTCTGTTATGAGATTTCAATGACGGTCGGTTTTGCTGGGTTCTGAGATCTCAATGATGGTTGGTTTTAAGTGTCAGTCGGTTTTGTTCTGTTATGAGATTTCAAAGACAGTCGGTTTTGCTGGGTTCTGAGATCTCAATGACGGTTGTTTTTCAGTGTCAATCGGTTTTGTTCTGTTATGAGATTTCAAAGACAGTCGGTTTTGATGGGTTCTGAGATCTCAATGACGGTTGGTTTTAAGTGTCAGTCGGTTTTGTTCTGTTATGAGATTTCAAAGACAGTCGGTTTTGATGGGTTCTGAGATCTCAATGACGGTTGTTTTTCAGTGTCAGTCGGTTTTGTTCTGTTATGAGATTTCAATGATGATCAGCTTTTTTTCCATTACAAAACTTCAATGATGGTCGGTTTTATTTGGTAATGAGTTTTCAGTGATGTGTTTTATTCGGTTATGAGATTAAAGTCACAGCTGGTTTTACACTGTTATAAAATTTCAGTGACAGTCAGTTTTATTTTGCTTTGATATTTTAGTGTCATTCAGTTTTGTTGTGTTATGAGACTGCAGTTTCACACAGCAATGCATGCTGGGTATCATCATAAGTACAAACAATTGCTGTGAAACACTACGGAACTTGCTCCGACACAAACATTTTGAAGACATAAAAGGGTCAAGAGCTCAAGTAAAACAAACCCTGACCACCATGATGGTGGCATAATTTTCGTAATCAGATCTTGAGAAATTTAATGTATTTTATCTTCAGTTGATTTCATCTAAGGCTGTGACTGAAGTCAGTTGTAGTTCTTGTGTTTCTCTTTTCTTCAGTGATTCTGCTTGTTAACAGCAGGTGTTCATCATTAATGTTCAATCATTACTTAATGAATTGCTTAATTATCTCATTAACTTTAACTCTGCTTCAGTGTTATTTTAACACTATTTAGAGAGGGACCATATGTACTCTGAACAGAGTTGATTTAACTCTGGGGATTTTACTGTGTAAAATGAATGAATAACTAATTTTTCATAATGAATTGCTACTTTTCAAAAATGAATAGCTACTTTTCAAAAATGATTTGCTACTTTAAAAAAATAAAAGACTAGCTACTTATAAAATTGAATCGCTACTTCCAAAAAATTAATCGCTACTTTTGAAAATGAATTGCTACTTTTCTAAAATGAATGCTGGGTATCACCATGGGACAAAACTCCCAACACGCACTGCAGTATAAATAATTATTGTCACCACTGTTGAGGATTGTATGCTATGTTTTCATGTATAAGCCTGAGTGGTAATAGCTGTTCATTTTTTAGCATTGAAGCATTAAGGTGGCATTTATTTAATGGAATTTTTTTTATCATTAATTGCTTTTGTACATTTTTGTAACAATCAAATCTCAGTCAAAAACCAAAGAAAACTGTTATGTTCATTTGAAATGGATTTTAAGCAGAAAATTCAAGCTGATCTGCTCTTTCAGTCTTTTGATTCTGCAAGGTACAAGCGTTTGTTGTGAAACACGATCGCAATCACTCAAACGCACATTTTTTTTTAAAGATATAAAAGGGTCAAGAGCCCAAGTAAAACAAACCCTAACCACCAGGATGGTGGCATAATTTTTTGACCAATAAAACACCAACATCTAAACCTCTGTTAATTCTCAAAAACAATCAATATATTTATTCAAAACGCACCAGTACATTTATTCAAAAACAACCAATACATTTTGTTCTGAATAAGATTTCAATGACAGTCAGTTTTGCTGGGTTATGAGATCTCAATGACGGTTGGTTTTCAGTGTCAGTCGATTTTGAATTGCTACTTTTCAAAAATGAATAACTACTTTAAAAAATAATTAATCAATACTTTTCAAAAATGAACCACTATTTTTCAAAAAAGAATCGCTACTTATATAAAATGAATCACTACTTTAAAAAAAGAATCGATACCTTTCAAAAAAGACTCTCTACTTATTAAAATTGAATTGCTACTTTTCAAAAACTAATAGTTACTTTTAAGAAATGAATCCGTACCTTTCAAAAATAAATTATTACTTTTTTTAAATGAATCACTACTTTTCTAAAAAGAATTGCTTCTAAAAAAAAAATCACTACTTTTCTTTTTGAAAGAATCACTACATATTTATAACATCCAAAATAATCAATAGATTTAAAACACAACAATTTTAAAAAACAACAAATACATTTTAAAACACTCAACACATTCAAAAACTATCAACATACTTATTCATAGCTGCATTTTTTTTGATTCAGCAATGTATAAATGTTAGTTCTGAAACACTATTGCAATTATTCAATGACAAATTTTTCAAAGGCATAAAAGGTTCAAGAGCCCAACTAAAAGAAACACTGACCACCGTGATGGTGGCATAATTTTTTGACCAATAAAACACCAACATCTAAATCTCTATTAATTCTCAAAAACAATCAATACATTTATTCAAAGCGTAATTTCAATGAAGGTCAGTTTCGTTCCACTATGAGATTTCAATGACAGACGGTTTTGTTGGGTTCTGAGATCTCATTGATGGTTGGTTTTAAGTGTCAGTCGGTTTTGTTCTGTTATGAGATTTCAATGACGGTCGGTTTTGCTGGGTTCTGAGATCTCAATGATGGTTGGTTTTAAGTGTCAGTCGGTTTTGTTCTGTTATGAGATTTCAAAGACAGTCGGTTTTGCTGGGTTCTGAGATCTCAATGACGGTTGTTTTTCAGTGTCAATCGGTTTTGTTCTGTTATGAGATTTCAAAGACAGTCGGTTTTGATGGGTTCTGAGATCTCAATGACGGTTGGTTTTAAGTGTCAGTCGGTTTTGTTCTGTTATGAGATTTCAAAGACAGTCGGTTTTGATGGGTTCTGAGATCTCAATGACGGTTGTTTTTCAGTGTCAGTCGGTTTTGTTCTGTTATGAGATTTCAATGATGATCAGCTTTTTTTCCATTACAAAACTTCAATGATGGTCGGTTTTATTTGGTAATGAGTTTTCAGTGATGTGTTTTATTCGGTTATGAGATTAAAGTCACAGCTGGTTTTACACTGTTATAAAATTTCAGTGACAGTCAGTTTTATTTTGCTTTGATATTTTAGTGTCATTCAGTTTTGTTGTGTTATGAGACTGCAGTTTCACACAGCAATGCATGCTGGGTATCATCATAAGTACAAACAATTGCTGTGAAACACTACGGAACTTGCTCCGACACAAACATTTTGAAGACATAAAAGGGTCAAGAGCTCAAGTAAAACAAACCCTGACCACCATGATGGTGGCATAATTTTCGTAATCAGATCTTGAGAAATTTAATGTATTTTATCTTCAGTTGATTTCATCTAAGGCTGTGACTGAAGTCAGTTGTAGTTCTTGTGTTTCTCTTTTCTTCAGTGATTCTGCTTGTTAACAGCAGGTGTTCATCATTAATGTTCAATCATTACTTAATGAATTGCTTAATTATCTCATTAACTTTAACTCTGCTTCAGTGTTATTTTAACACTATTTAGAGAGGGACCATATGTACTCTGAACAGAGTTGATTTAACTCTGGGGATTTTACTGTGTAAAATGAATGAATAACTAATTTTTCATAATGAATTGCTACTTTTCAAAAATGAATAGCTACTTTTCAAAAATGATTTGCTACTTTAAAAAAATAAAAGACTAGCTACTTATAAAATTGAATCGCTACTTCCAAAAAATTAATCGCTACTTTTGAAAATGAATTGCTACTTTTCTAAAATGAATGCTGGGTATCACCATGGGACAAAACTCCCAACACGCACTGCAGTATAAATAATTATTGTCACCACTGTTGAGGATTGTATGCTATGTTTTCATGTATAAGCCTGAGTGGTAATAGCTGTTCATTTTTTAGCATTGAAGCATTAAGGTGGCATTTATTTAATGGAATTTTTTTTATCATTAATTGCTTTTGTACATTTTTGTAACAATCAAATCTCAGTCAAAAACCAAAGAAAACTGTTATGTTCATTTGAAATGGATTTTAAGCAGAAAATTCAAGCTGATCTGCTCTTTCAGTCTTTTGATTCTGCAAGGTACAAGCGTTTGTTGTGAAACACGATCGCAATCACTCAAACGCACATTTTTTTTTAAAGATATAAAAGGGTCAAGAGCCCAAGTAAAACAAACCCTAACCACCAGGATGGTGGCATAATTTTTTGACCAATAAAACACCAACATCTAAACCTCTGTTAATTCTCAAAAACAATCAATATATTTATTCAAAACGCACCAGTACATTTATTCAAAAACAACCAATACATTTTGTTCTGAATAAGATTTCAATGACAGTCAGTTTTGCTGGGTTATGAGATCTCAATGACGGTTGGTTTTCAGTGTCAGTCGATTTTGAATTGCTACTTTTCAAAAATGAATAACTACTTTAAAAAATAATTAATCAATACTTTTCAAAAATGAACCACTATTTTTCAAAAAAGAATCGCTACTTATATAAAATGAATCACTACTTTAAAAAAAGAATCGATACCTTTCAAAAAAGACTCTCTACTTATTAAAATTGAATTACTACTTTTCAAACATGAATCATTACTTTTCAAAAATTAAGAATGTTTTGCTGGGTTTTGAGATTTCAATGACAGTCAATTTTGATGGGTTCTGAGATCTCAATGACGGTTGTTTTTCAGTGTCAGTCGGTTTTGTTCTGTTATGAGATTTCAAAGACACTCGGTTTTGTTTCGTTATGAGATTTCAATGACGGTTGTTTTTTTTTTTCGTTATGAGATTTCAATGATAGTTGGTTCTGCTGGGTTCTGAAATCTCAATGAAGGTTGGTTTCAGTGTCAGTCGGTTTTGTTCTGTTATGAGATTTCAAAGACAATCGGTTTTGTTTCGTTAGGAGATTTCAATGATGGTCAGTTTTTTCCATTACAATATTTCAATGACGGTCGGTTTTATTTGGTTATGAGTTTTCAGTGACGTGTTTTATTCGGTTATGAGATTACAGTCACAGCTGGTTTTGTCGGTTTTGTACCGTTACAAGATTTCAGTGACGGTCGGTTTTATTTTGCTTTGATAATTCAGTGTCAGACGGTTTTGTTTTTGTTATGAGATTGCAGCTTCACACTGCAATGCATGCTGGGTATCACCATAGGACAAAACTCCCATCATGCACTGCAATATGAATAACTATTGTCACCACTGTTGAAAATTGTATGAAAAAAAGAATCGCTACTTATATAAAATATATTGCTACTTTCCGAAATTGAATCACTGCTTTAAAAAAAAGAATCGATACCTTTCAAAAAAGACTCTCTACTTATTAAAATTGAATTACTACTTTTCAAACATGAATCATTACTTTTCAAAAATTAAGAATGTTTTGCTGGGTTCTGAGATCTCAATGACGGTTGTTTTTCAGTGTCAGTCGGTTTTGTTTCGTTATGAGATTTCAATGACGGTTGTTTTTTTTTTCGTTATGAGATTTCAATGATAGTTGGTTCTGCTGGGTTCTGAAAACTCAATGAAGGTTGGTTTCAGTGTCAGTCGGTTTTGTTCCATTATGAGATATCAAAGACAATCGGTTTTGTTTTGTTAGGAGATTTCAATGACGGTCGATTTTGATGGGTTACGAGATCTCAGTGAGATCAATGACGGTCGGTTTTATATGGTTATGAGTTTTCAGTGACGTGTTTTATTCGGTTATGAGATTACAGTCACAGCTGGTTTTGTCGGTTTTGTACCGTTACAAGATTTCAGTGACGGTCGGTTTTATTTTGCTTTGATAATTCAGTGTCAGACGGTTTTGTTTTTGTTATGAGATTGCAGCTTCACACTGCAATGCATGCTGGGTATCACCATAGGACAAAACTCCCATCATGCACTGCAATATGAATAACTATTGTCACCACTGTTGAAAATTGTATGCTATGTTTTCATGTATAAGACCAGTTGCTCATTTTTTTTTAGAATTGAAGCATTACAGTGGCTTTTGTTTAATAGAATTTATTTTTGCTATTTTGTAACAACCAAATCTTTTTATAGAAACCAAAGAAAAAAAGACCTATTTGTGATGCTAATATGAAACCAATTGAAAGCAGAAAAATCCAACTGACCTGCTTCTTCAGTCTTTTGATTCAGCAAAGTACAAGTGTTTGTTGTGAAACATTATGGCAATTGCTCAAGCGTTTTAAAGATATTAATGGGTCAAGATCTCAAGTAAAACAAACCCTGACCACCATGATGGTGGCATAATTTTCGTAATAATCCGATCATGAGAGATTCAATGTATTTTATCTTCAGTTGATTTCATCTAAGGCTGTGACTGAAGTCAGTTGTAGTTCTTATGTTTCTCTTTTCTTTAGTGATTCTGCTTGTTAACAGCAGGTGTTCATCATTAATGTTCAATCATTACTTAATGAATTGCTTAATTATCTCATTAACTTTAACTCCGCTTCAGTGTCCGCTCCGCTTCAAAAATGAATCGTTACTTTTCAAAAATGAATCGCTACTTTTCTAAAATGAATCGTTACTTTTCAAAAATGGATCGTTACTTCTCTAAAATGAATCGCTACTTTTCAAAAATGAATGATTACTTTTCTAAAATGAATCTCTACTTTTCAAAAATGAATCGCTACTTTTAAAAAATGAATCACTACTTTTGAAAAATGAATCGCTACTTTTCAAAAATTGTTAATTTTCTAAAATTAAATTTTTTAAAAAAGACTAGCTACTTATAAAAATTCGTATAAAAACGTAATTGCTACTTTCAAAAAAATTAATCGCTACTTTAAAAAAAGACTAGCTTATAAAAATTATATCGCTATGTTTCAAAAATGAACCGCTACTTTTAATAAAAGGCTTGCTACTTTAAAAAATTGAATTGCTACTTTTCAAAAACTAATAGTTACTTTTAAGAAATGAATCCGTACCTTTCAAAAATAAATTGTTACTTTTTTTAAATGAATCACTACTTTTCTACAAAGAATTGCTTCTAAAAAAAAGAATCACTACATATTTATAACATCCAAAACAATCAATAGATTTAAAACACAATTTTAAAAAACAACAAACACATTTTAAAACACTCAACACATTCAAAAACTATCAACATACTTTTTTTTTTTTTATTAAGCAATGTATAAACATTAGTTCTGAAACACTATTGCAATTGTTCAAACACAAATTTTTCAAAGACATAAAAGGTTCAAGAGCACAACTAAAACAAACACTGACCACCGTGATGGTGGCATAATTTTTTGACCAATAAAACACCAACATCTAAATCTCTATTAATTCTCAAAAACAATCAATACATTTATTCAAAGCGTAATTTCAATGAAGGTCAGTTTCGTTCCACTATGAGATTTCAATGACAGTCGGTTTTGCTGGGTTCTGAGATCTCATTGATGGTTGGTTTTAAGTGTCAGTCGGTTTTGTTCTGTTATGAGATTTCAAAGACAATCGGTTTTGTTTCGTTATGAGACTTCAACGACGGTCGGTTTTGATGGGTTACGAGATCTCAGTGACGGTTGGTTTTCAGTGTCAGTCGGTTTTGTTCTGTTAGGAGATTTCAATAATGATCAGTTTTTTTCCATTACAAGACTTCGATTTCAGCTAAGGCTGTGACTGAAGTCAGTTGTAATTCTTATGTTTCTCTTTTCTTCAGTGATTCTGCTTGTTAACAGCAGGTGTTCATCATTAATGTTCAATCATTATTTAATGAATTGCTTAATTATTTCATTAACTTTAACTCTGCTTCAGTGTTACTTTAACACTTTTTAGAGAGGCACCATATGTACTCTGAACAGAGTTGATTTAACTCTGGGGGTTTTAAATCCATTTGAAATGGATTTTAAGCAGAAAATTCAAGCTGATCTGCTCTTTCAGTCTTTTGATTCTGCAAGGTACAAGCGTTTGTTGTGAAACACAATTGCAATCACTCAAACACATTTTTTTAAAGACAAAAAAAGGTCAAAAGCACAAGTAAAACAAACCCTAACCACCATGATGGTGGCATCATGTTTTGACCAATAAAACACCAACATCTAAACCTCTGTTAATTCTCAAAAACAATCAATATATTTATTCAAAACGCACCAGTACATTTATTCAAAAACAACCAATACATTTTGTTCTGAATAAGATTTCAATGACAGTCAGTTTTGCTGAGATATGAGATTTCAACGGCGGTCGGTTTTGCTGGGTTATGAGATCTCAATGACAGTTGGTTTTTAGTGTCAATCGATTTTGAATTGCTACTTTTCAAAATTGAATTGGTACTTTTCAAAAATGAATCATTACTTCTCTAAAATGAATCGCTACTTTTAAAAAAAATGAATCGCTACTTTTCTAAAATGAATCGCTACTTTAAAAAAAAATTAATCAATACTTTTCAAAAATGAACCGCTATTTTTCAAAAAAGAATCGCTACTTATATAAAATGAATTGCTACTTTCTGAAATTGAATCACTACTTTAAAAAAAAGAATCGATACCTTTCAAAAAAGACTCTCTACTTATTAAAATTGAATTGCTGCTTTTAAAAAATGATTTGCTACTTTTCAAACATGAATCATTACTTTTCAAAAATTAAGAATGTTTTGCTTGGTTTTGAGATTTCAATGACAGTCAATTTTGATGGGTTCTGAGATCTCAATGACGGTTGTTTTTCAGTGTCAGTCGGTTTTGTTCTGTTATGAGATTTCAAAGACAATCGGTTTTGTTTCGTTATGAGATTTCAATGACAGTTGGTTTTTTTTTTCATTATGAGATTTCAATGATAGTTGGTTTTGCTGGGTTCTGAAATCTCAATGAAGGTTGGTTTCAGTGTCAGTCGGTTTTGTTCTGTTATGAGATTTCAATGATGGTCAGTTTTTTTCCATTACAAGATTTCAATGACGGTCGGTTTTATTTGGTTATGAGTTTTCAGTGACATGTTTTATTCGGTTGTGAGATTACAGTCACAGCTGGTTTTGTCGGTTTTGTACCGTTACAAGATTTCAGTGACGGTCGGTTTTATTTTGCTTTGATATTTCAGTGTCAGACGGTTTTGTTTTTGTTATGAGATTGCAGCTTTACACTGCAATGCATGCTGGGTATCACCATAGAACAAAACTCCCATCATGCACTGCAATATGAATAATTATTGTCACCACTGTTGATAATTGTATGCTATGTTTTCATGTATAAGACCAGTTGCTCTTTTTTTTTTTTTTTAGAATAGAATTTTTTTGAATTTATTATTTTTTTGCTATTGTAATAACCAAATCTTTTTAAAGAAACCAAAGAGAAAAAGACCTATTTGTGATGCTAATATGAAACCGATAGAAAGCAGAAGAATCTAGCTGACCTGCTTTTTCAGCCTTTTGTTTCACCAAAGTAGAAGTACTTGCTGTGAAACACTATGTCAACTGCTCAAACATTTTAAAGACCTAAAAGGGTCAAGAGCTCAACTAAAACAAACACTAACCACCGTGATGGTGGCATAATTTTTTGACCAATAAAACACCAACATCTAAATCTCTATTAATTCTCAAAAACAATCAATACATTTATTCAAAGCGTAATTTCAATGAAGGTCAGTTTCGTTCCACTATGAGATTTCAATGACAGTCGGTTTTGCTGGGTTCTGAGATCTCAATGATGGTTGGTTTCAGTGTCAGTCGGTTTTGTTCCATTATGAGATTTCAATGACGGTCGATTTTGATGGGTTACGAGATCTCAGTGAGATCAATGACGGTCGGTTTTATTTGGTTATGAGTTTTCAGTGACGTGTTTTATTCGGTTATGAGATTACAGTCACAGCTGGTTTTGTCGGTTTTGTACCGTTACAAGATTTCAGTGACGGTCGGTTTTATTTTGCTTTGATAATTCAGTGTCAGACGGTTTTGTTTTTGTTATGAGATTGCAGCTTCACACTGCAATGCATGCTGGGTATCACCATAGGACAAAACTCCCATCATGCACTGCAATATGAATAACTATTGTCACCACTGTTGAAAATTGTATGCTATGTTTTCATGTATAAGACCAGTTGCTCATTTTTTTTAGAATTGAAGCATTACAGTGGCATTTGTTTAATAGAATTTATTTTTGCTATTTTGTAACACCCAAATCTTTTTATAGAAACCAAAGAAAAAAAGACCTATTTGTGACGCTAATATGAAACCAATTGAAAGCAGAAAAATCCAACTGACCTGCTTCTTCAGTCTTTTGATTCAGCAAAGTACAAGTGTTTGTTGTGAAACATTATAGCAATTGCTCAAGCATTTTAAAGATATAAATGGGTCAAGATCTCAAGTAAAACAAACCCTGACCACCATGATGGTGGCATAATTTTCGTAATAATCAGATCATGAGAGATTCAATGTATTTTATCTTCAGTTGATTTCATCTAAGGCCGTGACTGAAGTCAGTTGTAGTTCTTATGTTTCTCTTTTCTTTAGTGATTCTGCTTGTTAACAGCAGGTGTTCATCATTAATGTTCAATCATTACTTAATGAATTGCTTAATTATCTCATTAACTTTAACTCCGCTTCAGTGTCCGCTCCGCTTCAAAAATGAATCGTTACTTTTCAAAAATGAATCGCTACTTTTCTAAAATGAATCGTTACTTTTCAAAAATGAATCGCTACTGTTCAAAAAAATGAATCGTAACTTCACTAAAATGAATCGCTACTTTTAAAAAATGAATCGTTACTTCTCTAAAATGAATCGCTACTTTTCAAAAATGAATGATTACTTTTCTAAAATGAATCTCTACTTTTCAAAAATGAATCGCTACTTTTCAAAAATGAATCGCTACTTTTAAAAAATGAATCGCTACTTTTAAAAAATGAATCACTACTTTTAAAAAATGAATCGCTACTTTTCAAAAATTGTTAATTTTCTAAAATTAAATTTTTTAAAAAAGACTAGCTACTTATAAAAATTCGTATAAAAACGTAATTGCTACTTTCAAAAAAATTAATCGCTACTTTAAAAAAAGACTAGCTTATAAAAATTATATCGCTATGTTTCAAAAATGAACCGCTACTTTTAATAAAAGGCTTGCTACTTTAAAAAATTGAATTGCTACTTTTCAAAAACTAATAGTTACTTTTAAGAAATGAATCCGTACCTTTCAAAAATAAATTGTTACTTTTTTTAAATGAATCACTACTTTTCTACAAAGAATTGCTTCTAAAAAAAAGAATCACTACATATTTATAACATCCAAAACAATCAATAGATTTAAAACACAATTTTAAAAAACAACAAACACATTTTAAAACACTCAACACATTCAAAAACTATCAACATACTTTTTTTTTTTATTCAGCAATGTATAAACATTAGTTCTGAAACACTATTGCAATTGTTCAAACGCAAATTTTTCAAAGACATAAAAGGTTCAAGAGCCCAACTAAAACAAACACTGACCACCGTGATGGTGGCATAATTTTTTGACCAATAAAACACCAACATCTAAATCTCTATTAATTCTCAAAAACAATCAATACATTTATTCAAAGCGTAATTTCAATGAAGGTCAGTTTCGTTCCACTATGAGATTTCAATGACAGTCGGTTTTGCTGGGTTCTGAGATCTCATTGATGGTTGGTTTTAAGTGTCAGTCGGTTTTGTTCTGTTATGAGATTTCAAAGACAATCGGTTTTGTTTCGTTATGAGACTTCAACGACGGTCGGTTTTGATGGGTTACGAGATCTCAGTGACGGTTGGTTTTCAGTGTCAGTCGGTTTTGTTCTGTTAGGAGATTTCAATAATGATCAGTTTTTTTCCATTACAAGACTTCGATTTCAGCTAAGGCTGTGACTGAAGTCAGTTGTAGTTCTTATGTTTCTCTTTTCTTCAGTGATTCTGCTTGTTAACAGCAGGTGTTCATCATTAATGTTCAATCATTATTTAATGAATTGCTTAATTATTTCATTAACTTTAACTCTGCTTCAGTGTTACTTTAACACTTTTTAGAGAGGAACCATATGTACTCTGAACAGAGTTGTTTTAACTCTGGGGATTTTAAAACCATTTGAAATGGATTTTAAGCAGAAAATTCAAGCTGATCTGCTCTTTCAGTTTTTTGATTGTGCAAGGTACAAGCGTTTGTTGTGAAACACAATTGCAATCACTCAAACACACATTTTTTTTAAAGACAGAAAAAGGTCAAGAGCACAAGTAAAACAAACCCTAACCACCATGATGGTGGCATCATTTTTTGACCAATAAAACACCAACATCTAAACCTCTGTTAATTCTCAAAAACAATCAATATATTTATTCAAAACGCACCAGTACATTTATTCAAAAACAACCAATACATTTTGTTCTGAATAAGATTTCAATGACAGTCAGTTTTGCTGAGATATGAGATTTCAATGACAGTTGGTTTTCAGTGTCAATCGATTTTGAATTGCTACTTTTCAAAATTGAATTGGTACTTTTCAAAAATGAATCATTACTTCTCTAAAATGAATCGCTACTTTTCTAAAATGAATCGCTACTTTAAAAAAAAATTAATCAATACTTTTCAAAAATGAACCGCTATTTTTCAAAAAAGAATCGCTACTTATATAAAATGAATTGCTACTTTCTGAAATTGAATCACTACTTTAAAAAAAAGAATCGATACCTTTCAAAAAAGACTCTCTACTTATTAAAATTGAATTGCTGCTTTTAAAAAATGATTTGCTACTTTTCAAACATGAATCATTACTTTTCAAAAATTAAGAATGTTTTGCTTGGTTTTGAGATTTCAATGACAGTCAATTTTGATGGGTTCTGAGATCTCAGTGACGGTTGTTTTTCAGTGTCAGTCGGTTTTGTTCTGTTATGAGATTTCAATGATGGTCAGTTTTTTTCCATTACAAGATTTCAATGACGGTCGGTTTTATTTGGTTATGAGTTTTCAGTGACATGTTTTATTCGGTTGTGAGATTACAGTCACAGCTGGTTTTGTTGGTTTTGTACCGTTACAAGATTTCAGTGACGGTCGGTTTTATTTTGCTTTGATATTTCAGTGTCAGACGGTTTTGTTTTTGTTATGAGATTGCAGCTTTACACTGCAATGCATGCTGGGTATCACCATAGAACAAAACTCCCATCATGCACTGCAATATGAATAATTATTGTCACCACTGTTGATAATTGTATGCTATGTTTTCATGTATAAGACCAGTTGCTCTTTTTTTTTTTTTTAGAATAGAATTTTTTTTAATTTATTATTTTTTTGCTATTTTGTAATAACCAAATCTTTGTAAAGAAACCAAAGAGAAAAAGACCTATTTGTGATGCTAATATGAAACTGATAGGAAGCAGAAAAATCTAGCTGATCTGCTTTTTCAGCCTTTTGTTTCACCAAAGTAGAAGTACTTGCTGTGAAACACTATGTCAACTGCTCAAACATTTTAAAGACCTAAAAGGGTCAAGAGCTCAACTAAAACAAACACTAACCACCGTGATGGTGGCATAATTTTTTGACCAATAAAACACCAACATCTAAATCTCTATTAATTCTCAAAAACAATCAATACATTTATTCAAAGCGTAATTTCAATGAAGGTCAGTTTCGTTCCACTATGAGATTTCAATGACAGTCGGTTTTGCTGGGTTCTGAGATCTCAATGATGGTTGGTTTTAAGTGTCAGTCGGTTTTGTTCTGTTATGAGATTTCAAAGACAGTCGGTTTTGCTGGGTTCTGAGATCTCAATGACGGTTGTTTTTCAGTGTCAGTCGGTTTTGTTCTGTTATGAGATTTCAAAGACAGACGGTTTTGTTTCGTTATGAGACTTCAACGACGGTCGGTTTTGATGGGTTACGAGATCTCAGTGATGGTTGGTTTTCAGTGTCAGTCGGTTTTGTTCTGTTAGGAGATTTCAATGATGATCAGTTTTTTTCCATTACAAGACTTCAATTTCATCTAAGGCTGTGACTGAAGTCAGTTGTAGTTCTTGTGTTTCTCTTTTCTTTAGTGATTCTGCTTGTTAACAGCAGGTGTTCATCATTAATGTTCAATCATTACTTAATGAATTGCTTAATTATCTCATTAACTTTAACTCCGCTTCAGTGTTACTTTAACACTTTTTAGAGAGGGACCATATGTACTCTGAACAGAGTTGATTTAACTCTGGGGATTTTACTGTGTAAAATGAATGAATAACTAATTTTTTCATAATGAATTGCTACTTTTCAAAAATGATTTGCTACTTTAAAAAAAAAAAAAAAAAAGACTAGCTACTTATAAAATTGAATCGCTACTTCTAAAAAATGAATCGCTACTTTTGAAAATGAATTGCTACTTTTCTAAAATGAATGCTGGGTATCACCATGGGACAAAACTCCCATCATGCACTGCAGTATAAATAATTATTGTCACCACTGTTGAGGATTGTATGCTATGTTTTAATGTCTAAGCCTGAGTGGCAATAGCTGTTCATTTTTTAGCATTGAAGTGGCATTTGTTTAATGGAATTTTTTATTATTAATTGCTTTGTACATTTTTGTAACAATCAAATCTCAGTCAAGAAACCAAAGGAAACTCTGTTCATTTGAAATGGATTTAAAGCAGAAAATTCAAGCTGATCTGCTCTTTCAGTCTTTTAATTCTGCAAGGTACAAGCATTTGTTGTGAAACACGATTGCAATCACTCAAACACACATTTTTTAAAAAAAATAAAAGGGTCAAGAGCCCAAGTAAAACAAACCCTAACCACCATGATGGTGGCATCATTTTTTGACCAATAAAACACCAACATCTAAACCTCTGTTAATTCTCAAAAACAATCAATATATTTATTCAAAACCCACCAGTACATTTATTCAAAAACAACCAATACATTTTGTTCTGAAACAGATTTCAATGACAATAAGTTTTGCTGAGAAATGAGATTTCAACGACGGTCGGTTATGCTGGGTTATGAGATCTCAATGACGGTTGGTTTTCAGTGTCAGTCGATTTTGAATTGCTACTTTTCAAAAATGAATCGCTACTTTTCAAAAATGAACTGCTACCTTTCAAAAATGAATCACTACTTAAAAAAAAGACTCACTACGTATAAAAAATGAATTTCTACTTTCCCAAATTGAATCGCTACTTTAAAGAAAAAATTAATCAATACTTTTCAAAAATGAATCGCTATTTTTCAAAAAAGAATAGCTACTTTAAAAAAAAAAGAATCGCTACTTATAAAAAATGAATTGCTACTTTCTGAAATTGAACCACTACCTTTCAAAAAAGACTCTCTACTTATTACAATTGAATCGCTACTCTTCAAAAATGAAGAATGTTTTGCTGGGTTTTGAGATTTCAATGACAGTCAATTTTGATGGGTTCCGAGATCTCAATGACGGTTGTTTTTCAGTGTCAGTCGGTTTTGTTCTGTTATGAGATTTCAAAGACACTCGGTTTTGCTTCGTTAGGAGATTTCAACGATGGTTGGTTTTGTTTTTCTATGAGATTTCAATGACAGCTGTTTTATTTTCTCCTATTACGCGATTTCAACATCACTCTGTTTTGTAAATGTAAATGTAGATCTCAATGATGGTCAGTTTTGTTCATTTGAGAAATTTCAATGATGGTCGGTTGTGTTCAACTGCGAGATTTCAATGGCGGTTGAGTTCAAAACGATTCAAACTGTTGGTATTGTTTTGTGATGAGATGTCAATTATGGTCACTCTTACGGGTGAGTAATAAATGACAACTTTATTAACAATCTAGAGTTAATCAAAAACAATCGATACACTTCCCAAAAAGAATCGCCACTTTTCAAAAATGAATAACTACTTTTCAAAAAATGAATCAATACTTTTCAAAAAAGACTCACTACTTTTCAACAAAAAAAAAAAAAAAAAAAATGAATTGATGCTTTACAAAAAAGACTAGCTACTTATTAAAATTTAATCGCTACTTTTCGAAAAATAATCTATATTTTTTCTAAATGAATCACCATTGTGGCGGGGTGGAAGGGTCAAGTGACAAGGAGAACTCAGTTTAAGGCCCCGGAAGGTGGATTTTATTGAAAGAGAAGTATATATGTGAGTGGTGGTGGTGCTCTTGCTTGCAGGAGTGCCCTCAGTGGTGTCCAGGTGCAGGTGAATCCATGCGGTGCTCAGGGTGGTGCTGATCAATCACACTGCTTTCTGGAACAGAATAGAGAGAGAACGGTAGTCTGCTGTTTCATGAAAAAGTTTCTGCCTCTTTGTTTGTGAGCACACTGCTTATATGCAGGCAGGTTGATCAGCCTGTGATGACTTGTGAGCAGGTGCTCCTCGTAAGTTTCCAGGGCAACGCTGATGTGGACTCGGGACGCTCATCACACTACTTTTTAAAAAATGAATCGCTACATATTCAAAAAATGAATCGATACTTTTCAAAAAAGACTAGCTACTTATTAAAATTGAATCGCTACTTTTCTAAAAAATAATCAATACTTTTTCAAAAAGAATTGTTACTTTTCTAAAAAAAAAAATAATCTCTGCTTTTTTAAAAAATTAACCCCTACTTTTCTTTTTTTTTAAATCACTACAATTTAAAACACATTGATACATTCACCAAAAAACAACACATTTATTCAAAAATAATCAGCACATTTAAAACACTCAACATGTTTAAAAACAATCAATATATTTATTCAAACTGTTGGTTTTGTTTTGTCACGAGATTTCAATGATGGTCAGTCTTACGGGTGTAGAACGGCATGAGGGCGAGTAATAAATTACAACTTTAATAACAATCTAGTTATTCAAAAACAATCAATACACTTCCCAAAAAAAAATGAATCACTACTTTTCAAAACTGAATCGTTACTTTTCTAAAATGAATTGCTACTTATAAAAAAAAATGAATCACTACTTTTTCATAATGAATCGCTACTTTTCTAAAAAGGAATCATTACTTTTCTAAAAAAAAATATAAAGAGAATCGCTACAATTAAAAAAAAAAAAAAAGCTACATATTTAAAATACATTGACACATTCAACAACAGTTAATACATTTACTGAAAACGCATCGATACATTTATTAAAAAACAATCAATACATTTAAAACACTCCATACTGTAACAAGTCGTCACACGAAGTGGGATCCATATGCAGGCTTTATTAACAGATCTCGTAGTCAAACAGGCAGTGGTCAAACAGGGGCAAACAGGAATGGCAGAGAAAAGGCAGAATCGTAGTCTTAGGACAGGCAGTAGATCAGGGCAGGCAGATAAGAATCACAAGTCCAGTAAACAGCAAATAGTCCAAGGGCAGGCAGCAGAGAATCGTTAACAGGGATATAAACAGGTTCAACAACAGGCAGACAGTCAGAATAAAGAACGCTCAGAGATGTACACCATGACAACACAAGACCTCACAATGATAGCGAGGTTGAGTGTGGCTTAAATAGTCAAGGTAATGCACAGCAGCTGGGTGTGGCAATCAGCGCCAAGGTACGGGGCTTGTGGGAAATGTAGTGCGTGTGTGAGAATGTGTGTGTGTCAGCATTCCGGCGAAGGCTCCCTCTGATGGCCAGAGGAGGGAATCACGGAGTTCGTCTCTGTGACACATACATTCAAAAACAATCAATACATTTAAAACACTCAGTACATTCAAAAACAATCAATACATTTATTCAAAACGTATCAGTATATTTATTAAAAAAAAAAACAATACATTTTGAAACAGATTTCAATGACGACCGTTTTTGCTGAGATATGAGATTTCAATGATGGTCTGTTTTGTTCCGTTATGAGATTTATACGACAGTCAGTTTTGCTGGGTTCTGAGATCTCAATGACAGTTGTTTTCAGTGTCAGTCAGTTTTGTTCTGTTATGAGATTTCAACGACAGTCGGTTTTGAAACATGACAAACTGGGGCCCATGTCAGGAAGCAGACAGACCGGCTAAACCGACCGTCTGCTAGCTGCCTCACGTTACAGAAGTCAGATGATTCCCAACACATAGAAACTCTTACACCTAGATATTATCACATAGAGACTGTGTCTGTACCCCGAATTAGTAAAAACAAAAAACTTCCAAACCCATTTAATGGTAAAAATTTAATTGATGTTCAACAAATAAAAAATAGAGATAATAATGATAAACAAATGATAAAGCTTGGGTTGTTAAATATTAGATCCCTTTCTTCAAAATCACTTATTGTAAATTATATTATCACAGACAATAATCTAGATGTGCTGTGTTTGACAGAAACTTGGCTAAAACCGGACGATTACATTACTTTAAATGAGTCTAGCCCTCAAGGTTATGATTATCGACACAATCCTCATCAGAAAGGCAAAGGGGAAGGTGTTGCTGTAATTTATAGTAATATTTACAGTATTAGTCAAAAGTCTCTCAAATATAATTCCTTCGAAGTGATGGTACTTTACATAACATTATGTAAGTTGACATTTGTGCTGGCTACTGTATACAGGCCACCAGGACACCATACAGACTTTATCAAAGAATTTGCTGATTTTCTATCGGAGTTAGTACTAGCTGCAGATAAAGTCCTTGTTGTTGGTGACTTTAATATCCATGTAGATAATGAAAAAGACTCATTGGGATTGGCATTTGCAGATATTCTAAACTCTATTGGTGTTACGACAATGAGTGGGTCCTGACACGTGTTGTCTAACCATAACTTAGATCTAATATTGTCGTATGGAATTGATATTGATGCCGTTGAAATTCTGCAGCAGAGTGACGACATCTCAGATCATTATCTAGTCTCGTGTATACTACATTTAGTCAAAACAGCAACCGTCTACTACAGTATTGCGTCAGACAGTGCATTGTAGTGTCCCTGAGGAAAAATTCAATTCATTTACTGCTTTAAGAGAGGAAGAATTGTCTAAACTTGTTAAATCGTCAAAATCAACAACATGTATGTTAGACCCTATACCGACTAAGCTATTGAAAGAGATGCATCCAGAGGTCATAGATTCTCTTCTTAATATCGTAAATTCATCTTTATCACTAGGATACGTACCAAAAACTTTTAAGCTGGCTATTATTAAACCTCTTATTAAAAAAACACAACTTGATCCTAGAGAATTAGTCAATTACAGGCCAATCTCAAATCTCACTTTTCTGTCAAAAATACTTGAAAAGGCAGTATCATCACAACTATGTTCCTTTTTAGAAAGAAATAGTATCTATGAGGATTTCCAGTCAGGATTTAGACCGTACCATAGTACTGAGACTGCTCTCATTAGAGTTACTAATGATTTGCTCTTATCATCAGATCGGGGTTGTATCTCTCTACTAGTGTTACTGGATCTTAGTGCTGCATTTGACACTATTGATCACAATATTCTTTTAAATAGACTCGAAAATTATGTTGGCATTAGTGGAATTGCATTGTCATGGTTCAAATCATACTAAACTCTATTGGTGTTAGACAACACGTGTCAGGACCCACTCATTGTCGTAACCATACCTTAGATCTAATATTGTCATATGGAATTGATATTGATGCCGTTGAAATTCTGCAGCAGAGTGACGACATCTCAGATCATTACCTAGTCTCGTGTATACTACATTTAGTCAAAACAGCTAAACTGCCTCCCTGCCATAAATTTGGTAGAACCATCACTTCTACCACTAAAGAACGCTTTATAAATAATCTTCCTGATCAGTTTCATCGCCTTAGCATGCCAGACAGCTTAGAAGACCTCGATGTTGCAACGGAAACTATTGCCTCTGTCTTTTCAAGCACATTAGACTCAGTTGCTCCTTTGCGTTTAAAAAAGATTAAGGAAATTAATCCAACGCCATGGTACAACGAGCACACTCAGGCCCTAAAGGTAGCAGCCAGAAAAATGGAACGCAGCTGGAAGAAAACAAAACTAGAAGTATTTCGCATTTTGTGGAGGGAGAGAATGGTTGAGTACAGAAAGGCCTTAAAATCTGCTAGATCTGCCTATTTTTCAAAACTTTTAGAAGAAAATAAACAAAACCCTAGGTATTTATTTGATACAGTGGCTAAATTAACAAGAAATAAAACTTCAACTTCTGATGTTTCCAAAGAGCACAGCAGTGATGACTTCATGAACTTCTTTACTTGCAAGATTGATAATATTAGAAAAAAAATTATAACCACGCAACCGTCTACTACAGTATTGCGTCAGACGGTGCATTGTAGTATCCCTGAGGAAAAATTCAATTCATTTACTCCTTTAAGAGAGGAAGAACTGTCTAAACTTGTTAAATCGTCAAAATCGACAACATGTATGTTAGACCCTATACCAACTAAGCTATTGAAAGAGATGCTTCCAGAGGTCATAGATCCTCTTCTTAATATCGTTAATTCATCTTTATCACTAGGATACGTACCAAAAACTTTTAAGTTGGCTATTATTAAACCTCTTATTAAAAAACCACAACTTGATCCTAGAGAATTAGTCAATTACAGGCCAATCTCAAATCTCACTTTTCTGTCAAAAATACTAGAAAAGGCAGTATCATCACAACTATGTTCCTTTTTAGAAAGAAATAGCATCTATGAGGATTTCCAGTCAGGATTTAGACCATACCATAGTACTGAAACTGCTCTCATTAGAGTTACTAATGATTTGCTCTTATCATCAGATCGTGGTTGTATCTCTCTATTAGTGTTACTGGATCTTAGTGCTGCATTTGACACTATTAATCATAATATTCTTTTAAATAGACTCGAAAATTATGTTGGCATTAGTGGAATTGCATTGTCATGGTTCAAATCATACTTATCTGACCGTTATCAGTTTGTAGAAGTAAATGAAGAGAGGTCATATCGATCACAAGTTGAATATGGAGTACCGCAAGGCTCGGTACTAGGACCATTGCTTTTCAATCTGTACATGCTACCGTTAGGAGATATCATCAGGAAGCATGGTGTTAGTTTTCACTGTTACGCTGATGATACTCAGCTCTATATTTCTTCGCGCCCTGACGAAACTTACCAATTCACAAAATTAACGGAATGCATAGCTGATATAAAAAATTGGATGACCAGTAATTTCCTACTACTAAATTCAGAAAAAACAGATATTCTAATTTTTGGACCAAAAACTTCCTCACGTAATAACCTAGAATACTGTCTAACAATTGATGGCTGCTCTGTTAAGTCTTCGTCGTCAGTTAGGAACCTGGGTGTGCTCTCTGATACCAATCTTTCATTTGAAGGCCATGTTTCTAGCATCTGTAAAACCGCATTCTTCCATCTTAAAAATATATCTAAATTACGACATATGCTCTCGATGACAAATGCAGAACAGTTAGTTCATGCGTTCATGACCTCAAGGCTAGATTACTGTAACGCTCTACTAGGTGGTTGTTCTGCTCGCCTGATAAATAAACTACAGCTCGTACAAAATGCAGCAGCTAGAGTTCTTACTAGAACTAGGAAATATGACCATATCAGCCCGGTTCTGTCAACACTGCATTGGCTTCCTGTTAAACATCGTATAGATTTTAAAATCTTGCTAATTACCTACAAAGCACTAAATGGTTTAGCTCCCCAGTACCTGAGCGAGCTCTTAATGCATTATAGTCCTTCGCGTCTATTACGATCTCAGAATTCAGGCCAGCTAATAATACCTAGAATATCAAAATCAACTGCAGGTGGTAGATCCTTCTCCTATTTGGCACCTAAACTCTGGAACAATCTTCCTAGCATTGTTCGGGAAGCAGACACACTCTGTCAGTTTAAATCTAAACTAAAAACACATCTCTTTAACCTGGCATACACATAACACATTATCAATTTATTTTTTCAAATCCGTTAAAGGATTATTAGGCTGCATAAATTAGGTCAGCCGGAACCGGGAACACTTCCAATAACACCAGATGTACTCGTTACATCAGAAGAAGAATGGCATCTACGCTAATATTAGTCTTTCTGTTTATCCCGAGGTTTACCGTAGTCAGCCGGATCCGGGCCGTATCCGGGTGAGATCGAGGACCTGCACCATGACACAACCACAACACAGCCCTGAAGTATCTGCAGAGATGGAGTCAACTAGATCATCCACTATGAAGGCCTCATCAACATGACAACCAGTGGCACATCTCCTCAACAACCGTCCATACCGGTGTGATGAATATGATCCTCAACTGGATGGAACTGAATTAAACACTTTGAATGTTGCGATCATATCTGACTTATGATAGCAGCCTGAGTCGTAACAAAGCACTGTTCGCCAGAGGAGAACTGGCCCCCCGACTAAGCCTGGTTTCTCCCAAGGTTTTTTCTCCATTTTAACACCTGTTTGCCACCTGATGTCACCTGTTGGAGTTTGGGTTCCTTGCCGCTGTCGCCTTTGGCTTGCTTAGTTGGGGACACTTGACAATTGACATTTGATATTCAACAGTGCTTTGATCTGCCTGCATTGACACTATTCCTTACGAGCTGCTGTGCAGCCAAAATAATGTACCAGTTATCACTGTAAAGCTGCTTTGACACAATCTACATTGTAAAAAGCGCTATATAAATAATGGTGACTTGACTTATCTGACCGTTATCAGTTTGTAGAAGTAAATGAAGAGAGGTCATAGCAATCACAAGTTGAATATGGAGTACCGCAAGGCTCAGTACTAGGACCATTGCTTTTCACTCTGTACATGCTACCCTTGGGAGATATCATTAGGAAGCATGGCGTTAGTTTTCACTGTTACGCTGATGATACTCTATATTTCTTCGCGCCCTGACGAAACTTACCAATTCACAAAACTGACGGAATGCATAGCTGATATATAAAATTGGATGACCAGTAATTTCCTACTACTAATTCAGAAAAAAACAGATATTCTAATTTTTGGACCAAGAACTTCTTCACGTAATAACCTAGAATGTTGTCTAACACTTGATGGCTGCTCTGTTAAGTCTTCGTCGTCAGTTAGGAACCTGGGTGTGCTCTTTGATACCAATCTTTCATTTGAAGACCATGTTTCTAGCATCTGTAAAACCGCATTCTTCCATCTTAAAAATATATCTAAATTACGACATATGCTCTCAATGACAAATGCGGAACAGTTAGTTCATGCGTTCATGACCTCAAGGCTAGATTACTGTAACGCTCTACTGGGTGGTACTCAAGCTGCTCGCCTGATAAATAAACTACAGCTCGTACAAAATGCAGCAGCTAGAGTTCTTACTAGAACTAGGAAGTATGACCATATTAGCCCAGTTCTGTCAACACTGCATTGGCTTCCTGTTAAACATCGTATAGATTTTAAAATCTTGCTAAATACCTACAAAGCACTAAATGGTTTAGCTCCCCAGTACCTGAGCGAGCTCTTAATGCATTATAGTCCTTCGTGTCTATTGCAATCTCAGAATTCAGGCCAGTTGATAATACCTAGAATATCAAAATCAACCGCAGGTGGTAGATCCTTCTCCTATTTGGCACCTAAACTCTGGAACAATCTTCCTAGCATTGTTCGGAAAGCAGACACACTCTGTCAGTTTAAATCTAAACTAAAAACGCATCTCTTTAACCTGGCATACACATAACACATTATCAATTTATTTTTTCAAATCCGTTAAAGGATTATTAGGCTGCATAAATTAGGTCAGCCAGAACCGGGAACACTTCCAATAACACCAGATGTACTCGTTACATCAGAAGAAGAATGGCATCTACGCTAATATTAGTCTTTCTGTTTATCCCAAGGTTTACCGTAGTCAACCGGATCCGGGCCGCATCCAGGTGAGACCAAGGACCCGCGCCTTGACACGACCACAACGCAGCCCTGAAGTATCAGCAGAGATTGAGTCAACCAGATCATCCACTGTGAAGGCCTCATCAACATGACAACCAGTGGCGCATCTCCTCAACAACCGTCCATACCGGTGTGATGAATACGATCCTCAGCTGGATGGAACTGAATTAAATACTTTGAATTTTGCGATCCTATCTGACTTACGATAGCAACCTGAGTCGTAACAAAGCACTGTTTGCCAGAGGAGAACTGGCCCCCCGACTAAGCCTGGTTTCTCCCAAGGTTTTTTTTTTTTCTCCATTTTAACACCTGTTTGCCACCTATTTGCCACCTGATGTCACCTGTTGGAGTTTGGGTTCCTTGCCGCTGTCGCCTTTGGCTTGCTTAGTTGGGGACACTTGACAATTGACATTTGATATTCAACAGTGCTTTGATCTGCCTGCATTGACACTATTCTTTAAGAGCTGCTGTGCAGCCAAAATAATGTACCAGTTATCACTGTAAAGCTGCTTTGACACAATCTACATACAAAAAGCGCTATATAAATTAAGGTGACTTGACTTTCATTAGGAGATTTCAATGATGGTCGGTTTAGTTTCGTTACGAGATCTCAATGACTGGTCAGTTTTGTGCTTTTACAAGATTTTAATGACAGTTGATTTTATTCCATTACGAGATTTCAATGATGGTCGATTTTGCTAAGTTACAAGATTTCATTGACAGTCGGTTTTATTTGGTTATGAGATTTCAATGACAGTTGGTTTTGCTGGGTTATGAGATTTCAGTGATGGTCAGTTTTGTTCCTCTATGAGATTTCATTAACGGCTGGTTTTGTTCGTTACGAGATTTCAGTGACAAGTTGGTTTTCATTGTCAGTCAGTTTTTTTTTGTTGTTTTGTTGTTGTTGTTTTGTTTTTTTCAGTTACGAGATCTCATTAAAGTATGTTTTGTTTTTTTTAAGAGATCTTAATGACAGTTGGTTTTGTTCCGTTACAAGATGTCATTGACGGTCGATTTATTTTGATATGACATTTCAGTGTTTATTGGTTTTGCTGGGTTATGAGATTTCAGTGATAGTCAGTTTTGTTCCCTAAGGTTTTAATGACAGTTAAGAGATTTCTATGATGGTTGGTTTCGTTCAATTGCGAGATTTCAATGGCAGTCTGATTTCCTCCATTAAGAGATCTTAATGACGGTCTGTTTAATTCCATAATGAGATTTCAATGACAGTTGAGTTCAAAACAATTCAAATTGTTGGTTTTGTTTTGTGACGAGATTTCAGTGATGGTCGGTCTTACAGGTGTAGAAAGGCATGAGGGTGAGTAATAAATAACATAACTTTAATAACAATCTAAAGTTATTAAAAAACAATCGATACACTTCCCAAAAATAATCAGCACTTTTCAAAAATGAATCGCTAATTTTAAAAAAAGATTTGCTATAAAATTGAATCGCTTCTTTTCAAAAATTAATCGCTGCTTTTTTTTAATTAATCCCCACTTTTCTTTTTGAAAGAATCACTACAATTTAAAAAAGAATCGCTACATATTTAAAACACATTGATACATTTAACAACAGTCAATACATTTAATCAAAACGCATTGATACATTGCCTGCAACTGCCTTGCATTGACTGCAAGCAGAGAGCTGTATATCTAATTTCTGCTCGACTTCTGCGTTCTACATTCGCGGCAGATAGACGCAAGTGCCATTATGTACTGGAGCTTTGGAAACAAAACCAACGGTTCAAAAACAAAAATATATATATAAAATTGAGGAGAGAAACGTTATGCATTTTGCCGCCTTCTCTTGCGCCTTCTCTATTATGACTTATGATGTCGAAATAATGACTTAATATTTCAAAATGACGACTTATGTCGAAATAACTAGATACGTTTTCTTCTTTTTTTCCACCATGCGGTTCCTCCGTAGAAACCAAACCAATGTATAGTTGACATTTGAGGCTTAATGCAATGGAAAAACAATACGTTTTTCAGGAAGAGTGTTTTCAGCTTGTTTATTTTCACAGTTCCTAAAGGGCCACAACTCTGCACAGTTTAGCTCCAACCCTAATTAAACACACACGTTCCAGCTAATCAAGGTCTTCAGGATTACTAGAAACTTACATGCAGGTGCGAGTTGGAGCTGGTTGGAGCTAAACTCTGCAGTGCTGTGGCCCTCCAGGAACTGAGTTTTAGACAACTGGTGTAATGAGTGCATCAAGCGCACAAAAGACAAGCATAGGCTAATCAATTAGCCTACTAAGTAATGAGAATGTTAAAATGTTTACGGGACAATGTTTTAAGGGGCATTTGTTGTAGGGGCAAATAGAAATGTGTTTTATATTTGGTGTTGGTTGGAGCGGTATGGAGTGTGGGCACCCACTGGCAGAAACATAAATTGGCGCCTAAGCGTAAGACTTTCATTCATCTTCTGAATTTTTCATATTCTTCTCTGTTGACAGCTATGCAAATACCACTATGACATTTCAAAAAGTTCATAAAGAGATTGTAAAATGAATCCATATGAATTGAGCGGTTTAGTCAAAATTTTCTGAAGAGACACGATTGCTTTATATGAAGAACAGATTGAATTTAGGCTTTTATTCAGATATTCACATAAACATTGATCAGAAAACATACAGTAAACTAAAGTCTTACAGGTTTGGAACAACATGAGGTGAGTAATAATTGACAGAATTTTCTTTTTTGGGTGAACTATTCCTTTAATTCAACAAAATCCAGAAGCATACTCAAAACCATTACTAGTTTTAAGTTTTTACTTTCACCAAAATCTCCACGGTGTATCTTTGCATGCATCAGCTCTACTTATTAACTATTTATACCCTTAACAGTAAATAAATAAAACTCAACACCAACAAAAAGCACCAACCCCTCATTAACTTTTTGAGATGGTCCATACTGCAGAACATGATATCCAGGATAGATCCAATTCCTCCCACTTTTACATATCCCTAAACCTACCTGTCTCTGCCCCCTGGATCTAAACCTACCCATCCCCACCCCCTGGATCTGGATCCAACTCCTCCCACTTTACATAGCCCTTAACCTACCTGTCTCCGCCCCCTGGGACTAAACCTACCCATCCCCACCCCCTGGATATGGATCCAACTCCTCCCACTTTACATAGCCCTTAACCTACCCGTCTCCGCTCCCTGGATCTTGTGTGTTCTGCAGTAAGGGGCTACTGGACTTTTTTGTTAGTAAGCGGCCATGTTGGAAGAAACCAATTACACCAGACGCCATTCTGGATCAGCAATATTCCCGACCAAAATATAAATTAATTGAACCATACTCTTTTTAGAGTAGGCCTACTGAAAGCCTAAACAAGAACAATGGTTATTACTCATCTCTATTACTCAATCATCACATAATCCATAAAAAAACATTTGCATATTTACGCTCTCATAACGAGCTGAAGTTCTAAACCCATTTAAACGTATTTTAACCTTCAATATAAAAGATCGGGCAAGTGCACTTCTTCTTGTGAGTGAGCTGGGGCAAACTGCATGATCCCCACCAGTACTAAGCGCCAACTACAGGACTGTGGGACAACGGCTGCTTCCGAAAACTACTGCCTTCGGAGGTCAGATCCAAGGTAGCAAAAGCATCAAGGCACAATGTCAGCTTCATTTCCTGTCTCCCGGGATACTCTTCATCTGATCGATTTTTGAAGGCAGCATAGATGTATCCTTCGCTGCCTTTGATATCCCTCAATCTTGTGCTTTCCATCCTGTGACAGTTGAGCTAAAAAAAGAAAGATGGCGTCTGAAAGTTGAGGTTAGTGGTCAGTTTTCATTAGCGAAAAGAAATTGATATTCATATCTTCATATTCATATTCATATTCTTACAATATGTTTTACAGAAGAAAAAAAATTGTAGCAATTAATAAAAAACAAAACAAAAAAAAAACATGAATTTAATAATAAAAAATAAAAAAAAAATCACAAAGGGCTTTTCACACTTGAAAGCTTTTAACCCCTGGTTATCGTCATTCTAAACACCACTTTTAACTCTAGGTAAAGGAATGTTTTACACTTGTAATTTAGAAACGGGGTTAGCAGAGCAGGGTTAGCTATGCTTTTGCGGTGCCAAACTTGTACAGTGTGAAACGATGCGGTGTTAGAATGTTACAGCCAGACATTAAGCAACAGACAACCAATCGCGTACCCCTAAGGGCTTTTTACACTTGAAATAGTTAACCATGGGTAATTCTAAACCCCGGGTAAACGGAATCCTAGGTTATCTTGCTTCACGTTTCATGCATTTACCCAGGGTATAGAATGACACAGGGTTAACTATTTCAAGTGTGAAAAGCCCTTTTAAATAGTTAACCATGGGTTATTCTAAACCCCGGGTAAATGGAACGGGTAAACTGCTTATAATTTATCTGGGGTTAACAATTAATCCTGGGTATTCATAAGCTTACATTTCACACTGTACATTCTTAAACCCTGGGTTAACATTCTTATTTGCATAGGCTATTTGCGATGTCAGTGTCATTGATTAACCATTTTCACAGGAATAAAAAATCATGTGACATTTAGACGAACATTTATGTATATAAATTTATTTATATAGAAAACTAAACTCCCAATATATGCTTCAGTGCGAGATATAAAGTCATGAGATACATAATATTGTCCCGAGTTTAATACGTTTTAAAATATATATATATATAGCATGTATTAATCTAATGACATTACATCCCGCATTCAAGCATATGTTATAACTAATTCTGACCGATTAAAATTATTAAACTAAGACATAATTAATTTCCAAGACCACACTGTAGGCTATACAACATTAACATAATCGGTCTTTGCATTAATCTATAGTAAGCATGAGAAACTATGAAATTAGCAACACCAACAATAATGTTTGTAATACTGTGCACATTACAGACTTTAAGATGATGACGACCATGACATAGAATAAACTTTAAAGTTACTTACAAAATGTGTATCTAATATGAATAAAACGTGTCGTCTAATTATAATGGAAAGGATTGTTATTTCCGCTTCTATAGACATCATTGTGTAATTTACAAACTCTAAATATATGTACATGTATATATGTATATGTACTCATGTGTATTTAAATGTCTGAAACCTAAAACAACATTATGTGGTTGAAAACACTGCATATGATATATGAAAAGCGCTGCGCGCCTCCGTCTCTGGTTAAGAGCCAGCCAAAGCGCTTTGAATTTGGCAGTTGATCACGTGATACACTGAACGTTCTAATCACTAGTGATAGGAAGTTCGGTTCTTTTCCGCAAACCGGTTCTTTCGAACATTTCGTTTCAATAAACCGGTTGAATAATAAAGTCATCCGCGATTACGTAAAGACGTTGTCTATCGCGGGCCGGGATGGAAAAACACTTAACACATTCAAATTTACAGGTGCTGGTCATATAATTAGAATTTCATCAAAAAGTTGATTTATTTCACTAATTCCATTCAAAAAGTGAAACTTGTATATTATATTCATTCATTACACACAGACTGATATATTTCAAATGTTTATTTCTTTTAATTTTGATGATTATAACTGACAACTAAGGAAAATCCCAAATTCAGTATCTCAGAAAATTAGTTTTAGTTAACAATAATAACTCTGTCACACAGTACAAAATTGTGGATTCATTATTTTCTACTGTGACAGAATGCATTGAATTAACTCTTTAAGCCCTGAAGGCATTTTTAAAGGTTTTTTTTTTTTTTTTTTTCTGTGACACACAACAGTAAAGACTCATAACTCCAAAACTATAGCAAGGACAGTCAAAAAGAAGAAAGAAAACTTTTTATTGGTGATATTTGCTGCAGAATTACCTCAAGGTGTTAGTCATTGACCTGCAAACTAATGCCTCTACTGCCTGTAACTGATCCCTATTTGTACCTCTGCAGCTTATCGTTATCAATACATCATCTAAACCTGATCACCTGTCTCCTCGTCCTTATATAAAGTTGGTGCTCTGACCGGCACCCAGATGGGTTCACTTATATAACTACGAATCAGATCCTGTCAGTCTAAAGTCTCTCCAACAGCACTGCTTAGTAGTTAATCAAATTGGCTACATTCATTGTAAAGTTCAAACTCTTAGCTGTCAAATAACACCTATTTTGTGTTGATCAAGGCAGTAGTTTTAAAAAATAAGATTATAATATCTTTCGCAGTTAGATGGCGCCTGCGGGCGGTACACTCCGGTTTAGAGGGACTACTTAGCACTAGTTAAGTGTTGATCAAAATGGTTAGATGCATTAAAAAGCTGAGTTTATAAGATTTAAATGATACCTATTTTGTGTTATTATTTTTCTCAGTGGTTGCTTAGTAATTTGATTATTAATCAAATTACTAAGCAAATTACTGAGGTGTACCGCCGGCGGTACACCTCAGGCTTAAAGGGTTAATAACAGCAATCTCTACATCAGTAATGTTGAAATTGATGCGGCCCCCCTGGAGCTGTGAGCCCAAAGAATCAGGGCCACCTTTTCACCCCATTACCGATTGCACACGCACACACACACACACACTTTATGTGGGCTTCATCTCTTATCAAAATGTGGTATTTTACAGGATTCTCTTGTCCACATTTACAACAAGGGATAGATGATATTTTAAGGTCAGAGTGACATGGTGGCTGAATGAATGACATTTAGAATATGTTTTCCCATTTTTCTCCATTTTCACTGAAAAGACTTCTCCCTGCCTCAGCTCAAAAAAAAAAAAGAAAAAAAAAAAAACCTCATCTGGGAGATGAATGGCTACACCTGCCAGGCAGGCATTTTATATACACACACCAGCAGCTTTCACATAATTACACTGCAGCTGCCAGAGAGCTGCTCTCACTCTCATTCACCTTGAGACAGAGCAGATCACACAGCACACGCTCCACATGTACAGTCAACTCACACATGATGCACATACATGGAACCAGCTGCTTAGTTTCACTCACCTTGAGGCAGGACACAGATCAATCACACACAACTAGCTCTATTGTAAATATATTACTGTATGTGTAGAATTATTATTATTAATGTATGTTGAACTTAACTTTACAGTCTTAATGAGCAAAGTAAAAATGTATGTATATACTCTCAGTTGACACTTTATTATTGCACATTACAGCTTCAATTATTAATGTAACCGATTCAACATGCATTTAAATGGCAGAATCTCTTAATTTTCAACGCCATCTTAAAGGTGCTGTTTTCTGTTGGATTGAAATCTGGTGACTGTTCAGGCTGTCGGAGTACACCAAACTCATTGTGTTGTTGTTGTGTAACAAGCTTGGAATGAAGTGTGCATTGTGATAGGATGTGTTGTCCTGATGGAAGTGGCCATTTGAGGATAACTTTGTGGAAAATGGATGCACATGGAAGCAGCAGTACTGGCATGGCTGTGACTTTTAAACAAGTTATTCAATAAAAAATTAAGAAAATATTATAACACCCCCACCAATCTGAATAGAGTGCTGCAGGAATGACATTTTTTTTTGTTGGCCAAAACCTGAAAACAAGTTAGCATTTTTCAGCACTTTGGGTTCCAGTTGTCCTAAAGCAAATTTTTGATTAAATGCCTGAAATAATGGTTAACACAAACTCAATATTTTCATTGTATTCCATGATATAAAAAACATCAATAATACTCCCTTGTGATTTTTTAAAAAAAGCTTTTACTTGTCTTGAATAAGGCGGTTGCAAACAAGTGGCTAAATACAGTGTGGTTTTTGGGGACATTAAATGTCATCACACCGAACAGGAAAACTCATCTACTCACTAGTCTGCTTTTATAGCCTCACTGTGTTTATAATCACACTCTTTGCAAACTATTCAAACTTTCAGGGGAATTTTTTTTTTTTAATACAGACTGAAAGAGTTGGTGGTGGTGACACTGAAGTCATGCAAATGTGGTTTGTATAGCCTACATTTAGCTTTTTACTTCTGGAGATTGTATTTAGGCTTCAAAATTCATAAAAGTTGTGTTAATTTGTGAAGATTATCATGTTGAACAAAAATTGTAAGAATCATAAACTTTTGTTGGTCACAGAGCTTATTCTGCAATAATCTAAAAGCGAATGGAGTTTTTGTCAAGAGAACTAGGGTATTTTTAAAAAGATGGTTCTTTAAAGGTTCTTTACATGTAGTAACAGTTCTATTTAGAACCATATAGCCCTGAAGAACACTTTTATGCTGAAATGGTTCTTTGTTTTAGAGCTTAGGGTTCTTTGTTCCCACCTTTTTGTTTTTCAAATCTGTAACTGTCAAAGCCAAATAATTATTGATTTTCTGGTGCTCAGCTATCCACAGATTGTCAACACACTCTCAACAGGTAAATTATTTCATTCTTAATATGTCTATACATTTTAACTTTAATATTGTAACTGTAACCAGCTCTGTTCCCTTTGACGCGTACGATCATAGTGGTGTGATTAGAACGTTCAGCGCATCACGTGATCAACTGCCAAATTCAAATGTGCGTGCGCGCTTTGGCTGGCGCTAACCAGAGACAGACGCGCGCAGGACTTTTCATATATCACGTGTATGCAGTGTTTTCAACCAAATAATGTTTATTTTAGGTTTCAGACATTTAAATACACATGAGTACTAACAAAACAATATATTTAGAGTTTGTAAAATACACAATGATGTCTATAGAAGCGGAAATAACAACCATTTCCATAATAATTAGACAACACGTTTTATTCATATCAGATACACATTGTGTAAGTAAATTTAAAGCCTACTCTATTCTTCCCCAGTTCACTGGCTCACTTACTTTCATGTATTTCAGGAGAAGTGGATGAATTCACGTGTTGTAAATCCAACAGATCCGATTCTCTGTGCGGCGCAAACTAACATGGCGGCACCCATCGCGCATGCAGCTCAACTAACGCGATCGTTATAAAGGTGTTTAAACAGCAAAACACATCCACTTGCACATATTTGACAATCGGAATATCAGATATTGCATGCTATAGTTAACACATCTGTGAATATTTTGAATAAAAAATGAAATAAAAACAGATCATCAGTCATACAGCACTGTGCTGTCACGTGACAAGCAATGACGCGTCACCATGGAAACAATAAAGTGATACTTTCTAAATAAAGGTCGCCTTAAAAAACACACGCGGGGGACTCAGAATATTTTAAACTTAAGTGCGAAAGGGTTAAGGATACTTCTTTCCTCTTCTCTACTAAGTAACAGAGATATTGAACTTATGATTCATATTGATTTTTCTTTAGTTATTACGTACGTTTATGCATACCCAGTCAAAAAAAAAAAAAAAAAAAAAGCTAGCCCATGATTTTATATAACTTTTTTCCTTTTAACACTTTGAAGGGCTCACATACTGTCTGTTTTTGCTACTTATGTTTTACTTCTTTATGTATTTATTCGTGTTTATTGTTAATTGTCATTTATTAATGTATTATAGATAATAATGGTTGTTAGAGCACTGTCGTTTTTGCTACAATTTCACATGTTCACAAAAAGTACCTAACTGACACAACATGCTGTTTGTTTGTTTGTTTTTATGTAAAACCATAGGGGCTACAAGATATTTTAAAATCAGACGGGTAAAAAAAAATAAAAAAATAATAAATATGATTAATACTAATATTAATAATATAAATATACTAATATATAATATTAATGAAAATAAACTATTTTTAAAATGGTTATTTATGACACCATTAAGGTCCTATATAGCACTTTCAAAGCATGGTTCTTTATGGAACCTTATAAAAAAAGATTCTATTTAGCACCAAAAGGGTTCTGCTATTGTTACAAGCCAAAGAACCCTAATTTGGTTCTGTTTAGAACCATTTTTGTCTAGAGCGTGCTAACTTCCAGTTTGGCCTACATAAATACATCATCACTGCAGTCCACTGTTGCCACAAGGAAGGGTAAATTCATGAATTCATCTCTGCATCAAGTTTTGACATTCGAAATTGAGATTTGTCTGACAGACCAGGCGGTGTTTTTGTGAGTCTGGTTAATTTCCTCATGCCTTTCTCATTAACAAGGGATCTTTGCTTAAAGAACAGTGATGGTTTTGGTTTTGGAAACTATTTTATTAACTTTTGTTTGTGAAAATCCTGTCTGGAGTGTCTGAGATACTCACATTTCTTCCTCATTCTCATGTTTAGTTTAAACAGCAAGTGAATCTCCTGGCCATCTGTATTCAAGCTCTGCATGCTATTATTAGCCTACTATTTAGAGCTGTTAGATATTTGTATCAACAAGCAGATGTACAGAACTAGTCTATCTAACCAAATGGCTACAGAGTGTGTACATCTGAAAAAGAAGAAGAATCCTGCCAAAGAAAGAGGGAATAACATCTCTAACCTCCCAAAATATCCCAGTGTCCTTTTTCCTCCTCATACCCAACACCATCTTGCCTTATTAAACTGTGATAAAACGTGATATGTGAGGAAAATGGATTTCATTTTTCAGACGTGTAAATTGAATCGTCTCAGATCCAGATGTTGGTCACACTGCATACAAAATTACCCAGTGAGGCGATATTTCTCCAACCAGTTGTCTGTGACAACAATTAAATTAAATTATTGTCAATCAATGGCTGCTCTTCAGTAGGCTACACTCCCACAGAGGGACATTGCGTTAACATAAATGGATCATTTGGTTTCATGTAACCACAGAGATAATGGGTATTTTAAGCATTCATATTAATTAACTGATAAAGAGAAGATAAGACACCGGCTCTCTGCAGGTGTGTTTGCTCTCATCAATACTGAGAGAAAGCGGCAGGAGAAATACTGTAAGTCCTTCTTTTCATGCATCATCTGAAATTAAAAAGCTATTAAGCGCTACATTTTCTTTAAAAAAGCTTATCATTAATTTTTTCAAACATTTTATTCATTCACAGTTTCCATTTGTGTAATAATAATATTTTGCAGCAATTTCCTGCTGTCTTTCTGATGAGAGTGTAAAACTGGGCTTTATAGAATAGCTTTTCTGTGAGCTTAACCCACTCTGTGTTAATAATCCTAAAACATACATTTCACATTGAATGCTCTCAGCAAGGGGTGCACTCTGCAGAAAAGGCTGATTCCATTAAAGAGTACTTTTGCCCCCTAGTGGTGGTAATCTGTATGTGTGTCAGGTCAAGTTTTGCCTAAAAAGTTGGATCAGAATGTGATAGTAAAACCTGAAATCACATATCCTGCACTGTGAGAAGAGGCCAATCGTCCTCAAGTGGAAAACATATACAGTAGGCTACTAAATAATGTATTAATGAACATCTAAAATGTGAGGGTTTGGTTTAGTGGTAGTAACTGATTACATGTAATCTGGATTATGCAAACAGATTCCAAATATTAAGTACTTGTAATTAGATTATATTACATTTCAAAATACTCATAATCAGAATACAGTTTTTTTTATACAGCAGTATAAAAAATTGCAGTAAATTATTGATTTTCTCTACTTCTTTATCTTTAAATTTTTTATTTCTAAAAAAGCCTACTGTTTATATACAGAATATATATATATATATATATATATATATATATATATATATATATATATACACACACACATGTGTGTGTGTGTGTGTGTGTGTGTGTGTGTGTTCAGAAGGTCTGCAGTTATGTGCCTATCACTGAACACTGAGAAACACACAGCATTTGATCACTGGGTTTAATTTAATAACAGAAATAATTTAAGAGTTTTCTCAACATTGCAGCACTGCATATCTAATAATCTCTTGAGGAACACATTAATTAATTATCATTTGAATTATCACTCAGTGAGTCATTAACCATGTATTACTGTCTTTGAAAGGCTTTTGTCTTTCAAACACATTAAAATGGACATATTCATGTCATTTCAGGGATTCCCCAACTTTTTTGTCAGTTGAACCTCTTTTACCTATATTTACTTTAAGTACCCCCTGAAATTTTAAGTTAATAAGTTCAATAAGGTCAATAATAAATTGTGTTTTATTTTAATTTTTGTTTTTGTTTTTAAATTATTTATTTTAATTTGACACTTTTATGATATAATTAACAGCTTTTCATTAAACTCACGAACCCACAGCAGTTCCATCATAAATCCCAGTCTGGAAAACTCTGACATAATGTAATATTTAATGCACTTGATAACAAAGAATGGAATATATTTTATTTTTGTACTTTTATGTCAATATGGTACAAGATTATCCAATTCAAATCAATGTGATGAACGAGTTAGGTCAAAAGTAATCTAAAAAATCCAATATACAGATTTAAGGTATAATATGACTATGTTACTAACTACAAATTTTGTCATGTAATTTGGAATCAGTAACCGACTACAATTTGTAATTAATCTACAGCACTTGGCATAAAAATATCATTAGCTCTGTATAAAAACAGTAACTATCAATAGAAAATTCCCAGAAAACTCTTTCAAGCCACTTTCATTATAACTAAATTAGTTGTCTTTATCATTCTTTATTACTTGTTCAAATTCGTCTTTATTCCTTTTTGTTTAAATTTGTTGACTTTCTTTGTATATTTTGAAGTTTTGATTAGTAAATTTGTACTTGTTATTTTATGTAATTTTGTGGTCTTGTGCTGCAAACAAATGCTCAGGTTTTGTCAAATTTGTCAGAATTACATAGATTTAAAATTTAAATAGAGAGAGAGAGGCATCTGGTGGTCTTTGAGGATATTACAGGTAAATTCCAGTGCTCTAGTTTTTTACCTTTGCCACTTTGCTAAACAGTTTAATCATGCAAGGAACCAAATATATACAGAATGAAGGGATTAAAGTATGTATAATAGAGGTGACATTATGAGATGAGAACATATATGTAGAGATCGGAGACATCATATAAAGTAACAGGCTGGTGTAGATCTCATCACACTCTCCTGTAAACTCACAGCTGGACGGGTAATAAACTGCAACTGCAACAGATAAAAGTCATATTAGTGTATGTGTCATAAGTAGTTATGTCAAGTGTATGATACACTCTTAAAAATAAAGGTTCTTTATTGACATTGATGGTTCCATGAAGAACATTTGACATCCATGGAACCTTTTATTTGAGCATAAAAGGTTATAGTGGAAAAAGGTTCTTTAGATTATTAAAGGGAAAAAAAAGGGTTCTTTTAAGAACTGTTCACTAAAATGTTCTTTGGGTCACCAAAAATGGTTCTTTTATGGCATTGTTTTGAAACCCCCTTTCGGAACCTTTATTTTTAAAAGAGTGTATCAACAGTTCCTGATACAGGTCTCTCACTAGAGCAGATAAATAAACTATTATGAAGCATCATAATATGAGATGATAGGAAATAGTTTACTGACATGTCAAAACCTACATTTGTGAATCTTACCATAGGAGCTTGAGGAACGTAGCCAGCAAAATAAGACATTATCAGTCTTCTGTCTCAACTTCATTATTATCTGTGTGTGAGATTTCATTGACGCTGTCCTCTTCTTCTTTGTCCGATGAGTCGGCTGATTTGGGTCTGTCTTTAGGTTTTTTGGATGAATCCACAACCTCAGTATCTTTACTTGAGTTGCACCCCATAGTACAATCCAGATAATCCTGTATCAAATCTTTTAATGCTAAAAGACAACAATAAAACGTAGCAAAGTATCTCACTATAAGCAGATGTTGTCCAAAGGCAGTAATGTGCTCTTTAGAAATGCATCATATATAATCTCTGCCTAAGTACGTCTCCTGTAACACTGTTGTAGAAGTCAGGGCTCTGATTTCTATGACAACACATTGAACTTCCTGTTGGCACTGGTGCAGGTACTGTGAACATACTTCAGCACGGTCATAATTAGCATGGGTTTGTTGATTTTGATTCCCACAGACTTTGTGTTTCACCTGCCAGGCAACGCGAGTTGACATTTAACCTGATGGCGTGTGAAGACATAGTTACTGATAAACAGAGCAAGGCTGGTTGTCAGTCAGTCAGTGTATGTCCATGGTAACAAATAACAAGTTGAATAAGCAGGAAAAGGCCTCTTTCATTAATCGCTGTCCACTGGGTAAGAGAAGTATCTACATGGAATATGACAACACTGACCCACTGATTCATTTTACAGGTGTTGTAGCACTTCTTGTTAAATTCCTTGTGATTCACTGATCACTATTTCATGTTGAGATACCCTAGAGCAGGGGTGTCTAAACCTGCATTTGGAGAGCCACTGTCCTGCAGTGTTTAGCTCCAACTTGCCTCAAACACTTGCCTGAAAGTTTCTAGTATGCCTAGTAAGTCCTTGATGAGCTGGTTCAGGTGTGATTAAAAAGAGTTGTAGCTAAACAGGACACCCCTGCCCTATAGAGAAATAGATATAGGCTGCGTTTAACTTCACTTTAAAGGCATTTACACACTGTAAGTTTCAGGAGTGACAACCGCATTTAAATGTGGGAGTGAATCCACAAATAAAGCAATGAATAGTTCTACAATCGGAATAAAAAGTAGGCTACAACTCCCAAAACGCATCTGCTTTTCATGCCTTAATTCAAAAACTTTGCTTCAGTTAGCAGAGCAAGTGCAAAAGACATGCGCTCGTACTATACTCCAAAGATTTTTTACAAGGTGCAACTGGTGTGATTCAGCCATGTGCACTTACCAGACGTGCATGCATTCTTTTGCCTTTTTAAGAAAGCAGTGTTTTTACGGCGTAGCGCTTTGTCAGACGCTTTTGTCAGGTTTTTTTTTCGACATCAATTGGACATCAATTTGTGGACGTCAAATGGATGTCAAGTTTTTGACATCAATTGGACATCAGTGTGTGGACGTCAAAATGATATAAAAAATGTACGTGGATTTTATATTTTTTTCGACATCAATTGGACATCAATTTGTGGACGTCAAAAAATTGACGTGAATTTGATGGTTTTCTTCCGACATCAATTGGACATCAGTGTGTGGACGTCAAAATGATGTAAAGAAATGTACGTGGATTTTATATTTTTTTCGACATCAATTGGACATCAATTTGTGGACGTCAAAAAATTGACGTCAATTTGATAGGTTTTTTTTCCGACATCAATTGGACATCATTTTGTGGACGTCAAATGGATGTCAAGTTTTTGACATCAATTGGACATCAGTGTGTGGACGTAAAATTGACGTCAAAAAATGTATGTCAATTTGATGGGGGGTTTTTTCGACATCAGTTGGACATCAGTGTGTGGACGTGAAATGGATGTCAAGTTTTTGACGTCAATTTGACAGGGGATTTGACAGGTTTGGGGGGGGGTTTGACATCAATTAGACATCAGTGTGTGGACGTCAAATTGATGTAAAAAAATGTACGTGGATTTTATGTTTTTTTTTTCGACATCAATTGGACATCAATTTGTGTACGTCAAAAAATTGACGTCAATTTGATGTTTTTTTCAACATTAATTGGACATCAGTGTGTGGACGTCAAATTGATATAAAAAAAATGTACGTCAATTTGATGGGGGTTTTTTTCGACATCAATTGGACATCAATTTGTGGACGTCAAAAAATGTACATCAATGTGATGGGTTTTCTTTTTCGACATCAATTGGACATCAACTTGTGGACGTCAAAAAATTTACGTCAATTTGATGGGTTTTTTTTCGACATCAATTGGACATCAGTGTGTGGACATCAAATTGACGTCAAAAAATTAATGTCAGTTTGAGGGGTTTTTTTCTACATCAACTGGACATCATTTTGTGGACTTCAAAAAATTGACGTGAATTTGATGTTTTTTTTTCCGACATCAATTGGACATCATTTTGTGGACGTCAAATGGATGTCAAGTTTTTGACATCAATTGGACATCAGTGTGTGGACGTCAAAATGATGTAAAAAAATGTACTTGGATTTTATTTTTTTTTTCGACATCAATTGGACATCAATTTGTGGATGTCAAAAAATTGACGTCAATTTGATGTATTTTTTCCGACATCAATTGGACATCAGTGTGTGGACGTCAAATGGATGTCAAGTTTTTGACATCAATTGGACATCAGTGTGTGGACGTCAAAATGATATAAAAAATGTACGTGGATTTTATATTTTTTTCGACATCAATTGGACATCAATTTGTGGACGTCAAAAAATGTACATCAATTTGATGGGTTTTCTTTTTCGACATCAATTGGACATCAACTTGTGGACGTCAAAAAATTTACGTCAATTTGATGTTTTTTTTTTCGACATCAATTGGACATCAGTGTGTGGACATCAAATTGACGTAAAAAAATTAATGTCACTTTGAGGGTTTTTTTTCTACATCAATTGGACGTCAATTTAATGGGGGGGGGGGGGGTTCTCTACATCAATTGGACATCAGTGTGTGGACGTCAAATTGACGTCAAAAAATTAATGTCAGTTTGAGGGGTTTTTTTCTACATCAATTGGACGTCAATTTGATGGGGGGGGGTTCTCTACATCAACTGGACATCAGATTGTGGACGTGAAATTGACGTCAAAAAATTAATGTCAGTTTGAGGGGTTTTTTTCTTCATCAATTGGACATCATTTTGTGGACGTCAAAAAATTGACGTCAATTTGATATTTTTTTTCCGACATCAATTGGACATCAGTGTGTGGACGTCAAAATGATATAAAAAGATGTACGTGGATTTTATATTTTTTTTCGACATCAATTGGACATCAATTTGTGGACGTCAAAAAATGTACATCAATTTGATGGGTTTTCTTTTTCGACATCAATTGGACATCAATTTGTGGACATCAAAATGATGTAAAGAAATGTACGTGGATTTTATATTTTTTTCGACATCAATTGGACATCAATTTGTGGACGTCAAAAAATTGACGTCAATTTGATGTTTTTTTTTTCCGACATCAATTGGACATCAGTGTGTGGACGTCAAATTGACGTCAAAAAATTTATGTCAGTTTGAGGGGTTTTTTTCTACATCAATTGGACATCAATTTGTGGACGTTAAAAAATTTGACGTGAATTTGATGGTTTTCTTCCGACATAAATTGGACATCAGTGTGTGGACGTCAAAATGATGTAAAGAAATGTACGTGGATTTTATATTTTTTTCGACATCAATTGGACATCAATTTGTGGACGTCAAAAAATGTACATCAATTTGATGGGGTTTTTTTTCAACATCAATTGGACATCAATTTGTGGACGTCAAAAAATTGACGTCAATTTGATGTTTTTTTTCCGACATCAATTGGACATCATTTTGTGGACGTCAAATGGATGTCAAGTTGTTGACATCAATTGGACATCAGTGTGTGGACGTCAAAATGATGTAAAAAAAATGTACGTGGATTTTTAAAAAAAATTTTTCAACATCAATTTGTGGACGTCAAAAAATGTACATCAATTTGATGGGTTTTCTTTATCGACATCAATTGGACATCAATTTGTGGACGTCAAAAAATTGACGTCAATTTGATGTTTTTTTTCCAACATCAATTGGACTTCAATTTGTGGACGTCAAAAAATGTACATCAATTTTATGGGGTTTTTTTTCGACATCAATTAGACATCAATTTGTGGACATCAAAAAATTGACGTCAATTTGATGTTTATTTTCCGACATCAATTGGACATCAGTGTGTGGACATCAAATTGACGTCAAAAAATTAATGTCAGTTTGAGGGGTTTTTTTCTACATCAATTGGACGTCAATTTGATGGGGGGGGGGGTTCTCTACATCAATTGGACATCAGTGTGTGAATGTCAAATTGACGTCAATCTGATGTTTTTTGTTTTTTGTTTTTTTTACATCAATTGGACATCAGTGTGTGGACGTCAAATTGACGTCAATTTGATGTTTTTTTTCCTACATCAATTGGACATCAGTGTGTGGACGTGAAATTGACGTCAAAAAATTAATGTCAGTTTGAGGGGTTTTTTTCTTCATCAATTGGACATCATTTTGTGGACGTCAAAAAATTGACGTCAATTTGATGTTTTTTTTCCGACATCAATTGGACATCAGTGTGTGGACGTGAAATTGACGTCAAAAAATTAATGTCAGTTTGAGGGGTTTTTTTCTACATCAATTGGACATCAGTGTGTGGACGACAAAATGATGTAAAAAAAATGTACGTGGATTTTTTTTTTTTTTTTTTCGACATCAATTTGTGGACGTCAAAAAATGTACATCAATTTGATGGGTTTTCTTTATCGACATCAATTGGACATCAATTTGTGGACGTCAAAAAATTGACGTCAATTTGATGTTTTTTTTCCAACATCAATTGGACTTCAATTTGTGGACGTCAAAAAATGTACATCAATTTTATGGGGGTTTTTTTCGACATCAATTGGACATCAATTTGTGGACATCAAAAAATTGACGTCAATTTGATGTTTATTTTCCGACATCAATTGGACATCAGTGTGTGGACGTCAAAATGATGTGAAGAAATGTACGTGGATTTCATTTTTTTTTCGACATCAACTTGTGGACGTCAAAAAATGTACATCAATTTGATAGGGGTTTTTTTCGACATCCACTGGACATCAATTTGTGGACGTCAAAATGATATAAAAAAACGTACGTGGATTTTATATTTTTTTCGACAGTGTGTGGACATCAAATTGACGTCAAAAAATTAATGTCAGTTTGAGGGGTTTTTTTCTTCATCAATTGGACATCATTTTGTGGACATCAAAAAATTGACGTCAATTTGATATTTTTGTGTTTCGACATCAATTGGACATCAGTGTGTGGACGTCAAAATGATATAAAAAAATGTACGTGGATTTTATATTTTTTTTCGACATCAATTGGACATCAATTAGTGGACGTCAAAAAATGTACATCAATTTGATGGGTTTTCTTTTTCGACATCAATTGGACATCAATTTGTGGATGTCAAAAAATTGACGTCAATTTGATGTTTTTTTTCCGACATCAATTGGACATCAGTGTGTGGACATCAAATTGACGTCAAAAAATTAATGTCAGTTTGAGGGTTTTTTTTCTACATCAATTGGACATCATTTTGTAGACGTCAAATGGATGTCAAGTTTTTGACATCAATTGGACATCAGTGTGTGGACGTCAAAATGATGTAAAGAAATGTACGTGGATTTTATATTTTTTTCGACATCAATTGGACATCAATTTGTAGACGTCAAAAAATTGACGTCAATTTGATAGGTTTTTTTTCCGACATCAATTGGACATCATTTTGTGGACGTTAAATGGATGTCAAGTTTTTGACATCAATTGGACATCAGTGTGTGGACGTCAAATTGACGTCAAAAAATTAATGTCAGTTTGAGGGTTTTTTTCTTCATCAATTGGACATCAATTTGTGGACGTCAAAAAATTGACGTGAATTTGATGGTTTTCTTCCGACATCAATTGGACATCAGTGTGTGGACGTCAAAATGATGTAAAGAAATGTACGTGGATTTTATATTTTTTTCGACATCAATTGGACATCAATTTGTGGACGTCAAAAAATGTACATCAATTTGATGTTTTTTTTCCGACATCAATTGGACATAATTTTGTGGACGTCAAATGGATGTCAAGTTGTTGACATCAATTGGACATCAGTGTGTGGACGTCAAATTGACGTCAAAAAATGTACGTGCATTTTTTTTAATTTTTTTTCGACATCAATTTGTGGACGTCAAAAAATGTATATCAACTTGATGGGTTTTCTTTATCGACATCAATTTGTGGACGTCAAAAAATTGACGTCAGTTTGATGGGGTTTTTTTTCGACATCAATTGGACATCATTTTGTGGACGTCAAATGGATGTCAAGTTGTTGACATCAATTGGACATCAGTGTGTGGACGTCAAAATGATGTAAAATGTACGTGGATTTTTTTTTTTTTTTTTCGACATTAATTTGTGGACGTCAAAAAATGTACATCAATTTGATGGGTTTTCTTTATCGACATCAATTTGTGGACGTCAAAAAATTGACGTCAGTTTGATGGGGTTTTTTTTCGACATCAATTGGACATCATTTTGTGGACGTCAAATGGATGTCAAGTTGTTGACATCAATTGGACATCAGTGTGTGGACGTCAAAATGATGTAAAAAAAATGTACGTGCATTTTTTTTAATTTTTTTTCGACATCAATTTGTGGACGTCAAAAAATGTATATCAACTTGATGGGTTTTCTTTATCGACATCAATTGGACATCAATTTGTGGACGTCAAAAAATTGACGTCAATTTGATGTTTTTTTTCCAACATCATTTGGACTTCAATTTGTGGACGTCAAAAAATGTACATCAATTTTATGGGGGTTTTTTTCGACATCAATTGGACATCAATTTGTGGACATCAAAAAATTGACGTCAATTTGATGTTTATTTTCCGACATCAATTGGACATCAGTGTGTGGACGTCAAAATGATGTAAAAAAATGTACGTGGATTTCATTTTTTCTTTGACATCAACTTGTGGACGTCAAAAAATGTACATCAATTTGATAGGGGTTTTTTTCGACATCAACTGGACATCAATTTGAGGACGTCAAAATGATATAAAAAAATGTACGTGGATTTTATATTTTTTTTCGACAGTGTGTGGACATCAAATTGACGTCAAAAAATTAATGTCAGTTTGAGGGTTTTTTTTCTACATCAATTGGATGTCAATTTGATGGGGGGGGGGGTTCTCTACATCAATTGGACATCAGTGTGTGGATGTCAAATTGACGTCAATCTGATGTTTTTTGTTTTTTGTTTTTTTTACATCAATTGGACATCAGTGTGTGGACGTCAAATTGACGTCAATTTGATGTTTTTTTTCCTACATCAATTGGACATCAGTGTGTGGACGTGAAATTGACGTCAAAAAATTAATGTCAGTTTGAGGGGGTTTTTTCTTCATCAATTGGACATCATTTTGTGGACGTCAAAAAATTGACGTCAATTTGATGTTTTTTTTCCGACATCAATTGGACATCAGTGTGTGGACGTGAAATTGACGTCAAAAAATTAATGTCAGTTTGAGGGGTTTTTTTCGACATCAATTGGACATCAATTTGTGGACATCAAAAAATTGACGTCAATTTGATGTTTCTTTTCCGACATCAATTGGACATCATTTTGTGGACGTCAAATGGATGTCAAGTTTTTGACATCAATTGGACATCAGTGTGTGGACGTCAAAATGATATAAAAAAATTTACGTGGATTTTATATTTTTTTTTACATCAATTGGACATCAATTTGTGGATGTCAAAAAATGTGCATCAGTTTGATGGGGGTTTTTTCCGACATCAATTGGACATCAGTTTGTGGACGTGAAATTGACGTCAAAAAATTAATGTCAGTTTGAGGGGTTTTTTTCTTCATCAATTGGACATCATTTTGTGGACATCAAAAAATTGACGTCAATTTGATATTTTTTTTCCGACATCAATTGGACATCAGTGTGTGGACGTCAAAATGATATAAAAAAATGTACGTGGATTTTATATTTTTTTTCGACATCAATTGGACATCAATTTGTGGACGCCAAAAAATGTACATCAATTTGATGGGTTTTCTTTTTCGACATCAATTGGACATCAATTTGTGGATGTCAAAAAATTGACGTCAATTTGATGTTTTTTTTTCCGACATCAATTGGACATCAGTGTGTGGACATCAAATTGACGTCAAAAAATTAATGTCAGTTGGAGGGGTTTTTTTCTACATCAATTGGACATCAATTTGTGGACGTCAAAAAATTGACGTCAATTTGATGTTTTTTTTCCGACATCAATTGGACCATTTTGTGGACGTCAAATGGATGTCAAGTTTTTTACATCAATTGGACATCAGTGTGTGGACGTCAAACTGATGTAAAGAAATGTACGTGGATTTTATATTTTTTTCGACATCAATTGGACATCAATTTGTGGACATAAAAAAATTGACGTCAATTTGATAGGTTTTTTTTCCGACATCAATTGGACATCATTTTGTGGACGTCAAATGGATGTCAAGTTTTTTACATCAATTGGACATCAGTGTGTGGACGTCAAACTGACGTCAAAAAATTTATGTCAGTTTGAGGGGTTTTTTTCTACATCAATTGGACATCAATTTGTGGACGTCAAAAAATATACGTGAATTTAATGGTTTTCTTCCGACATCAATTGGACATCAGTGTGTGGACGTCAAAATGATGTAAAGAAATTTACGTGGATTTTATATTTTTTTCGACATCAATTGGACATCAATTTGTGGACGTCAAAAAATGTACATCAATTTGATGTTTTTTTTCCGACATCAATTGGACATAATTTTGTGGACGTCAAATGGATGTCAAGTTGTTGACATCAATTGGACATCAGTGTGTGGACGTCAAAATGATGTAAAAAAAATGTACGTGGATTTTTTTTTTTTTTTTTTCGACATTAATTTGTGGACGTCAAAAAATGTACATCAATTTGATGGGTTTTCTTTATCGACATCAATTGGACATCAATTTGTGGACGTCAAAAAATTGACGTCAATTTGATGGGGGTTTTTTTCGACATCAATTGGACATCATTTTGTGGACGTCAAATGGATGTCAAGTTTTTGACATCAATTGGACATCAGTGTGTGGACGTCAAATTGACGTCAAAAAATGTATGTCAGTTTGAGGGTTTTTTTTCTACATCAATTGGACATCAATTTGTGGACGTCAAAAAATGTACATCAATTTGATGGGTTTTCTTTTTCGACATCAATTGGACATCAATTTGTGGATGTCAAAAAATTGATGTCAATTTGATGTTTTTTTTTCCGACATCAATTGGACATCAGTGTGTGGACATCAAATTGACGTCAAAAAATTAATGTCAGTTTGAGGGTTTTTTTTCTACATCAATTGGACATCATTTTGTAGACGTCAAATGGATGTCAAGTTTTTGACATCAATTGGACATCAGTGTGTGGACGTCAAAATGATATAAAAAATGTACGTGGATTTTATATTTTTTTTCGACATCAATTGGACATCAATTTGTGGACATCAAAAAATTGACGTCAATTTGATGGGTTTTCTTTTTCGACATCAATTGGACATCAATTTGTGGACGTCAAAAAGTTGACGTCAATTTGATGTTTTTTTTTCCGACATCAATTGGACATCAGTGTGTGGACATCAAATTGACGTCAAAAAATTAATGTCAGTTTGAGGGGTTTTTTTCTACATCAATTGGACGTCAATTTGATGGGGGGGGGGGTTCTCTACATCAATTGGACATCAGTGTGTGGATGTCAAATTGACGTCAATCTGATGTTTTTTGTTTTTTGTTTTTTTTACATCAATTGGACATCAGTGTGTGGACGTCAAATTGACGTCAATTTGATGGTTTTTTTCCTACATCAATTGGACATCAGTGTGTGGACGTGAAATTGACGTCAAAAAATTAATATCAGTTTGAGGGGTTTTTTTCTTCATCAATTGGACATCATTTTGTGGACGTCAAAAAATTGACGTCAATTTGATGTTTTTTTTTCCGACATCAATTGGACATCAGTGTGTGAACGTGAAATTGACGTCAAAAAATTAATGTCAGTTTGAGGGTTTTTTTTCTACATCAATTGGACATCAGTGTGTGGACGACAAAATGATGTAAAAAAAATGTACGTGGATTTTTTTTTTTTTTTTCGACATCAATTTGTGGACGTCAAAAAATGTACATCAATTTGAAGGGTTTTCTTTATCAACATCAATTGGACATCAATTTGTGGACGTCAAAAAATTGACGTCAATTTGATGTTTTTTTTCCAACATCAATTGGACTTCAATTTGTGGACGTCAAAAAATGTACATCAATTTTATGGGGGGTTTTTTCGACATCAATTGGACATCAATTTGTGGACATCAAAAAATTGACGTCAATTTGATGTTTCTTTTCCGACATCAATTGGACATCATTTTGTGGACGTCAAATGGATGTCAAGTTTTTGACATCAATTGGACATCAGTGTGTGGACGTCAAAATGATATAAAAAAATTTACGTGGATTTTATATTTTTTTTTACATCAATTGGACATCAATTTGTGGATGTCAAAAAATGTGCATCAGTTTGATGGGGGTTTTTTCCGACATCAATTGGACATCAGTTTGTGGACGTGAAATTGACGTCAAAAAATTAATGTCAGTTTGAGGGGTTTTTTTCTTCATCAATTGGACATCATTTTGTGGACATCAAAAAATTGACGTCAATTTGATATTTTTTTTCCGACATCAATTGGACATCAGTGTGTGGACGTCAAAATGATATAAAAAAATGTACGTGGATTTTATATTTTTTTTCGACATCAATTGGACATCAATTTGTGGACGCCAAAAAATGTACATCAATTTGATGGGTTTTCTTTTTCGACATCAATTGGACATCAATTTGTGGATGTCAAAAAATTGACGTCAATTTGATGTTTTTTTTCCCGACATCAATTGGACATCAGTGTGTGGACATCAAATTGACGTCAAAAAATTAATGTCAGTTGGAGGGGTTTTTTTCTACATCAATAGGACATCAATTTGTGGACGTCAAAAAATTGACGTCAATTTGATGTTTTTTTTCCGACATCAATTGGACCATTTTGTGGACGTCAAATGGATGTCAAGTTTTTGACATCAATTGGACATCAGTGTGTGGAAGTCAAAATGATGTAAAGAAATGTACGTGGATTTTATATTTTTTTCGACATCAATTGGACATCAATTTGTGGACATAAAAAAATTGACGTCAATTTGATAGGTTTTTTTTCCGACATCAATTGGACATCATTTTGTGAACGTCAAATGGATGTCAAGTTGTTGACATCAATTGGACATCAGTCTGTGGACGTCAAAATGATGTAAAAAAATGTACGTGGATTTCATTTTTTTTTCGACATCAACTTGTGGACGTCAAAAAATGTACATCAATTTGATAGGGCTTTTTTTCGACATCAACTGGACATCAATTTGTGGACGTCAAAATGATATAAAAAAATGTACGTGGATTTTATATTTTTTTTCGACAGTGTGTGGACATCAAATTGACGTCAAAAAATTAATGTCAGTTTGAGGGGTTTTTTTCTTCATCAATTGGACATCATTTTGTGCACGTCAAAAAATTGACATGAATTTGATGGTTTTCTTCCGACATCAATTGGACATCAGTGTGTGGACGTCAAAATGATATTAAGAAATGTACTTGGATTTTATATATTTTTCGACATCATTTGGACATCATTTTGTGGACGTCAAAAAATGTACATCAATTTTATGGGGGTTTTTTTCGACATCAATTGGACATCAATTTGTGGACATAAAAAAATTGACGTCAATTTGATGTTTATTTTCCGACATCAATTGGACATCATTTTGTGAACGTCAAATGGATGTCAAGTTGTTGACATCAATTGGACATCAGTGTGTGGACGTCAAAATGATGTAAAGAAATGTACTTGGATTTTATATATTTTTCGACATCAATTGGACATCAATTTGTGGACGTCAAAAAATTGACGTGAATTTGATGGTTTTCTTCCGACATCAATTGGACATCAGTGTGTGGATGTCAAAATGATGTAAAGAAATGTACGTGGATTTTATATTTTTTTTGACATCATTTGGACATCAATTTGTGGACGTCAAAAAATTGACATCAATTTGATGGGGTTTTTTTCCGACATCAATTGGACATCATTTTGTGGACGTCAAATGGATGTCAAGTTTTTGACATCAATTGGACATCAGTGTGTGGACGTCAAATTGACGTCAAAAAATTAATGTTAGTTTGAGGGGTTTTTTTCGACCTCAATTGGACATCAATGTGTGGATGTCAAAAAATGTACATCAGTTTCATGGGGTTTTTTTTCGACATCAATTGGACATCAATTTGTGGATGTCAAAAAATTGACGTCAATTTGATGTTTTTTTTCCGACATCAATTGGACATCAGTGTGTGGACGTGAAATTGACGTCAAAAAATTAATGTCAGTTTGAGGAGTTTTTTTCTTCATCAATTCGACATCATTTTGTGGACGTCAAAAAATTGACGTCAATTTGATATTTTTTTTCCGACATCAATTGGACATCAGTGTGTGGACGTCAAAATGATATAAAAAAAATGTACGTGGATTTTATTTTTTTTTTCAACATCAATTGGACATCAATTTGTGGACGTCAAAAAATGTACATCAATTTGATGGGTTTTCTTTTTCGACATCAATTGGACATCAATTTGTGGATGTCAAAAAATTGACGTCAATTTGATGTTTTTTTTTCCAACATCAATTGGACATCAGTGTGTGGACATCAAATTGACGTCAAAAAATTAATGTCAGTTTCAGGGTTTTTTTTCTACATCAATTGGACATCATTTTGTGGACTTCAAAAAATTGACGTTTTTTTTAATTTATTTTTTCCGACATCAATTGGACATAATTTTGTGGACGTCAAATGGATGTCAAGTATTTGACATCAATTGGACATCAGTGTGTGGACGTCAAAATGATGTAAAAAGATGTACGTGGATTTTATTTTATTTTTTTTACATCAATTGGACATCAATTTGTCGATGTCAAAAAATGTACATCGGTTTGATGGGGGTTTTTTTCGACATCAATTGGACATCAATTTGTGGACGTCAAAAAATTGACGTCAATTTGATGTTTTTTTTCCGACATCAATTGGACATCATTTTGTGGACGTCAAATGGATGTCAAGTTTTTGACATCAATTGGACATCAGTGTGTGGACGTCAAATTGACGTCAAAAAATTAATGTTAGTTTGAGGGGTTTTTTTCGACATCAATTGGACATCAATTTGTGGACGTCAAAAAATTGACATGAATTTGATGGTTTTCTTCCGACATCAATTGGACATCAGTGTGTGGACGTCAAAATGATGTAAAGAAATGTACGTGGATTTTATATATTTTTCGACATCAATTGGACATCAATTTGTGGACGTCAAAAAATGTACATCAATTTGATGGGGGTTTTTTTCGACATCAATTGGACATCAATTTGTGGACGTCAATAAATTGACGTCAATTTGATGTTTTTTTTCCGACATCAATTGGACATCAATTTGTCGATGTCAAAAAATGTACATCGGTTTGATAGGGGTTTTTTTCGACATCAATTGGACATCAATTTGTGGACGTCAAAAAATTGACGTCAATTTGATGTTTTTTTTCCGACATCAATTGGACATCATTTTGTGGACGTCAAATGGATGTCAAGTTTTTGACATCAATTGGACATCAGTGTGTGGACGTCAAATTGACGTCAAAAAATTAATGTTAGTTTGAGGGGTTTTTTTCGACATCAATTGGACATCAATTTGTGGACGTCAAAAAATTGACATGAATTTGATGGTTTTCTTCCGACATCAATTGGACATCAGTGTGTGGACGTCAAAATGATGTAAAGAAATGTACGTGGATTTTATATATTTTTCGACATCAATTGGACATCAATTTGTGGACGTCAAAAAATGTACATCAATTTGATGGGGGTTTTTTTCGACATCAATTGGACATCAATTTGTGGACGTCAAAAAATTGACGTCAATTTGATGTTTTTTTTCCGACATCAATTGGACATCAGTGTGTGGACGTCAAATTGACGTCAAAAAATTAATGTCAGTTTGAGGGGTTTTTTTCTACATCAATTGGACATCAATTTGTGGACGTCAAAAAATTGACGTGAATTTGATGGTTTTCTTCCGACATCAATTGGACATCAGTGTGTGGACATCAAAATGATGTAAAGAAATGTACGTGGATTTTATATTTTTTTCGACATCAATTGGACATCAATTTGTGGACGTCAAAAAATTGACGTCAATTTGATGTTTTTATTCCGACATCAATTGGACATCAGTGTGTGGACGTCAAATGGATGTCAAGTTTTTGACATCAATTGGACATCAGTGTGTGGACGTCAAAATGATGTAAAGAAATGTACGTGGATTTTATATTTTTTTCGACATCAATTGGACATCATTTTGTGGACGTCAAATGGATGTCAAGTTTTTGACATCTATTGGACATCAGAGTGTGGACGTCAAATTGACGTCAAAAAATTAATGTTAGTTTGAGGGGTTTTTTTCGATCTCAATTGGACATCAATTTGTGGATGTCAAAAAATGTACATCAGTTTCATGGGATTTTTTTTCGACATCAATTGGACATCAATTTGTGGATGTCAAAAAATTGACGTCAATTTGATGTTTTTTTTCCGACATCAATTGGACATCAGTGTGTGGACGTGAAATTGACGTCAAAACATTAATGTCAATCTGAGGAGTTTTTTTCTTCATCAATTGGACATCATTTTGTGGACGTCAAAAAATTGACGTCAATTTGATATTTTTTTTCCGATATCAATTGGACATCAGTGTGTGGACGTCAAAATGATATAAAAAAAATGTACGTGGATTTTTTTTTTTTTTCAACATCAATTGGACATCAATTTGTGGACGTCCAAAAATGTACATCAATTTGATGGGTTTTCTTTTTCGACATCAATTGGACATCAATTTGTGTATGTCAAAAAATTAACGTCAATTTGATGTTTTTTTTTCTGACATCAATTGGACATCAGTGTGTGGACATCAAATTGACGTCAAAAAATTAATGTCAGTTTGAGGGGTTTTTTTCTACATCAATTTGTGGACGTCAAAAAATGTACATCAATTTGATGGGGTTTTTTTTCAACATAAATTGGACATCAATTTGTGGACGTCAAAAAATTGACGTCAATTTGATGTTTTTTTTCCGACATCAATTGGACATCATTTTGTGAACGTCAAATGGATGTCAAGTTGTTGACATCAATTGGACATCAGTGTGTGTACGTCAAAATGATGTAAAAAAATTTACGTGGATTTCATTTTTTTTTCGACATAAACTTGTGGACGTCAAAAAATGTACATCTATTTGATAGGGGTTTTTTTTGACATCAACTGGACATCAATTTGTGGACGTCAAAATGATATAAAGAAATGTACGTGGATTTTATATTTTTTTTCGACAGTGTGTGGACATCAAATTGACGTCAAAAAATTAATGTCAGTTTGAGGGTTTTTTTTCTTCATCAATTGGACATCATTTTGTGCAAGTCAAAAAATTGACATGAATTTGATGGTTTTCTTCTGACATCAATTGGACATCAGTGTGTGGACGTCAAAATGATGTAAAGAAATGTACTTGGATTTTATATATTTTTCGACATCAATTGGACATCAATTTGTGGACGTCAAAAAATGTACATCAATTTGATGGGGTTTTTTTTCGACATCAATTGGACATCAATTTGTGGACATCAAAAAATGTACATCAATTTTATGGGGTTTTTTTTCGACATCAATTGGACATCAATTTGTGGACGTCAAAAAATTGACGTCAATTTGATGTTTATTTTCCGACATCAATTGGACATCATTTTGTGAACGTCAAATGGATGTCAAGTTGTTGACATCAATTGGACATCAGTGTGTGGACGTCAAAATGATGTAAAACAATTTACGTGGATTTCATTTTTTTTTCGACATCAACTTGTGGACGTCAAAAAATGTACATCAATTTGATAGGGGTTTTTTTCGATATCAACTGGACATCAATTTGTGGACGTCAAAATGATATAAAAAAATGTACGTGGATTTTATATTTTTTTTCGACAGTGTGTGGACATCAAATTGACGTCAAAAAATTAATGTCAGTTTGAGGGGTTTTTTTCTTCATCAATTGGACATCATTTTGTGCAAGTCAAAAAATTGACATGAATTTGATGGTTTTCTTCTGACATCAATTGGACATCAGTGTGTGGACGTCAAAATGATGTAAAGAAATGTACTTGGATTTTATATATTTTTCGACATCAATTGGACAACACTTTGTGGACGTCAAAAAATGTACATCAATTTGATAGGGGTTTTTTTCGACATCAATTGGACATCAATTTGTGGACGTCAAAAAATTGACGTCAATTTGATGTTTTTTTCCGACATCAATTGGACATCAGTGTGTGGACGTCAAATGGATGTCAAGTTTTTTCTACATCAATTGGACATCAATTTGTGGACGTCAAAAAATTGACGTGAATTTGATGGTTTTCTTCCGACATCAATTGGACATCAGTGTGTGGACGTCAAAATGATATAAAGAAATGTACGTGGATTTTATATTTTTTTTCGACAGTGTGTGGACATCAAATTGACGTCAAAAAATTAATGTCAGTTTGAGGGGGTTTTTTCTACATCAATTGGACATCAATTTGTGGACGTCAAAAAATTGACGTCAATTTGATGTTTTTTTTCCGACATAAGTTGGACATCAGTGTGTGGACGTCAAATGGATGTCAAGTTTTTGACATCAATTGGACATCAGTGTGTGGACGTCAAATTGACGTCAAAAAATTAATGTCAGTTTGAGGGTTTTTTTTCTACATCAATTGGACATCAATTTGTGGACGTCAAAAAATTGACGTGAATTTGATGGTTTTCTTCCGATATCAATTGGACATAATTTTGTGGACGTCAAATGGATGTCAAGTTTTTGACATCAATTGGACATCAGTGTGTGGACGTCAAAATGATGTAAAGAAATGTACGTGGATTTTATATATTTATCGACATCAATTGGACATCAATTTGTGGACGTCAAAAAATGTATATCAATTTGATGGGGGTTTTTTTCGACATCAATTGGACATCAATTTGTGGACGTCAAAAAATTGACGTCAATTTGATGTTTTTTTTCCGACATCAGTTGGACATCAGTGTGTGGACGTCAAATGGATGTCAAGTTTTTGACATCAATTGGACATCAGTGTGTGGACGTCAAATTGACGTCAAAAAATTAATGTCAGTTTGAGGGTTTTTTTTCTACATCAATTGGACATCAATTTGTGGACGTCAAAAAATTGACGTGAATTTGATGGTTTTCTTCCGACATCAATTGGACATCAGTGTGTGGACGTCAAAATGATGTAAAGAAATGTACGTGGATTTTATATATTTTTCGACATCAATTGGACATCAATTTGTGGACGTCAAAAAATGTACATCAATTTGATGGGGGTTTTTTTCGACATCAATTGGACATCAATTTGTGGACGTCAAAAAATTGACGTCAATTTGATGGTTTTCTTCCGACATCAATTGGACATCAGTGTGTGGACGACAAAATGATGTAAAGAAATGTACGTGGATTTTATATTTTTTTCGACATCAATTGGACATCAATTTGTGGACGTCAAAAAATTGACATCAATTTGATGGGGTTTTTTTCCGACATCAATTGGACATCATTTTGTAGACGTCAAATGGATGTCAAGTTTTTGACATCAATTGGACATCAGTGTGTGGACGTCAAAAAATGTACATCAATTTGATGGGGTTTTTTTTCAACATCAATTGGACATCAATTTGTGGACGTCAAAAAATTGACGTCAATTTGATGTTTTTTTTCCGACATCAATTGGACATCATTTTGTGGACGTCAAATGGATGTCAAGTTGTTGACATCAATTGGACATCAGTGTGTGGACGTCAAAATGATGTAAAAAAAATGTACATGGATTTTTTTTTTTTTTTTTTTTTCGACATCAATTTGTGGACGTCAAAAAATGTACATCAATTTGATGGGTTTTCTTTATCGACATCAATTGGACATCATTTTGTGGACGTCAAATGGATGTCAAGTTTTTGACATCAATTGGACATCAGTGTGTGGACGTCAAATTGACGTCAAAAAATTAATGTCAGATTGAGGGTTTTTTTTCTACATCAATTGGACATCAATTTGTGGACGTCAAAAAATTGACGTGAATTTGATGGTTTTCTTCCGACATCAATTGGACATCAGTGTGTGGACGTCAAAATGATGTAAAGAAATGTACGTGGATTTTATATATTTTTCGACATCAATTGGACATCAATTTGTGGACGTCAAAAAATTGACGTGAATATGATGGTTTTCTTCCGACATCAATTGGACATCAGTGTGTGGACGTCAAAATGATGTAAAGAAATGTACGTGGATTTTATATATTTTTCGACATCAATTGGACATCAATTTGTGGACGTCAAAAAATGTACATCAATTTGATGAGGGTTTTTTTCGACATCAATTGGACATCAATTTGTGGACGTCAAGAAATTGACGTCAATTTGATGGTTTTCTTCCGACATCAATTGGACATCAGTGTGTGGACGTCAAAATGAAGTAAAGAAATGTACGTGGATTTTATATTTTTTTCGACATCAATTGGACATCAATTTGTGGACGTCAAAAAATTGTCATCAATTTGATGGGGTTTTTTTCCGACATCAATTGGACATCATTTTGTGGACGTCAAATGGATGTCAAGTTTTTGACATCAAATGGACATCAGTGTGTGGACGTCAAATTGACGTCAAAAAATGTATGTCAGTTAAAATTAATCTTAGTTTGAGGGTTTTTTTTCGACCTCAATTGGACATCAATTTGTGGACGTCAAAAAATGTACATCAGTTTCATGGGGGTTTTTTTCGACATCAATTGGACATCAATTTGTGGATGTCAAAAAATTGACGTCAATTTGATGTTTTTTTTCCGACATCAATTGGACATCAGTGTGTGGACGTGAAATTGACGTCAATAAATTAATGTCAGTTTGAGGGTTTTTTTCTTCATCAATTGGACATCATTTTGTGGACGTCAAAAAATTGACGTCAATTTGATATTTTTTTTCCGACATCAATTGGACATCAGTGTGTGGACGTCAAAATGATATAAAAAAAATGTACGTGGATTTTATTTTTTTTTTCAACATCAATTGGACATCAATTTGTGGACGTCAAAAAATGTACATCAATTTGATGGGTTTTCTTTTTCGACATCAATTGGACATCAATTTGTGGATGTCAAAAAATTGACGTCAATTTGATGTTTTTTTTTCCAACATCAATTGGACATCAGTGTGTGGACATCAAATTGACGTCAAAAAATTAATGTCAGTTTGAGGGGGTTTTTTCTACATCAATTGGACATCAATTTGTGGACGTCAAAAAATTGACGTCAATTTGATGTTTTTTTTCCGACATAAGTTGGACATCAGTGTGTGGACGTCAAATGGATGTCAAGTTTTTGACATCAATTGGACATCAGTGTGTGGACGTCAAATTGAGGTTAAAAAAGTAATGTCAGTTTGAGGGTTTTTCTTCTACATCAATTGGACATCAATTTGTGGACGTCAAAAAATTGACGTGAATTTGATGGTTTTCTTCCGATATCAATTGGACATCATTTTGTGGACGTCAAATGGATGTCAAGTTTTTGACATCAATTGGACATCAGTGTGTGGACGTCAATATGATGTAAAGAAATGTACGTGGATTTTATATATTTTTCGACATCAATTGGACATCAATTTGTGGACGTCAAAAAATGTATATCAATTTGATGGGGGGTTTTTTCGACATCAATTGGACATCAATTTGTGGACGTCAAAAAATTGACGTCAATTTGATGTTTTTTTTCCGACATCAGTTGGACATCAGTGTGTGGACGTCAAATGGATGTCAAGTTTTTGACATCAATTGGACATCAGTGTGTGGACGTCAAATTGACGTCAAAAAATTAATGTCAGTTTGAGGGTTTTTTTTCTACATCAATTGGACATCAATTTGTGGACGTCAAAAAATTGACGTGAATTTGATGGTTTTCTTCCGACATCAATTGGACATCAGTGTGTGGACGTCAAAATGATGTAAAGAAATGTACGTGGATTTTATATATTTTTCGACATCAATTGGACATCAATTTGTGGACGTCAAAAAATGTACATCAATTTGATGGGGGTTTTTTTCGACATCAATTGGACATCAATTTGTGGACGTCAAAAAATTGACGTCAATTTGATGTTTTTTTTCCGACATTAATTGGACATCAGTGTGTGGACGTCAAATTGATGTCAAGTTGTTGACATCAATTGGACATCAGTGTGTGGACGTCAAATTGACGTCAAAAAATTAATGTCAGTTTGAGGGGTTTTTTTCTACATCAATTGGACATCAATTTGTGGACGTCAAAAAATTGACGTGAATTTGATGGTTTTCTTCCGACATCAATTGGACATCAGTGTGTGGACGACAAAATGATGTAAAGAAATGTACGTGGATTTTATATTTTTTTCGACATCAATTGGACATCAATTTGTGGACGTCAAAAAATTGACATCAATTTGATGGGGTTTTTTTCCGACATCAATTGGACATCATTTTGTGGAAGTCAAATGGATGTCAAGTTTTTGACATCAATTGGACATCAGTGTGTGGACGTCAAATTGACGTCAAACAATGTATGTCAGTTTGAGGGGTTTTTTTCTACATCAATTGGACATCAATTTGTGGACGTCAAAAAATTGACGTGAATTTGATGGTTTTCTTCCGACATCAATTGGACATCAGTGTGTGGACGTCAAAATGATGTAAAGAAATGTACGTGGATTTTATATTTTTTTCGACATCAATTGAACATCAATTTGTGGACGTCAAAAAATGTACATCAATTTGATGGGGTTTTTTTTCAACATCAATTGGACATCAATTTGTGGACGTCAAAAAATTGACGTCAATTTGATGTTTTTTTTCCGACATCAATTGGACATCATTTTGTGGACGTCAAATGGATGTCAAGTTGTTGACATCAATTGGACATCAGTGTGTGGACGTCAAAATGATGTAAAAAAAATTTACGTGGATTTTTTTTTTTTTTTTTCGACATCAATTTGTGGATGTCAAAAAATGTACATCAATTTGATGGGTTTTCTTTATCGACATCAATTGGACATCATTTTGTGGACGTCAAATGGATGTCAAGTTTTTGACATCAATTGGACATCAGTGTGTGGACGTCAAATTGACGTCAAAAAATTAATGTTAGTTTGAGTGGTTTTTTTCGACATCAATTGGACATCAATTTGTGGACGTCAAAAAATTGACATGAATTTGATGGTTTTCTTCCGACATCAATTGGACATCAGTGTGTGGACGTCAAAATGATGTAAAGAAATGTACGTGGATTTTATATATTTTTCGACATCAATTGGACATCAATTTGTGGACGTCAAAAAATGTACATCAATTTGATGAGGGTTTTTTTCGACATCAATTGGACATCAATTTGTGGTCGTCAAAAAATTGACGTCAATTTGATGGTTTTCTTCCGACATCAATTGGACATCAGTGTGTGGACGTCAAAATGAAGTAAAGAAATGTACGTGGATTTTATATTTTTTTCGACATCAATTGGACATCAATTTGTGGACGTCAAAAAATTGTCATCAATTTGATGGGGTTTTTTTCCGACATCAATTGGACATCATTTTGTGGACGTCAAATGGATGTCAAGTTTTTGACATCAATTGGACATCATTGTGTGGACGTCAAATTGATGTCAAACAATGTATGTCAGTTTGAGGGGTTTTTTTCTACATCAATTGGACATCAATTTGTGGACGTCAAAAAATTGACGTGAATTTGATGGTTTTCTTCCGACATCAATTGGACATCAGTGTGTGGACGTCAAAATGATATAAAGAAATGTACGTGGATTTTATATTTTTTTCGACATCAATTGAACATCAATTTGTGGACGTCAAAAAATGTACATCAATTTGATGGGGTTTTTTTTCAACATCAATTGGACATCAATTTGTGGACGTCAAAAAATTGACGTCAATTTGATGTTTTTTTTTCGACATCAATTGGACATCAATTTGTGGACGTCAAAAAATTGACGTCAATTTGATGGTTTTCTTCCGACATCAATTGGACATCAGTGTGTGGACGTCAAAATGAAGTAAAGAAATGTACGTGGATTTTATATTTTTTTCGACATCAATTGGACATCAATTTGTGGACGTCAAAAAATTGTCATCAATTTGATGGGGTTTTTTTCCGACATCAATTGGACATCATTTTGTGGACGTCAAATGGATGTCAAGTTTTTGACATCAATTGGACATCAGTGTGTGGACGTCAAATTGACGTCAAAAAATGTATGTCAGTTAAAAATAATCTTAGTTTGAGGGGTTTTTTTCGACCTCAATTGGACATCAATTTGTGGACGTCAAAAAATGTACATCAGTTTCATGGGGGTTTTTTTCGACATCAATTGGACATCAATTTGTGGATGTCAAAAAATTGACGTCAATTTGATGTTTTTTTTCCGACATCAATTGGACATCAGTGTGTGGACGTGAAATTGACGTCAAAAACTTAATGTCAGTTTGAGGGTTTTTTTTCTTCATCAATTGGACATCATTTTGTGGACGTCAAAAAATTGACGTCAATTTGATATTTTTTTTCCGTCATCAATTGGACATCAGTGTGTGGACGTCAAAATGATATAAAAAAAATGTACGTGGATTTTATTTTTTTTTTCAACATCAATTGGACATCAATTTGTGGACTTCAAAAAATGTACATCAATTTGATGGGTTTTCTTTTCCGTCATCAATTGGACATCAGTGTGTGGACGTCAAAATGATATAAAAAAAATGTACGTGGATTTTATTTTTTTTTTCAACATCAATTGGACATCAATTTGTGGATGTCAAAAAATGTACATCAATTTGATGGGTTTTATTTTCCGACATCAATTGGACATCAGTGTGTGGACGTCAAATGGATGTCAAGTTTTTGACATCAATTGGACATCAGTGTGTGGACGTCAAATTGACGTCAAAAAATTAATGTCAGTTTGAGGGGTTTTTTTCTACATCAATTGGACATCAATTTGTGGACGTCAAAAAATTGACGTGAAATTGATGGTTTTCTTCCGACATCAATTGGACATCAGTGTGTGGACGTCAAAATGATGTAAAGAAATGTACGTGGATATTATATTTTTTTCGACATCAATTGGACATCAATTTGTGGACGTCAAAAAATTGACATCAATTTGATGGGGTTTTTTTCCGACATCAATTGGACATCATTTTGTGGACGTCAAATGGATGTCAAGTTTTTGACATCAATTGGACATCAGTGTGTGGACGTCAAATTGATGTCAAACAATGTATGTCAGTTTGAGGGGTTTTTTTCTACATCAATTGGACATCAATTTGTGCACGTCAAAAAATTGACGTGAATTTGATGGTTTTCTTCCGACATCAATTGGACATCAGTGTGTGGACGTCAAAATGATATAAAGAAATGTACGTGGATTTTATATTTTTTTCGACATCAATTGAACATCAATTTGTGGACGTCAAAAAATGTACATCAATTTGATGGGGTTTTTTTTCAACATCAATTGGACATCAATTTGTGGACGTCAAAAAATTGACGTCAATTTGATGGTTTTCTTCCGACATCAATTGGACATCAGTGTGTGGACGTCAAAATGATATAAAGAAATGTACGTGGATTTTATATTTTTTTCGACATCAATTGAACATCAATTTGTGGACGTCAAAAAATTGACGTCAATTTGATGTTTTTTTTTCGACATCAATTGGACATCAATTTGTGGACGTCAAAAAATTGACGTCAATTTGATGGTTTTCTTCCGACATCAATTGGACATCAGTGTGTGGACGTCAAAATGAAGTAAAGAAATGTACGTGGATTTTATATTTTTTTCGACATCAATTGGACATCAATTTGTGGACGTCAAAAAATTGTCATCAATTTGATGGGGTTTTTTTCCGACATCAATTGGACATCAGTGTGTGGACGTCAAATTGACGTCAAAAAATGTATGTCAGTTAAAATTAATCTTAGTTTGAGGGGTTTTTTTCGACCTCAATTGGACATCAATTTGTGGACGTCAAAAAATGTACATCAGTTTCATGGGGGTTTTTTTCGACATCAATTGGACATCAATTTGTGGATGTCAAAATATTGACGTCAATTTGATGTTTTTTTTCCGACATCAATTGGACATCAGTGTGTGGACGTGAAATTGACGTCAAAAAATTAATGTCAGTTTGAGGGTTTTTTTTCTTCATCAATTGGACATCATTTTGTGGACGTCAAAAAATGTACATCAATTTGATGGGTTTTCTTTTTCGACATCAATTGGACATCAATTTGTGGATGTCAAAAAATTGACGTCAATTTGATGGTTTTTTTTCTGACATCAATTGGACATCAGTGTGTGGACATCAAATTGACGTCAAAAAATTAATGTCAGTTTGAGGGGGTTTTTCCTACATCAATTGGACATCAATTTGTGGACGTCCAAAAACTTGACGTCAATTTGATGGTTTTCTTCCGACATCAATTGGACATCAGTGTGTGGACGTCAAAATGATGTAAAGAAATGTACGTGGATTTTATATATTTTTCGACATCAATTGGACATCAATTTGTGGACGTCAAAAAATGTACATCAATTTGATGGGGGTTTTTTTCGACATCAATTGGACATCAATTTGTGGACGTCAAAAAATTGACGTCAATTTGATGTTTTTTTTCCGACATCAATTGGACATCAGTGTGTGGACGTCAAATGGATGTCAAGTTTTTGACATCAATTGGACATCAGTGTGTGGACGTCAAATTGACGTCAAAAAATGAATGTCAGTTTGAGGGGTTTTTTTCTACATCAATTGGACATCAATTTGTGGACGTCAAAAAATTGACGTGAATTTGATGGTTTTCTTCCAACATCAATTGGACATCAGTGTGTGGACGACAAAATGATGTAAAGAAATGTACGTGGATTTTATATTTTTTTCGACATCAATTGGACATGAATTTGTGGACGTCAAAAAATTGACATCAATTTGATGGGGTTTTTTTCCGACATCAATTGGACATCATTTTGTGGACGTCAAATGGATGTCAAGTTTTTGACATCAATTGGACATCAGTGTGTGGACGTCAAATTGACGTCAAACAATGTATGTCAGTTTGAGGGGTTTTTTTCTACATCAATTGGACATCAATTTGTGGACGTCAAGAAATTGACGTGAATTTGATGGTTTTCTTCCGACATCAATTGGACATCAGTGTGTGGACGACAAAATGATGTAAAGAAATGTACGTGGATTTTATATATTTTTCGACATCAATTGGACATCAATTTGTGGACGTCAAAAAATGTACATCAATTTGATGGGGATTTTTTTCGACATCAATTGGACATCAATTTGTGGACGTCAAAAAATTGACGTCAATTTGATGTTTTTTTTTCGACATCAATTGGACATCAGTGTGTGGACGTCAAATGGATGTCAAGTTGTTGACATCAATTGGACATCAGTGTGTGGACGTCAAATTGACGTCAAAAAATTAATGTCAGTTTGAGGGTTTTTTTTCTACATCAATTGGACATCAATTTGTGGACGTCAAAAAATTGACGTGAATTTGATGGTTTTCTTCCGACATCAATTGGACATCAGTGTGTGGACGACAAAATGATGTAAAGAAATGTACTTGGATTTTATATTTTTTTCGACATCAATTGGACATCAATTTGTGGACGTCAAAAAATTGACATCAATTTGATGGGGTTTTTTTCCGACATCAATTGGACATCATTTTGTAGACGTCAAATGGATGTCAAGTTTTTGACATCAATTGGACATCAGTGTGTAGACGTCAAATTGACGTCAAACAATGTATGTCAGTTTGAGGGGTTTTTTTCTACATCAATTGGACATCAATTTGTGGACGTCAAAAAATTGACCTGAATTTGATGGTTTTCTTCCGACATCAATTGGACATCAGTGTGTGGACGTCAAAATGATGTAAAGAAATGTACGTGGATTTTATATTTTTTTCGACATCAATTGAACATCAATTTGTGGACGTCAAAAAATGTACATCAATTTGATGGGGTTTTTTTTCAACATCAATTGGACATCAATTTGTGGACGTCAAAAAATTGACGTCAATTTGATGTTTTTTTTCGACATCAATTGAACATCAATTTGTGGACGTCAAAAAATGTACATCAATTTGATGGGGTTTTTTTTCAACATCAATTGGACATCAATTTGTGGACGTCAAAAAATTGACGTCAATTTGATGTTTTTTTTCCGACATCAATTGGACATCAGTGTGTGGACGTCAAATTGACGTCAAAAAATTAATGTTAGTTTGAGGGGTTTTTTTCGACATCAATTGGACATCAATTTGTGGACGTCAAAAAATTGACATGAATTTGATGGTTTTCTTCCGACATCAATTGGACATCAGTGTGTGGACGTCAAAATGATGTAAAGAAATGTACGTGGATTTTATATATTTTTCGACATCAATTGGACATCAATTTGTGGACGTCAAAAAATGTACATCAATTTGATGAGGGTTATTTTCGACATCAATTGGACATCAATTTGTGGACGTCAAAAAATTGTCGTCAATTTGATGGTTTTCTTCCGACATCAATTGGACATCAGTGTGTGGACGTCAAAATGAAGTAAAGAAATGTACGTGGATTTTATATTTTTTTCGACATCAATTGGACATCATTTTGTGGACGTCAAATGGATGTCAAGTTTTTGACATCAATTGGACATCAGTGTGTGGACGTCAAATTGACGTCAAAAAATGTATGTCAGTTAAAATTAATCTTAGTTTGAGGTGTTTTTTTCGACCTCAATTGGACATCAATTTGTGGACGTCAGAAAATGTACATCAGTTTCATGGGGGTTTTTTTCGACATCAATTGGACATCAATTTGTGGATGTCAAAAAATTGACGTCAATTTGATGTTTTTTTTCCGACATCAATTGGACATCAGTGTGTGGACGTGAAATTGACGTCAAAAAATTAATGTCAGTTTGAGGGTTTTTTTTCTTCATCAATTGGACATCATTTTGTGGACGTCAAAAAATTGACGTCAATTTGATATTTTTTTTCCGACATCAATTGGACATCAGTGTGTGGACTTCAAAATGATATAAAAAAAATGTACGTGGATTTTATTTTTTTTTTCAACATCAATTGGACATCAATTTGTGGACGTCAAAAAATGTACATCAATTTGATGGGTTTTCTTTTTCGACATCAATTGGACATCAATTTGTGGATGTCAAAAAATTGACGTCAATTTGATGTTTTTTTTTCTGACATCAATTGGACATCAGTGTGTGGACATCAAATTGACGTCAAAAAATTAATGTCAGTTTGAGGGGGTTTTTTCTACATCAATTGGACATCAATTTGTGGACGTCAAAAAATTGACGTCAATTTGATGTTTTTTTTCCGACATCAATTGGACATCAGTGTGTGGACGTCAAATGGATGTCAAGTTTTTGACATCAATTGGACATCAGTGTGTGGACGTCAAATTGACGTCAAACAATGTATGTCAGTTTGAGGGGTTTTTTTCTACATCAATTGGACATCAATTTGTGGACGTCAAAAAATGTACATCAATTTGATGGGTTTTCTTTTTCGACATCAATTGGACATCAATTTGTGGATGTCAAAAAATTGACGTCAATTTGATGTTTTTTTTTCTGACATCAATTGGACATCAGTGTGTGGACATCAAATTGACGTCAAAAAATTAATGTCAGTTTGAGGGGGTTTTTTCTACATCAATTGGACATAATTTTGTGGACGTCAAATGGATGTCAAGTTTTTGACATCAATTGGATATCAGTGTGTGGACGTCAAAATGATGTAAAGAAATGTACGTGGATTTTATATATTTTTCGACATCAATTGGACATCAATTTGTTGACGTCAAAAAATGTATATCAATTTGATGGGGGTTTTTCTCGACATCAATTGGACATCAATTTGTGGACGTCAAAAAATTGACGTGAATTTGATGGTTTTCTTCCGACATCAATTGGACATCAGTGTGTGGACGTCAAAATGATGTAAAGAAATGTACGTGGATTTTATATTTTTTTCGACATCAATTGGACATCAATTTGTGGACGTCAAAAAATTGACGTCAATTTGATGTTTTTTTTCCGACATCAATTGGACATCAGTGTGTGGACGTCAAATGGATGTCAAGTTTTTGACATCAATTGGACATCAGTGTGTGGACGTCAAATTGACGTCAAACAATGTATGTCAGTTTGAGGGGTTTTTTTCTACATCAATTGGACATCAATTTGTGGACGTCAAAAAATTGACGTGAATTTGATGGTTTTCTTCCGACATCAATTGGACATCAGTGTGTGGACGTCAAAATGATGTAAAGAAATGTACGTGGATTTTATATTTTTTTCGACATCAATTTGTGGACGTCAATAAATGTACATCAATTTGATGGGGTTTTTTTTCAACATCAATTGGACATCAATTTGTGGACGTCAATAAATGTACATCAATTTGATGGGGTTTTTTTTCAACATCAATTGGACATCAATTTGTGGACGTCAAAAAATTGACGTCAATTTGATGTTTTTTTTCCGACATCAATTGGACATCATTTTGTGGACGTCAAATGGATGTCAAGTTGTTGACATCAATTGGACATCAGTGTGTGGACGTCAAAATGATGTAAAAAAAATGTACGTGGATTTTTTTTTTTTTTTTTTCGACATCAATTTGTGGACGTCAAAAAATGTACATCAATTTGATGGGTTTTCTTTATCGACATCAATTGGACATCATTTTGTGGACGTCAAATGGATGTCAAGTTTTTGACATCAATTGGACATCAGTGTGTGGACGTCAAATTGACGTCAAAAAATTTATGTTAGTTTGAGGGGTTTTTTTCGACATCAATTGGACATCAATTTGTGGACGTCAAAAAATTGACATGAATTTGATGGTTTTCTTCCGACATCAATTGGACATCAGTGTGTGGACGTCAAAATGATGTAAAGAAATGTACGTGGATTTTATATATTTTTCGACATCAATTGGACATCAATTTGTGGACGTCAAAAAATGTACATCAATTTGATGAGGGTTTTTTTCGACATCAATTGGACATCAATTTGTGGACGTCAAAAAATTGACGTCAATTTGATGGTTTTCTTCCGACATCAATTGGACATCAGTGTGTGGACGTCAAAATGATGTAAAGAAATGTACGTGGATTTTATATATTTTTCGACATCAATTGGACATCAATTTGTGGACGTCAAAAAATGTATATCAATTTGATGGGGGTTTTTTTCGACATCAATTGGACATCAGTTTGTGGACGTCAAAAAATTGACGTCAATTTGATGTTTTTTTTCCGACATCAATTGGACATCAGTGTGTGGACGTCAAATGGATGTCAAGTTTTTGACATCAATTGGACATCAGTGTGTGGACGTCAAATTGACGTCAAAAAATGAATGTCAGTTTGAGGGGTTTTTTTCTACATCAATTGGACATCAATTTGTGGACGTCAAAAAATTGACGTGAATTTGATGGTTTTCTTCCGACATCAATTGGACATCAGTGTGTGGACGACAAAATGATGTAAAGAAATGTACGTGGATTTTATATTTTTTTCGACATCAATTGGACATCAATTTGTGGACGTCAAAAAATTGACATCAATTTGATGGGGTTTTTTTCCGACATCAATTGGACATCATTTTGTGGACGTCAAATGGATGTCAAGGTTTTGACATCAATTGGACATCAGTGTGTGGACGTCAAATTGACGTCAAACAATGTATGTCAGTTTGAGGGGTTTTTTTCTACATCAATTGGACATCAATTTGTGGACGTCAAAAAATTGACGTGAATTTGATGGTTTTCTTCCGACATCAATTGGACATCAGTGTGTGGACGTCAAAATGATGTAAAGAAATGTACGTGGATTTTATATTTTTTTCGACATCAATTGAACATCAATTTGTGTACGTCAAAAAATGTACATCAATTTGATGGGGTTTTTTTTCAACATCAATTGGACATCAATTTGTGGACGTCAAAAAATTGACGTCAATTTGATGTTTTTTTTCCGACATCAATTGGACATCATTTTGTGGACGTCAAATGGATGTCAAGTTGTTGACATCAATTGGACATCAGTGTGTGGACGTCAAAATGATGTAAAAAAAATGTACGTGGATTTTTTTTTTTTTTTTTTTCGACATCAATTTGTGGACGTCAAAAAATGTACATCAATTTGATGGGTTTTCTTTATCGACATCAATTGGACATCATTTTGTGGACGTCAAATGGATGTCAAGTTTTTGACATCAATTGGACATCAGTGTGTGGACGTCAAATTGACGTCAAAAAATTTATGTTAGTTTGAGGGGTTTTTTTCGACATCAATTGGACATCAATTTGTGGACGTCAAAAAATTGACATAAATTTGATGGTTTTCTTCCGACATCAATTGGACATCAGTGTGTGGACGTCAAAAAATTGACGTCAATTTGATGGTTTTCTTCCGACATCAATTGGACATCATTTTGTGGACATCAAATGGATGTCAAGTTTTTGACATCAATTGGACATCAGTGTGTGGACGTCAAATTGACGTCAAAAAATGTATGTCAGTTAAAATTAATCTTAGTTTGAGGGGTTTTTTTCGACCTCAATTGGACATCAATTTTTGGACGTCAAAAAATGTACATCAGTTTCATGGGGGTTTTTTTCGACATCAATTGGACATCAATTTGTGGATGTCAAAAAATTGACGTCAATTTGATGTTTTTTTTCCGACATCAATTGGACATCAGTGTGTGGACGTGAAATTGACGTCAAAAAATTAATGTCAGTTTGAGGGTTTTTTTTCTTCATCAATTGGACATCATTTTGTGGACGTCAAAAAATTGACGTCAATTTGATATTTTTTTTCCGACATCAATTGGACATCAGTGTGTGGACGTCAAAATGATATAAAAAAATGTACATGGATTTTATTTTTTTTTTCAACATCAATTGGACATCAATTTGTGGACGTCAAAAAATTGACGTCAATTTGATGTTTTTTTTCCGACATCAATTGGACATAATTTTGTGGACGTCAAATGGATGTCAAGTTTTTGACATCAATTGGACATCAGTGTGTGGACGTCAAAATGATGTAAAGAAATGTACGTGGATTTTATATATTTTTCGACATCAATTGGACATCAATTTGTGGACGTCAAAAAATGTATATCAATTTGATGGGGGGTTTTTTCGACATCAATTGGACATCAATTTGTGGACGTCAAAAAATTGACGTCAATTTGATGTTTTTTTTTCCGACATCAGTTGGACATCAGTGTGTGGACGTCAAATGGATGTCAAGTTTTTGACATCAATTGGACATCAGTGTGTGGACGTCAAAATGATGTAAAGAAATGTACGTGGATTTTATATTTTTTTCGACATCAATTGGACATCAATTTGTGGACGTCAAAAAATTGACATCAATTTGATGGGGTTTTTTTCCGACATCAATTGGACATCATTTTGTGGACGTCAAATGGATGTCATGTTTTTGACATCAATTGGACATCAGTGTGTGGACGTCAAATTGACGTCTAGAAATGTATGTCAATTTGAGGGGTTTTTTTCTACATCAATTGGACATCAATTTGTGGACGTCAAAAAATTGACGTGAATTTGATGGTTTTCTTCCGACTTCAATTGGACATCAGTGTGTGGACGTCAAAATGATGTAAAGAAATGTACGTGGATTTTATATTTTTTTCGACATCAATTGGACATCAATTTGTGGACGTCAAAAAATTGACGTCAATTTGATGTTTTTTTTCCGACATCAATTGGACATCATTTTGTGGACGTCAAATGGATGTCAAGTTTTTGACATCAATTGGACATCAGTGTGTGGACGTCAAAATGATATAAAAAAATTTACGTGGATTTTATTTATTTTTTTTACATCAATTGGACGTCAATTTGTGGATGTCAATAAATGTACATCAGTTTGATGGGGGTTTTTTTCGACATCAATTGGACATCAATTTGTGGATGTCAAAAAATGTACATCAGTTTGATGGGGGTTTTTTTCGACATCAATTAGACATCAATTTGTGGATGTCAAAAAATTGACGTCAATTTGATGTTTTTTTTCCGACATCAATTGGACATCAGTGTGTGGACGTGAAATTGACGTCAAAAAATTAATGTCAGTTTGAGGGGTTTTTTTCTTCATCAATTGGACATCATTTTGTGGACGTCAAAAAATTGACGTCAATTTGATATTTTTTTTCCGACATCAATTGGACATCAGTGTGTGGACGTCAAAATGATATAAAAAAATGTACGTGGATTTTATTTTTTTTTCAACATCAATTGGACATCAATTTGTGGACGTCAAAAAATGTACATCAATTTGATGGGTTTTCTTTTTCGACATCAATTGGACATCAATTTGTGGATGTCAAAAAATTGACGTCAATTTGATGGGTTTTTTTCCGACATCAATTGGACATCAGTGTGTGGACATCAAATTGACGTCAAAAAATTAATGTCAGTTTGAGGGGGTTTTTTCTACATCAATTGGACATCAATTTGTGGACGTCAAAAAATTGACGTCAATTTGATGTTTTTTTTTCGACATCAATTGGACATCAGTGTGTGGACATCAAATTTACGTCAAAAAATTAATGTCAGTTTCAGGGTTTTTTATCTACATCAATTGGACATCATTTTGTGGACTTCAAAAAATTGACGTTCTTTTTATTTATTTTTTCCGACATCAATTGGACATCATTTTGTGGACGTCAAATGGATGTCAAGTTTTTGACATCAATTGGACATCAGTGTGTGGATGTCAAAATGATGTAAAAAGATGTACGTGGATTTTATATATTTTTTTTTTTTACATCAATTGGACATCAATTTGTGGATGTCAAAAAATTTACGTCAATTTGATGTTTTTTTTCCGACATCAATTGGACATCAGTGTGTGGACGTCAAAATGATGTAAAAAAATGTACGTGGATTTTATTTTATTTTTTTTCGACATCAATTTCTGGACGTCAAACAATGTACATCAATTTGATGGGTTTTCTTTTTCGACATCAATTGGACATCAATTTGTGGACGTCAAAAAATTGACGTCAATTTGATGTTTTTTTTCCAACATCAATTGGACATCAGTGTGTGGACATCAAATTGACGTCCAAAAATTAATGTCAATTTGAGGTTTTTTTTTCTACATCAATTGGACATCAATTTGTGGACAAGTTTTTGACGTCAATTTGATGGGGGATTTGACGGAATTGGCCATCAGTGTGTGGACGTCAGATTGGCATTCAACAATTAACATAAATTTGATAGGGTTTTTTTCCCGACATCAATTGGACATCAGTGTGTGGACGTCAGATTGATGTCAATCTGATGTTTTTTTTTTTTTTACATCAACTGGACATCAGTGTGTGGATGTCAAATTGATGTCAATTTGATGTTTGTTTGTTTTTACATCAATTGGACATCAGTGTGTGGACTTCAAATTGACATAAAAAAATTAACGTCTATTTGATGAGTTTTTTTTTTCAACATCAATTGGACATCAGTGTGTGAACAAGTTTTTAACATCAATTTGATGGGGGATTTTATGGGGTTGGGGGGGGGGTTGACATCAATTTGTGGACGTCAAATTGATGTAAAAAAAATGTACGTCAATTTGATGGGGGGGGGGGTTTTCGACATCAATTGGTTTTTTTCCTATATCATTGCACATCAGTGTGTGGACGTCAAATTGACGTTCAAAAATTAACGTCAGTTTGATAGGGTTTTTTTTTTTCAAAATCAATTGGACATCAGTGTGTGGACGTCAAATTGACGTAAAAAAAATTACTTCAATTTGACGTTTTTCTTTTTTTACATCAATTGGACATCAGTGTGTGGACGTCAAATTGACGTCAGTTTGATGTTTTTTTTCGACATCAATTGGACATCAGTGTGTGGACGTCAAATTGACGTCAATTTGATGTTTTTTTTCCCCAAATCAATTGGACATCAGTGTGTTGACGTCAAATTGAAGTCCAAAACTTAATGTCAATTTGATGGTGGGGGGGTTTTCGATATCAATTGGACATCAGAGTGTGGACATCAAATTGACGTCAATTTGATGTTTTTTTCTTACATCAATTGGACATCATTTTGTTGGACGTCAAATTGTTGACAAGAAATTGACTTCAATTTGACGTTTTTCTTTTTTTTACATCAATTGGAGATCAGTGTAAAAAAATTGAGTTCAATTTGACGTTTTTCTTTTTTTTTACATCAATTGGATATCAGTCTGTTGCTGTCAAATTAACATCAGTTTGATGGGTTTTTTCACAATCAATTGGACATAAGTGTGTGGACGTCAAATTGACGTTAAAAAAATTGACTTCAATTTCACGTTTTTCTTTTTTTACATTTATTGGACATCAGTGTGTGGACGTCAAATTGACATTCAAAAATTAACGTCAATTTGATAGGGGGTTTTTTTCGACATCAACTGGACATCACTGTGTGGACGTCAAATTGAAGTCAATTTGATGTTTTTTTTCCTACATCAATTTGACATCAGTGTGTGGATATCAAATTGACGTCAATTTGATGTTTTTTTTCCCCAAATCAATTGGACATCAGTTTGTGGACATCAAATTGACGTCAATTTGATGTTTATTTGTTTTTATATCAATTGGACATCAGTGTGTGGACGTCAAATTGACGTCAGTTTGATGTTTTTTTTCGACATCAATTGGACATCAGTGTGTGGACGTCAAATTCACGTCAATTTGATGTTTTTTTTCCCCACATCAATTGGACATGAGTGTGTGGACGTCAAATTGACGTAAAAAAAATTGACGTTTTTCTTATTTTACATCCATTGGACATCAGTTTGTGGACGTCAAATTGACTTCAATTTGATGTTTTTTTCGACAGCGATTGGACATCAGTGTGTGGACATCATATTGACGTCAATTTGATGTTTTTTTTCCCACATCATTTGGACATCAGTGTGTGGACGTTAAAGTGACGGTCGAAAATTAACGTCAATTTGATAGGGGTTTTTATTCGACATCAATTGGACATCAGTGTGTGGACGTTAAATTGATGTCAGTTTGATGGTTTTTTTTTTTCGACATCAGTTGGACATCAGTATGTGATCGTCAAATATGACGTCAATTTGATGTTTGATTGTTTTTACCTCAATTGGACATCAGTGTGTGGAAGTCAAATTGATGTAAATTTGATGGGGTTTTTTTCAACATGAATATGTGGGCTTCACATTGACGTCAAAAAATTGACTTCAATTTGAAGTTTTTCTTTGTTTAACATCAATTGGACATCAGTGTGTGGATGTCAAATTGACATTCAAAAATTAACGTCAATTTGATAGGGGGTTCTTTTAGACATCAATTGGACATCAGCGTGTGGACGTCAAATCGACGTCAATTTGATGTTTCTTTTTCGACATCAATTGGACATCAGTATGTGATCGTCAAATATGACGTCAATTTGATGTTTGTTTGTTTTTACCTCAATTGGACATCAGTGTGTGGACGTCAAATTGATGTCAATTTGATGGGGTTTTTTTCGACATGAATATGTGGACGTCAGATTGACGTCAAAAAATTGACTTCAATTTGAAGTTTTTCTTTGTTTAACATCAAATGGACATCAGTGTGTGGATGTCAAATTGACATTCAAAAATTAACGTCAATTTGATAGGGGTTTTTTTTAGACATCAATTGGACTTCAGTGTGTTGACGTCACATTGACATCCAAAAATGAACGTCAATTTGAGAGGTTTTTTTTTTCGACATCAATTGGACATCAGTGTGTGGACGTCAAATTGACGTCAATTGGATGTTTTATTTCCAACATCAGTTGGACATCAGTGTGTGGACGTCAGATTGACATAAAAAAAATTACGTAAATTTAATGGGGTTTTTTTCAATATGAATTGGACATCAGAGTGTGGATGTCAAATTGACGTAAAAAAATTGACTTCAATTTGACGTTTTTCTTTTTTTACATCAATTGGACATCAGTGTGTGGACGTCAAAGTGATGTTAATTTGATGGGGGTTTTTTTCGACATCAATTGGACATCAGTGTGTGGACGTCAAATTGACGTAAAAAAATTGACTCCAATTTGACGTTTTTCTTTTTTTACATCAATTGGACATCAGAGTGTGGACTTCAAATTGTCGTCAGTTTGATGTTTTTTTTTCGACATCAATTGGACATCAGTGTGTTGACGTAAAATTGACGTCCAAAAATTAATGTCAATTTGATAAGGTTTTAATGTCAGTCTGATTTTTACGTTTTTCTTTTTTTTACATCAATTGGACATCAGTGTGTGGACGTCAAATTGACATCAATTTGATGTTTTTTTTCCCACATCAATTGGACATCAGTGTGTTGACGTCAAATTGACGTTCAAAAATGAACGTCAATTTGATGGGGGTTTTTTTGTCGACATAAATTGGACATCAGTGTGTGGACGTGAAATTGACCTCAATTTGATGTTTTTTTTCCCACATCAATTGGACATCAGTGTGTTGACGTGAAATTGACGTCAATTTGATGTTTTTTTTTTTTTCACATCAATTGGACATCAGTGTGTGGACGTCAAATTGACATCAGTTTGATGGTTTGTTTCGAAATCAAGTGGACATCAGTGTGTGGTCGTCAAATTGACGTCTGTTTGATGGTTTTTTTCGATATCAATTGGACATCAGTGTGTGGACGTCAATTTGATGTTTGTTTGTTTTTACATCAATTGGACATCAGTGTGTGGACGTCAAAGTGATGTCAATTTGATGGGGGTTTTTTTCTACATCAATTGGATATCAGTGTGTTGACGTCAAATTGACGTTCAAAAATTAACGTCAATTTGATGGGGGGGGGTCTTTCGACATCAATTGGACATCAGTGTGTGGACGTCAAATTGACGTCAGTTTGATGGTTTTTTTCTACATCAATTGGACATCAGTGTGTGGATATCAAATTGACGTCAATTTGATGTTTTCTTCCCACATCAACTGGACATCATTGTGTTGACGTCAAATTGACGTTCAAAAAATGAACGTCAATTTGACGAGGGGGGGGGTTTTCGACATCAATTGGACATCAGTGTGTGGATGTCAAATTGACGTCAGTTTGATGGTTTTTTTCTACATCAATTGGACATCAGTGTGTGGATATCAAATTGACGTCAATTTGTTGTTTTCTTCCCACATCAATTGGACATCATTGTGTTGACGTCAAATTGACGTCAAAAAATTAATGTCAGTTTGAGGGGTTTTTTTCTACATCAATTGGACGTCAATTTGATGGGGGGATTCTCTACATCAATTGGAGATCAGTGTGTGGACGTCAAATTGACGTCAATCTGATGTTTTTTGTTTTTTGTTTTTTTTACATCAATTGGACATCAGTGTGTGGACGTCAAATTGACGTCAATTTGATGTTTTCTTCCCACATCAACTGGACGTCATTGTGTTGACGTCAAATTGACGTTCAAAAAATGAACTGGACAATTGGACATCAGTGTGTGGACGTCAAAATGATGTAAAAAGATGTACGTGGATTTTATTTATTTTTTTTACATCAATTGGACATCAATTTGTGGATGTCAAAAAATGTACATCAGTTTGATAGGGTTTTTTTTTTTACATCAACTGGACATCAATTTGTGGACGTCAAAATGATATTAAAAAATGTACGTGGATTTTATTTTATTTTTTCAACAGTGTGTGGACATCAAATTGACGTCAAAAAATTAATGTCAGTTTGAGGGTTTTTTTTCTTCATCAATTGGACATCATTTTGTGGACTTCAAAAAAATTGACGTTTTTTTTATTTATTTTTTCCGACATCAATTGGACATCATTGTGTGGACGTCAAATGGATGTCAAGTTTTTGACATCAATTGGACATCAGTGTGTGGACGTCAAAATGATGTAAAAAGATGTATGTGGATTTTATATTTTTTTTTTACATCAATTGGACATCAATTTGTGGATGTCAAGAAATGTACATCAGTTTGATGGGTTTTCTTTATCGACATCAATTGGACATCAATTTGTGGACGTCAAAAAATTGACGTCAATTTGATGTTTTTTTTCCGACATCAATTGGACATCATTTTGTGGACATCAAATGGATGTCAAGTTGTTGACATCAATTGGACATCAGTGTGTGGACGTCAAAATGATGTAAAAAAAATGTACATGGATTTTTTTTTTTTTTTTCGACATCAATTTGTGGACGTCAAAAAATGTACATCAATTTGATAGGGTTTTTTTTCGACATCAACTGGACATCAATTTGTGGACGTCAAAATGATATAAAAAATGTACGTGGATTTTATTTTTTTTTTCGACAGTGTGTGGACATCAAATTGACGTCAAAAAATTAATGTCAGTTTGAGGGGTTTTTTTCTTCATCAATTGGACATCATTTTGTGGACGTCAAAAAATTGACGTCAATTTGATATTTTTTTTCCGACATCAATTGGACATCAGTGTGTGGACGTCAAAATGATATAAAAAAATGTACGTGGATTTTTTATTTTTTTTCGACATCAATTGGACATTAATTTGTGGACGTCAAAAAATGTACATCAATTTGATGGGTTTTCTTTATCGACATCAATTGGACATCAATTTGTGGACGTCAAAAAATTGACGTCAATTTGATGTTTTTTTTCCAACATCAATTGGACATCAGTGTGTGGACGTCAAATTGACGTCAATCTGATGTCAATCTGATGTCTTTTGTTTTTTGTTTTTTTTACATCAATTGGACATCAGTGTGTGGACGTCAAATTGACGTCAAAAAATTAATGTCAGTTTGAGAGGTTTTTTTCTTCATCAATTGGACATCAGTGTGTGGACGTCAAATTGACGTAAAAAAATTGACTCCAATTTGACGTTTTTCTTTTTTTACATCAATTGGACATCAGAGTGTGGACTTCAAATTGTCGTCAGTTTGATGTTTTTTTTTCGACATCAATTGGACATCAGTGTGTTGACGTAAAATTGACGTCCAAAAATTAATGTCAATTTGATAAGGTTTTAATGTCAGTCTGATTTTTACGTTTTTCTTTTTTTTACATCAATTGGACATCAGTGTGTGGACGTCAAATTGACATCAATTTGATGTTTTTTTTCCCACATCAATTGGACATCAGTGTGTTGACGTCAAATTGACGTTCAAAAATGAACGTCAATTTGATGGGGGTTTTTTTGTCGACATAAATTGGACATCAGTGTGTGGACGTGAAATTGACCTCAATTTGATGTTTTTTTTCCCACATCAATTGGACATCAGTGTGTTGACGTGAAATTGACGTCAATTTGATGTTTTTTTTTTTTTCACATCAATTGGACATCAGTGTGTGGACGTCAAATTGACATCAGTTTGATGGTTTGTTTCGAAATCAAGTGGACATCAGTGTGTGGTCGTCAAATTGACGTCTGTTTGATGGTTTTTTTCGATATCAATTGGACATCAGTGTGTGGACGTCAATTTGATGTTTGTTTGTTTTTACATCAATTGGACATCAGTGTGTGGACGTCAAAGTGATGTCAATTTGATGGGGGTTTTTTTCTACATCAATTGGATATCAGTGTGTTGACGTCAAATTGACGTTCAAAAATTAACGTCAATTTGATGGGGGGGGGTCTTTCGACATCAATTGGACATCAGTGTGTGGACGTCAAATTGACGTCAGTTTGATGGTTTTTTTCTACATCAATTGGACATCAGTGTGTGGATATCAAATTGACGTCAATTTGATGTTTTCTTCCCACATCAACTGGACATCATTGTGTTGACGTCAAATTGACGTTCAAAAAATGAACGTCAATTTGACGAGGGGGGGGGTTTTCGACATCAATTGGACATCAGTGTGTGGATGTCAAATTGACGTCAGTTTGATGGTTTTTTTCTACATCAATTGGACATCAGTGTGTGGATATCAAATTGACGTCAATTTGTTGTTTTCTTCCCACATCAATTGGACATCATTGTGTTGACGTCAAATTGACGTAAAAAAATTAATGTCAGTTTGAGGGGTTTTTTTCTACATCAATTGGACGTCAATTTGATGGGGGGATTCTCTACATCAATTGGAGATCAGTGTGTGGACGTCAAATTGACGTCAATCTGATGTTTTTTGTTTTTTTTTACATCAATTGGACATCAGTGTGTGGACGTCAAATTGACGTCAATTTGATGTTTTCTTCCCACATCAACTGGACGTCATTGTGTTGACGTCAAATTGACGTTCAAAAAATGAACTGGACAATTGGACATCAGTGTGTGGACGTCAAAATGATGTAAAAAGATGTACGTGGATTTTATTTTTTTTTTTACATCAATTGGACATCAATTTGTGGATGTCAAAAAATGTACATCAGTTTGATAGGGTTTTTTTTTTACATCAACTGGACATCAATTTGTGGACGTCAAAATGATATTAAAAAATGTACGTGGATTTTATTTTATTTTTTCAACAGTGTGTGGACATCAAATTGACGTCAAAAAATTAATGTCAGTTTGAGGGTTTTTTTTCTTCATCAATTGGACATCATTTTGTGGACTTCAAAAAAATTGACGTTTTTTTTATTTATTTTTTCCGACATCAATTGGACATCATTGTGTGGACGTCAAATGGATGTCAAGTTTTTGACATCAATTGGACATCAGTGTGTGGACGTCAAAATGATGTAAAAAGATGTATGTGGATTTTATATTTTTTTTTTACATCAATTGGACATCAATTTGTGGATGTCAAGAAATGTACATCAGTTTGATGGGTTTTCTTTATCGACATCAATTGGACATCAATTTGTGGACGTCAAAAAATTGACGTCAATTTGATGTTTTTTTTCCGACATCAATTGGACATCATTTTGTGGACATCAAATGGATGTCAAGTTGTTGACATCAATTGGACATCAGTGTGTGGACGTCAAAATGATGTAAAAAAAATGTACATGGATTTTTTTTTTTTTTTTCGACATCAATTTGTGGACGTCAAAAAATGTACATCAATTTGATAGGGTTTTTTTTCGACATCAACTGGACATCAATTTGTGGACGTCAAAATGATATAAAAAATGTACGTGGATTTTATTTTTTTTTTCGACAGTGTGTGGACATCAAATTGACGTCAAAAAATTAATGTCAGTTTGAGGGGTTTTTTTCTTCATCAATTGGACATCATTTTGTGGACGTCAAAAAATTGACGTCAATTTGATATTTTTTTTCCGACATCAATTGGACATCAGTGTGTGGACGTCAAAATGATATAAAAAAATGTACGTGGATTTTTTATTTTTTTTCGACATCAATTGGACATTAATTTGTGGACGTCAAAAAATGTACATCAATTTGATGGGTTTTCTTTATCGACATCAATTGGACATCAATTTGTGGACGTCAAAAAATTGACGTCAATTTGATGTTTTTTTTCCAACATCAATTGGACATCAGTGTGTGGACGTCAAATTGACGTCAATCTGATGTCTTTTGTTTTTTGTTTTTTTTACTTCAATTGGACATCAGTGTGTGGACGTCAAATTGACGTCAATTTGATGTTTTTTTTCCTACATCAATTGGACATCAGTGTGTGGACGTCAAATTGACGTCAAAAAATTAATGTCAGTTTGAGAGGTTTTTTTCTTCATCAATTGGACATCATTTTGTGGACATCAAAAAATTGACGTCAATTTGATGTTTTTTTTCCGACATCAATTGGACATCAGTGTGTGGACGTCAAAATGATGTAAAGAAATGTACGTGGATTTTATATATTTTTCGACATCAATTGGAAATCAATTTGTGGACGTCAAAATGATGTAAAAAGATGTACGTGGATTTTATTTTTTGTTTTTTACATCAATTGGACATCAATTTGTGGATGTCAAAAAATGTACATCAGTTTGAGGGGTTTTTTTCTACATCAATTGGACATCAATTTGTGGACGTCAAAAAATTGACGTGAATTTGATAGTTTTCTTCCGACATCAATTGGACATCAGTGTGTGGACGTCAAAATGATGTAAAGAAATGTACGTGGATTTTATATATTTTTCGACATCAATTGGAAATCAATTTGTGGACGTCAAAAAATGTACATCAATTTGATGGGGGGTTTTTTCGACATCAATTGGACATCAATTTGTGGACGTCAAAAAATTGACGTCAATTTGATGTTTTTTTTCCGACATCAATTGGACATCAGTGTGTGGACGTCAAATGGATGTCAAGTTTTTGACATCAATTGGACATCAGTGTGTGGACGTCAAATTGACGTAAAAAAATTAATGTCAGTTTGAGGGGTTTTTTTCTTCATCAATTGGACATTTTGTGGACGTCAAAAAATTGACGTCAATTTGATATTTTTTTTCCGACATCAATTGGACATCAGTGTGTGGACGTCAAAATGATATAAAAAAATGTACGTGGATTTTATATTTTTTTTTGACATCAATTGGACATCAATTTGTGGACGTCAAAAAATTGACGTCAATTTGATGTTTTTTTTCCGACATCAATTGGACATCATTTTGTGGACGTCAAATGGATGTCAAGTTTTTGACATCAATTGGACATCATTTTGTGGACGTCAAATGGATGTCAAGTTTTTTACATCAATTGGACATCAATTTGTGGATGTCAAAAAATGTACATCAGTTTGATGGGGGTGTTTTTCGACATCAATTGGACATCAATTTGTGGATGTCAAAAAATTGACGTCAATTTGATATTTTTTTTTCCGACATCAATTGGACATCAGTGTGTGGACGTCAAAATGATATAAAAAAATGTACGTGGATTTTATTTTTTTTTTCAACATCAATTGGACATCAATTTGTGGATGTCAAAAAATTGACGTCAATTTGATGTTTTTTTTTCCGACATCAATTGGACATCAGTGTGTGGACGTCAAAATGATATAAAAAAATGTACGTGGATTTTATTTTTTTTTTCAACATCAATTGGACATCAATTTGTGGACGTCAAAAAATTGACGTCAATTTGATGTTTTTTTTCCGACATCAATTGGACATCAGTGTGTGGACATCAAATTGATGTCAAAAAATTAATGTCAGTTTCAGGGGTTTTTTTCTACATCAATTGGACATCATTTTGTGGACTTCAAAAAATTGACGTTTTTTTTATTTATTTTTTCAGACATCAATTGGACATCATTTTGTGGACGTCAAAAAATGTACATCAGTTTGATGGGGGTTTTTTTCGACATCAATTGGACATCAATTTGTGGACGTCAAATGGATGTCAAGTTGTTGACATCAATTGGACATCAGTGTGTGGACGTCAAAATGATGTAAAAAAATGTACGTGGATTTTATTTTATTTTTTTTCGACATCAATTTCTGGACGTCAAACAATGTACATCAATTTGATGGGTTTTCTTTTTCGACATCAATTGGACATCAATTTGTGGACGTCAAAAAATTGACGTCAATTTGATGTTTTTTTTCCAACATCAATTGGACATCAGTGTGTGGACATCAAATTGACGTCCAAAAATTAATGTCAATTTGAGGTTTTTTTTTCTACATCAATTGGACATCAATTTGTGGACAAGTTTTTGACGTCAATTTGATGGGGGATTTGACGGAATTGGCCATCAGTGTGTGGACGTCAGATTGACATTCAACAATTAACATAAATTTGATAGGGTTTTTTTTTCGACATCAATTGGACATCAGTGTGTGGACGTCAAAAAATTGAAGTCAATTTGCAGTATGAAACATAACATGTTGTTACGTTTAGATGCATTTGTTGTAGCCTACTTTTTATTCTGATTGTAGATCTATTCATTGCTTTATTTGGGGATTCGCTCCTGCATTTAAATTTGATGGGGTTTTTTCCCGACATCAATTGGACATCAGTGTGTGGACGTCAAATTGATGTCAATCTGATATTTTGTTTTTTGTTTTTTGTTTTTTTACATCAACTGGACATCAGTGTGTGGATGTCAAATTGATGTCAATTTGATGTTTGTTTGTTTTTACATCAATTGGACATCAGTGTGTGGACTTCAAATTGACATAAAAAAATTAATGTCTATTTGATGAGTTTTTTTTTCAACATCAATTGGACATCAGTGTGTGGACAAGTTTTTAACATCAATTTGACGGGGGATTTTACGGGGTTGGGGGGGGGGGTTGACATCAATTTGTGGACGTCAAATTGATGTAAAAAAAATGTACGTCAATTTGATGGGGGGTTTTGTCGACATCAATTGGACATCAGAGTGTGGACATCAAATTTACGTCAATTTGATGTTTTTTTCCTATATCATTGGACATCAGTGTGTGGACGTCAAATTGACGTTCAAAAATTAACGTCAGTTTGATAGGTTTTTTTTTTTTTCAAAATCAATTGGACATCAGTGTGTGGACGTCAAATTGACGTAAAAAAAATTACTTCAATTTGACGTTTTTCTTTTTTTACATCAATTGGACATCAGTGTGTGGACGTCAAATTGACGTCAGTTTGATGTTTTTTTTCGACATCAATTGGACATCAGTGTGTGGACGTCAAATTGACATCAATTTGATGTTTTTTTTCCCCAAATCAATTGGACATCAGTGTGTTGACGTCAAATTGAAGTCCAAAACTTAATGTCAATTTGATGGTGGGGGGGTTTTCGACATCAATTGGACATCAGAGTGTGGACATCAAATTGACGTCAATTTGATGTTTTTTTCTTACATCAATTGGACATCATTTTGTTGGACGTCAAATTGTTGACAAGAAATTGACTTCAATTTGACGTTTTTCTTTTTTTACATCAATTGGAGATCAGTGTAAAAAAAGTGAGTTCAATTTGACGTTTTTCTTTTTTTTTAAATCAATTGGATATCAGTCTGTTGCTGTCAAATTAACGTCAGTTTGATGGTTTTTTTTGACATCAATTGGACATAAGTGTGTGGACGTCAAATTGACGTTAAAAAAATTGACTTCAATTTCACGTTTTTCTTTTTTTGCATTTATTGGACATCAGTGTGTGGACGTCAAATTGACATTCAAAAATTAACGTCAATTTAATAGGGGTTTTTTTTCGACATCAACTGGACATCACTGTGTGGACGTCAAATTGAAGTCAATTTGATGTTTTTTTTCCCCAAATCAATTGGACATCAGTTTGTGGACATCAAATTGACGTCAATTTGATGTTTATTTGTTTTTATATCAATTGGACATCAGTGTGTGGACGTCAAATTGACGTCAGTTTGATGTTTTTTTTCGACATCAATTGGACATCAGTGTGTGGACGTCAAATTCACGTCAATTTGATGTTTTTTTCCCCCACATCAATTGGACATGAGTGTGTGGACGTCAAATTGACGTAAAAAAAATTGACGTTTTTCTTATTTTACATCCATTGGACATCAGTTTGTGGACGTCAAATTGACTTCAATTTGATGTTTTTTTCGACAGCGATTGGACATCAGTGTGTGGACATCATATTGACGTCAATTTGATGTTTTTTTTCCCACATCATTTGGACATCAGTGTGTGGACGTTAAATTGACGGTCAAAAATTAACGTCAATTTGATAGGGGTTTTTATTCGACATCAATTGGACATCATTGTGTGGACGTTAAATTGATGTCAGTTTGATGTTTGTTTTTTTTCGACATCAGTATGTGATCGTCAAATATGACGTCAATTTGATGTTTGTTTGTTTTTACCTCAATTGGACATCAGTGTGTGGACGTCAAATTGATGTCAATTTGATGGGTTTTTTTTCGACATGAACATGTGGACGTCAGATTGACGTCAAAAAATTGACTTCAATTTGAAGTTTTTCTTTGTTTAACATCAAATGGACATCAGTGTGTGGATGTCAAATTGACATTCAAAAATGAACGTCAATTTGATAGGGGTTTTTTTTAGACATCAATTGGACTTCAGTGTGTTGACGTCACATTGACATCCAAAAATGAACGTCAATTTGAGAGGGTTTTTTTTTCGACATCAATTGGACATCAGTGTGTGGACGTCAAATTGACGTCAATTGGATGTTTTATTTCCAACATCAGTTGGACATCAGTGTGTGGACGTCAGATTGACATAAAAAAAATTACGTAAATTTAATGGGGTTTTTTTCAACATGAATTGGACATCAGTGTGTGGACGTCAAATTGATGTAAAAAAATTGACTTCAATTTGACGTTTTTCTTTTTTTACATCAATTGGACATCAGTGTGTGGACATCAAATTGACGTTAGTTTGATGGTTTTTTTCTACATCAAATGGACATCAGTGTGGGGACGTCAAATTGACGTCAATTTGATGTTTTTTTTTCACATCAATTGGACATCAGTGTGGGGGCGTCAAATTGACATTAGTTTGATGGTTTTTTTCGACATCAATTGGACATCAGTGTGTGGACATCAAATTGATGTCCAAAAATTAACGTCAATTTGATGGGGGGGGTTTTTCTACGTCAATCTGATTTTTTTTAAATTTTTTTTTTACATCAATTGGACATCAGTGTGTGGACGTCAAATTGACATCAATTTGATGTTTTTTTTCCCACATCAATTGGACATCAGTGTGTTGACGTCAAATTGACGTTCAAAAATGAACGTCAATTTGATGGGGGGGTTTCTTGTCGACATAAATTGGACATCAGTGTGTGGACGTGAAATTGACCTCAATTTGATGTTTTTTTTCCCACATCAATTGGACATCAGTGTGTTGACGTGAAATTGACGTCAATTTGATGTTTTGTTTTTTTTTTTCACATCAATTGGACAGTGTGTGGTCGTCAAATTGACGTCTGTTTGATGGTCAGTCTAATGCTGCAATTTCTCCAAGAAAAATTCTCGGATAGTTTATCTCCTTCTACCTTGAAGGTTTATATAGCAGCTATTTCTGCTTATCATGCTCCTTTGGGGGACTCTTCTGTGGGAAGAGACCCCCTGGTCATACGCTTTCTTCATGGTACTCAGAGGCTGAGGCCTTCGCTGAGTACAAGAACTCCGGCCTGGGACTTGGCTATTGTGTTGGAAGGGTTATCCGTGGCTCCCTTCGAACCATTAGCCCTCTACCACACACATTATGATAGACCTATAGAAAAAAATATTCAACTTTTTTTCTTTTCTTAGAATGGCTTAACTTGAAGTGCTGTAAAAAAAAAAATTGGAAAAAAATATTATTTTAAGGTACTTTATGATATGGCAACAACATACAATAGTGGAAATAACTTAGAATAAGTGTAAGTGTATATAGTTAATATTTTTCCCAAGAAATGTTGTTTGTATTGAATCAACTGGTGCTATTATAAGCTTTAACAGTAATTATAAACAACACCTTATACATACTTTCCAACATCTTGTGCTTTTATTTATTCAGTTCTTTTTTTGCTGAATAATGCTTTATACTCTTTGAATTTCATTATATTTTTCATGAATATTATTTAAATTGCAAATTTATACAGTTAAAAACAAATATATCATGTATCATAAAACACTGACAAAAAACCAAAAACATTGCAGTTCATGAAAATTCAACATTACACAATCTTATGAGAGGAAGATTATGAACATGACCCCCCCCCCCCCATAATCCTTGAAACTTTTTTTCAATTTTTTTCAGAGGTGGGGCACAGGTAAACATCACATTTGGTGCACTTCACCCTAACAATACACTTACAGCCACTTGCACCTGCCGTCACCATGGTAGGTGAGTGGTTGGTCTGGTCCAGTAGTACTGGCTGTGGTGGCAGTGGGCAGGCAGGTCTCCAATGTTGATTTAATCCATAATACAAATGCCATGGCAGTCCTTAACATACGACTAATCAACATTATATCACTAGCATTAATGCTGTTATTGTTACAGCTTAACAGACTGCAGCTGACCTTTGCTACCTAGCTAAACTATTACAATAATGTCATTCCATTATTGCACAGTGTTGCCGTTTGGCAACACAGACATTTTATCGATTTACAAAAAACCACTTTCATAAAAACTTTTTTGAGTGGTGAATATGTCATAACTTACCTGAGATGATGTTACCAATTTTTTTGTGAATGTGACATGGACTGGTCCTTGTTTGTTACTGATGTTCTAGTTTGCTTTCAGCAACTACCAACAAGAGACTGCAGTCTGTCAGAAATCGCGCCACAGAAAAACATTGCATGTTATGTGACTTAAATAAAATGAGAATGTTCTCTTCAAGAGACAGTGGCAAGGAAATGAATACAAAAAATATGTTGCCATATAGCAACACCATGCGGTAGAGGGTTACAGGAGGTTTCTGAGAGAAAAACTATTTTCCTGTTGGCAATTTTATCTCTCAAAAGAATTGGAGATCTTCAAGCACTTTTGGTTGCTCCCTCATGTTTGGAATTTGCGCCTGGTATGGTCAAGGCTTTTCTTCATCCTAGACCTGGTAATGTACCTAAGGTCCCCACCAACGTCCCAGGGCCAATTGTACTGCAGGCCTTTTGTCCTCCTCCATTTTCCAATCCGGATCAGGAAAGACTTAATCTGCTTTGCCCAGTTAGGGCGCTAGACACTTATGTCCACAGAGCTGCCCTGTGGCGTAAATCTGAACAACTGTTCATCTGTTACGGGTCTCCTAAGAAAGGAGGCCCTGTGTCTACGCAGAGAAAGAGCAAGTGGGTGGTTGAGGCTTCGCCTTTGGCTGTCCGGGCCCATTCTACTAGGGGTATGGCTGCCTCAAAGGCTTTGATCTCGGGGGTCCCAGTCCATGAGATATGTGTTGCGGCTGGGTGGTCCTCTCAGCATACATTTATCAGGTTTTATAACCTTTACTTGGGCTCCACTCCGGGGTCTGCTGTGCTCTTGTCTTAGGATAACAGACAGGCACTAGGTACTATGGCGTAGTTGGGATAGGGATCCTAGACGCTCCCAGGCATGCAGGGAGTATGGCAAGATGACACAGCATCTCGTTCCCTATTCAGGGAACCAGGGTTACAGCCTGAGACGTTCCCTTTCATGGGAACATCAGCGCTGCGTCGCTTTGCCATACTCCCTGCATTCCTGGGAGCGTCTTGCTTTAGGCAATCAGAAGCTGGCGTTCTTTGTTTTCGGTATGCTTTATAGTTTCCTGGTCTGTGACGTCACCCGCCTCTGACGTCCCATCACGCCATTGATTCAATTTCACAAGTGCTTCAAGACGTAATCACGCAGAGGTGATCCCAATGCGTTACAGAGACGTAACCCGAGCTGATTTCACATTTGAAAAAGAGGTGTACGCTCGTTTCCTGTGTGTACGTTCATTCTATGAATCACACATACGCACATCTGAGAAATGATCGTAGGATCAAATTTCAGATGGTTTCTGCACAACATTTTATAAATGAGGTCCCTGCAGTGCAAAGATGGATTTTTTGATTATTTATTTTGATTGGTAACAGTCTGATTGGGTCTTATTGTAATTGGATTTATTGTTTAACATTTAAAAACAAATTTTCTATTTTCTATTTAAGAAATTGATTAAATATGATGCATACATATAATAAGATTAGAAAAATTGCTCTTGGTACAAATGCCCCAGGAAAATAATTTAAACGGGCAAATATCGCCCTGTAATAATGTCTTTTAACCTTCAATATTAAAGTAGTTCCAAATGACTCCTATGTGTAGTTTACAGAATTAGTTAAGAGATTAGTTAAGAATAATCGGATCGAATCACCAGCTTGTGAATAGAAATCGAATCGAATAGTGAAAATTGTGTCAATACCCAGCACTAGTAATTATGCATAATGTATAGTCATTTCTATAGTAACTACATGTAATGTGTAAAAAGGACACTGTCAAATAAACTTACTGTTATTAGTCCATTACTTCAAACAAACAATTATATCAGTCCCATTCTGCGTTGTTGTTCCTAACAAGTGTCTTTTAATACAATTAATTCACTAGGCATGTGTGTACTGTGCTGTCAAAAATTCAATAACATGTTATGGTAGTTGATGTCCTTTAAATTTCATCCTCAATCAAACAGCCCACTTTCATCACAGATTAATAAAAACATTTTTAGATGTTTTGATTTTAGACAGTTTTCGATTTTAATAACTGGTGCTTCAGCTCAAAACAAACAAATACATTTGACAAATTTCACATGAGACAAGATTTTTCTGTAGAGTCAGAATATGTTTAATAAAAATAATTAAACCTCAATTTCTTCTATAGAACTTCATAGAAAGTAATTCAATAAATTACAAACTTTTTAAGACATGTATCCTGCACTACAAGAAGCATTAATTGACTACACAGGCCACAACTTGCAAGTATTGCAACTGTCCAAAAGAAAAAAAGAGGGGCTTTAAATGTCAAAATATTAAAAATATGAAACAAAATAAGCCATGAAAACAAATGAGTCAGTTTGTCAATTCAATCATTCACATAATTGAAAACAAACGTTTATTTGCAGTAGTGTATTTCTATTTCATTTGCTGTTGCATGGTGGATGTCATTGTCTTTGTGCCATAATGGCAAGTCTTGCCCTGATTCTGGTCAGTAGTCCAGCGGTTCATAATGCAACACATGAAATACAACCAAAATATTGAATTAATGTACACATGAAAAAAAAGAAAAGAAAACCCAACGTAAATGTCCAATTCTCAGTAAACCCGCAATTCTTCTCAGAACATTATTCAGTTAAATGAGTTGCTAACGCTGCAGATGTCATAATAAGAGAAACTATATAGGTTTCATGTGCGGTTTTGGGAAGAAGTGGAAAGCAGCAATACCTGTACACAGTTTCAAAGTGCGTGGCTCAGCACGAACTAACTGGAAAGAGGAAGATCTGATGCCACAGTGGAGAGGAGACGGCATTCAGAACATCTAATGAGGCAAAATCACACTGAGAGAGATAAAAGTGAGGGCATCTGTGTGAAACCATGGTAAATGTAGTCATACATGCTTGGAAAGACCCATTAATATTACTGTGTTCACTAGTGAGACAGGCAAAGAGTTGCATTGTGCAGTGCATCCCGAAGAAATTTGCATCACAAATGGAAAACTTCAGTAGCCAAACCTGAATATGAACAAAGGTGACGCAGCAGAGACTCGCATGAATCAAATGAGCCTAACAGTCTAGAACAAGCGCACATCAGCACATGTAACAGAAAACAAATCACATACATGTCCTGATTCGAAACGCCAATGAGGTTCATCGTGTTGGCCGAGGTTCTCGACTGCAATGAATTGTTCTATGAGGGACAGACACTGAAGTATGGCATAAGGACACTTCTAGATCAGTCATTTACATCTAACAGCAGCAAGGCGACTATGTGGATCTGCAAAACGGCGAACAGATTTTATCAGACTAAAGGAACGTGTGAATTCGACCTGTATTACATATTTAACCCTCCTATCAAAACTAGGACTTAATGTGCCTGATAAGGTAACTGAAATACTACTGCAAATACTTTAATTTCTCTCAATACTTTTACACGGATTACAAACATGGGTGATTTAGCATGTGATGAACTAATGTGTCAATACTGTAGCAGTCTGTGGAAAAGAGAGCATATACGCACTGCTGTCTGTCGGGAGAAGGTTTGCATGTGAGGCCGACAGGACCTTGGACACATAGATTTTCATGCAAATTGAGGCAACAGTGTTCATAAGCACAGAACACCACATATACACACACACACACAGTGCTGTCTGAACGCTAAAACAAATGTATGAATATATGGATGTAAAGAAAGTGGTCTGAAATAAAATTATATTTGTTGGAAGCATGTGCACGCACACTGATTTCAAGCAGTGAGGAATGTGTCCCTAAAAGAATGTCTGATACACTGTAGACATCACCGTACAGCATGTTGGCAAGATGGATTTCCTGCAGCCATGTGTTATGTACAAAACTCAAATCTTTGGGTAAAAATAGCTGTATGAAGAGAAGTTAAAAGTTGAAGGAAAGAAGGAAGAAAGCAAAACAGGAAGGAACAACAGACCATGAGCAGGAGGCAGAGAGTCCAGGACAGTAAACAGATGAACAAATCACAAGAGGACTGAATGAATAAGAACGTGTGATGAATGAATGAATGAATGAATGAAAAAACAAACATATGCAGGGTCTCTACAGCTTCAGTGACATTCATAAGCTGCCTGTGTGTTATTGCTGTGGATCTGTAGGTATGCTCTGTGAAGTCTATGTGTTCAGGATCCTGCTCAAGTATTTACAAATGAAACCCAAACAGTCAATGTGTTTTTTCTCCCAAAAGAAAATATATTAATTATACAGCTCTGCAATGAGCAACAGCGTCCTCATTTCTTTAATAAAATTAAATCCCGACATAACTATAACAATAATGCCTTTTAGTTTTTGCTTCTTGTCTGTTGCAATTGTACATCATGGTGTAATACAATTTCACAAAGTTTTTTTTTTTTCCTTTTTTTTTTTTTTCCGACATGCAAAACGTCTCTTCGAAACGACATTGTACCTAAACAAACACTGAAATTTCATTTCAGTTTCTCTAGGATCTCCATTTTCCATTTTTTACTCTTCGTTACACAACACTTTAGTTATTATATTTACATGGAAACAAAAAAACATGATGTAGTAAATGCAGGATAATTCCTATATGCGTTTATATGTATAGATTTCTAAGAGATGTATATAAATATATAATATTTATTTATACATGTATAAAGACTCAGTCTTCGTCGCTGGAATCGGAATCCTCGGATGACGAGGAGGAGCTGTCGGACTCGGAGGAGGATGACTCCGCCTTCGCCGAGCCTTCTGGACCACTGGTATCCTTCTTTTCGTCGGGCTCCTCCCCCTCATCGCTGTCTTTGTCCTCCGAGCGGCCGGGCTGCTGGGCCGTGGCTTCAGAGGCAGCAGGTTGCAGCGGTGGGGTTGGCTGAGTGTTTGCAGCTTGCGGCTGGTTGGCCACAGGCAGGTTAAGGCCTGGAGTAAGAAGCATCCCTGGGTAGAGCATACTAGAGAGGAGAAGGGGGTTGAGGGCCAGTGAGTGGCCTGAAGCAGAAGCACTTGTTTGATTTGAGTTGGTGGCCGTCGAGGTGGTGGCTTTGGAGCTTTGACCCTCTGTCCTTTCTGATTTGCCATCCGGAATCAAAGTCTGAGCCGACGCTTTGTGCGTGGCGGACTCTCCGCCGTTCTTCTTTTTTCCGTCCTCGTCGCCTGTCAAAGCTCCACCCGCCGCTTCCTGCGAGGGCTTTCCGAGGAGACCGCTCATCCCAAGGAGGTTCGGCAGGCCAGTCATTCCGGACAGCATCATTGGAAACATGGCAGCCATGTTGGTGGGGTCATGAGGCAGTCCCATTAGGCCAGTGGTGAGCTGGAGAGACTGGAGACTCTGGAGGTTGTGCTGAAGAGCTTGAAGACTAGGCAGGTCCAGCCCAGCGAGGAGGCCGTTGGATAGGAGTGGGTTGAGCCCCAGGGCAGCGTTGGCACTGGCACTGGCACTGGCCACGGTGGCTGCTTTAGCCAGAGCGTTTTTGGGGCGTCGACCTCGCCGGCTCACCTCTTCGGGAACGATGGGGCCAGTCAGGATACGGTCGAACATACTTTCAGGAAGGTAACCCTGAAAACACAAATGCATCTGTTATTATAACTAGGTATAACTAGGGGACTGGCCAATGAATCACACTCAAAATATGAGTAGACTGGCAGAGAGAAAGTTGTTTGTTGAAGAACTGTTGATCAGCACTTCCTGCAGACTGTGGTGTCTAACAACATTTTTTTAATTTAATTTTTTTATACGAAATCCAAAAAAATCCTACACTTTTCCCCAACTTTTAGGTGCAGGCCAATGCTGCTAATGTCTACTCCAACATGATTTTGTACAGCAGTTTCCATTTTATGACGGGTGGTCAGTGTCAAGATGTTTACTGTTTTACTGTTGTTCAGCAAATTTTTGGGGGCAAAATCCAGCCACTTTAATAGGAGTCCATGCAATCATGAATTTTGAGCGAGGGTGAAATATTTGCATCAGGTTGTAGGTTATGCATCAGGTTGAAGTTGGTCAAGCAAATTCACCACGTTGACCCACAGAAAGCTGCTTGGTTTTAAGGAATTGTGCTTCATATACTACACAATTGACAATGGACCTTTTGTAATGCACCTTTAATGTGCAATACCACCACCTACTATGTTGGAGTGTCAACCAGCTAAGTTCCTGGTCCTGGATTTTTCACGATATTATTGCTTATGTAGTACTAACCCGACATAAATATTTCATTTTTTTTTTTTTTAAATATTATTGTTAACGCCGAAACCATTATATTGTGACAACCCTCATTTCTGTAAATGCACTGTTTATTTGTAATAAAAAATGTTTCTCTTTTTACTCACAGACTGTTTAACAACGTCAGCCCACTCTGGTGGGACGCCATACTCTGGATTCTCTTGCAGAAACCGGCTTAAATCTTTCAGAGGAGGTGCAAACGCACCCCCAATCTGGAACAAAGAAAGAGGAAACAAGTATTACAATCAACACCCAGTAGAGCAAAGAAATGTGCCCACAAAGTCTATAACCATCATACACTCACCTTGCGAGCATTTCGCCTGTTGATAATCTGTACTCGCTCTTCTCCAGTCAGACTGTTGATGTCAATTTTGTTGGGGTTTCTGCAGCGATGTCTCTTCTGTTTTGGTCTGCCGTCTTGAAACTGCAGCTTGGTTGCACTCTGCAAAAGAAGTTATGATCAAAAACTTAAATACATGCATATTCTCACAGACAATTTTTTTTATTCTTTTTTACATCTGAAAGGATAACTGTTAAAAAAGAGGACATTTTTGGCCTATATTATGACATATATGTATTAAATGATTCAAAAAATCCACAGAATAATCGAGAATGTGATATTTACAGGGATAAAGGCTCCCACATCTGCCACGAAGCCCGGGTGCTCCTTCAGCCACTGGTCAAGATCTTTCCGTTTCGGAGCGTCCTCTCCAGCTAGTCGCGTCCCATCTTTGAGGCTGATGACGGGAACGCGGCTCTCCGTATCGATGGTATTGGGCCCCTGAGGTGTACTCAGACCAGGGGGAGCCGATGTACCTGCGACGCCACCACTCCAGCCAGCAGGAGCCTGCAAAAGTAGGTGGTGCCTTATTGATACTGAATTATGAGACCTTTTTCTTGCTTTCTAAATATAAAATAAAAATAAAAAAAAGAGGTCATAAGCGAGTCGAACCTGCTCTGGCATCACAGGAGGCTTGTTTCTGTTCATGAACAGCAAGTCCATCCCCTCCACATTCTTCCGCCGTCCTCTCCTCTTCTTCACTATGGGCTGTCCATCCATCACTCCATTCAGTCGCATTTGCTCTGGCAGTACTACAATACCACATGCATTTTTAGTGTCATCCAGTGTTGTAAATTGTGTACAGTGTTTACAGTACAGTATGGTTATATGTTACCTTGTGGATAGCTGTTCAGTGTTTTGGTGTAGTCCGCTAGGCTGGTATCAGATGCATTCTGTAACTCTTGTAGCCGGGCTAAGTACTGCTGTTGGGCGAGAGGTCCCTCCTCACCCTCCAGGGGGCGCTTCAGAGGCAGGCCTTGCTTCTGGAAGGTCAGTTTAAGGCTGCCCTCCTGCAGGACAAAAAACAAGGTTCAGAGGTTAAGGACACATAGGGCAGGGTCTTATGAAGCCTATGATACTGGTATGAGACCAGTGAAGGTCTACTGAATAAACAGTGTTTTGTTTTCCAGATAAAAATACTCATATGACAGGTTTTATAGAGGTAGTTTTAAACATAATTGTCTCTAGTGGGTTAAGGCAACACAGGAACACAGTAAAGTCAAAGGAGCTAGAGGTGATGTGTGTAATTTAAGCTCACCAACACTGAATTTTTTTTTTTTTTTTTTTCTTTCTATGCCAGCTTCTATGGCTATGTTAATGGCGAGAAACAGGTTTAGTTATTCAAAAATAATACTAAATAATATGTTTAAGATTATTTGTTTTCTAAAAACCTTAAAACTAAATTTGGATTTACTTGATTAAAAACCTTTTAAAAAGTTTCAACAAAATAAAACAAGTTCCTTAAAGGGGTAGAAGTAATACGGTCCAGTAAAATATGTTTAATGGACAGTGGATTCAGACTAGATGAACACTTTGGGTAGTTTTCTCCTGACAGTAAAAATTTAGTCTTGAGTGTCCTATCCAGCATTGTGTAAAAATGACTTGATCCCAGCAATTATTAAAAGGGAATACATTCCCAACATCTAGATTTATTTCACGTAATTTGCTGTTTAAGCGCTGGTCCCATTCCGACTGCCATTTATTTTTGGTGTATATATTTAAAGTTGGTTTCAGATCTGTGAAAGGTATAAAACATTTTACAGGTTCTGTAGATAATGCTTCTTTGACAGCATTGTCTGCTTGCTCATTACCAGAGACTCCTGAGTGGCCAGCAGAAAATAATATTAAAATGCTGCAATTCAACAGATGACAATTTAATTAAAATCTCCACAATTGTTAAGTGTTCAAATTTTACAGATTCCTAGAATCATGCTTCAAGGCATGATTTTGAATCGGATATTATTAAAAAATTCTGTTGTGAAGAAGTCTCAATGAATTTCAATGCTAATAATAGAGTCTTAGCCTCTGCAGTGAAAATTGAACTTTGGTCATGGATACGTATGAATATATTAGATTAAAAATACAAAAAAAAAAAAACTGTAATATTTTACAATCTTTTTTCAATCTTTTTTCTATTTTAATATATTTTATTTCCTGTGTTATTTTTAGCATCATTACTCCAGTTTTCAGTGTCACATGATCTTACAGAAATCATTCTAATATGCTGATTTGGTGCTCAATAATTATTATGATTATTATTAATGTTGAAAACAGTTGTGCTGCTTAATATTTTTGTGGAAACTGTGATACACTTTTTCAGGATTCTATGATGAATAAACAGCATTACAGCAGAACCCACACCATAGATGAAATATGCTGAATAAAAATGCCTAAATTCATCGTTTAGCCAAACTTCTTGTAGTACTGATATAAATTTCCCTTTTGCAAGTTGTGCAGAAATTACACACTTCACCTTTAAAGCAAAGGACAGAGGCTAAGACTGACTTTGTGCACTGGGTTTAGTTTAAATGAGCAAATGTTGCAGCTTTAGTGTAGCAGATTTGGGTCGATCCCAGTGAAAGTCAAAGGAATATACCATTGCTCTCCGGACAGATATAGAAAGCAAAATTCTGAGAACATAAACTGAAAATGAAACCAAAGCTGCAAAATTTTTAAAAGCAAAGTCAAACAAAAGGAAGAAACAAACAAACAAATACTGGAGGAAAAGGGGGAAGACCAAACAATAAAAACAAACAAAACATGCCAAGCACTGCAATGACACTGCAGATCGGCATTTGTGGGGGAAAACATAAAATAACATACGTTATTGATTTTGACTGAGAACTCCTTTTCTCTGTCTGCAACATGCTTCTTCACCTTTGAACCCTGAGGGGAAGCTGAGGGGTCTTCTGTTAGCGTAGTTGCGTTGTCCAGGAGTTTAGTGGTGTAGAAAGAAGTCACCGCATTGCCTTCATATGCACGACGAACCCCTGGCCATTTCCCCTTCAACACTGCCTGACATATACTGTCCAACCGGTTTATCATGACACGGTCCTGCAATGAGAAGACAGTATTATTACAAGGACATCACAAGTAAGGACTGTACTATAAGGTTGAACTGTAAGATTACAGTGAGGCAGAGAAAAACATCATGTTCTAAAGCAGACTAATGTTTATATAGGTTTATCACTTTTTAATCAATTAAATGATACTGTTCTTACAGTGGCAGAGCCAAAACTAAGATACGACACTGACAGAGTGAGACCAGAGTAGAGGAACTGCTGTTGGCCTGGGCTGCTCACCTTTGGCCAGTAGGAGGCAGCAAGCATATAGCCTCCCTGGAAAGGGTGGGGAGGGTTAGAGATACCATTGGTCACATGACTGTCCTGCATGTCATCTTGTGTAGTGTTGAGTGAGGCAACGCTGTCTTCGTCAAAGCCTTTAACACCAGGTACTGCTGACGCTACCGGAATGCAAACAGACCCATCAATGATATACAGGTCAAACACACTTTAAACATAAACTGCACTACGTACTGTATCCCACAATGCAATGCGCTCAAATTCCATTTCATGTGTTGTATACTATGCAGTACACTGGTACTCCAGTTGCCCGTTTTAACCCACAATGAATATATACATATTAAGTGAAGATATAAGCATTTCTCTCTCTTGAAGTAGTCACTGGGCATGCTGATGAATGCTTTCAAACCTCATGAGCCTCAGAACTGGACATTATGCATAAGTGAGCTGACTGGAGACCTAGATCTAGATCCTAGATCTCATCTCTAGAGCCTGAAACCTAATCACCGACACAAGACACAAAATGTGTTGTACAAGGACTGGACTAGTGTAGCACAACTCCAAGAAGCAAAGGGTTAGTTCACCCAAAAATGAAAATAATGTCTTTTATTACTCATCCTCATGTCGTTCTACACCCATAAGACCTTCGTTCATCTTCGGAACACAAATTAAGATATTTTTGATGAAATCCGATGGCACAGTGAGGCCTCTATTGCCAGCAATGTCACAGAACCTCTCAAGATCCAGAAAGGTACTCAAAACATATTTAAAACAGTTCATGTGAGTAAAGTGGTTCTATCTTAATATTATAAAGCGACAAGAATACTTTTTGTGCGCCATTTTTGGGTGAACTAACCCTTTAAACATGCTTTAGTTATTAGGAGTGTTGAAGTAGTCCTATAGTTACTACAGAGGCTGGGATACAACTTAAGTTTATTAGATAACTTACCGATCTTTGGTACCTCTTCACTGTCACTGTCTTCTGAAGATGAGGATGATGAGGATGATGAAGATGAGGAGCCCGAAGAACAGGAGGAAGACGAGGATGAGGAACTGGATCCTGACCGTGATGAAGACGAGGATGAGGAAGAAGATCTTGATGAAGAACTTGACGAAGAGCTGGACGAGGAGCCGTCCGAGTCCGATTCTGATCCCGACCCCCTCCTGGTCTCCCTGCGGCTCCGCTTACTCAGCTTCTTTTGTTTTCGAGTTACTGAGTTTGGCGTGAGTGGTTTTGTTCTGGCCGCCACCATCCGACTCTCGCTCTCTCCTGCTTTGTTGACATCATCTTTCTCGTCCACTCCTGAAGGTGTGGGTGGTCTGATAGAGGGCATCTCCATCTTGGGCCCTCCCTCTACATTCTCTTCCTCTCCCTCTGACATCAGCTCCTCCTTCATTTCAGTTTGGTTTAGGAGTGGTGAAGCAGAAGCCTCTTTAGCCTGAATGTGCTGAAGGGGGGTCGGGATATGACACTGTCCCAGCGAAAGCGTCTGATTCTGGGCTTGGGCTTGTGATACAGCTCCCTTGTTCTGGCTGTAGTTCCTCTGGGCCGCAATGAAGCAGAGCTCCGGATCACGGAGGATGTGGTAGTCTGTTCGGCTGACTCCGTGCTTGGCCGCCCCAAGAAGAAGATCTCGATCGTGGGATCCTGTTTCCCACCACACTGGAAGATCCGGTCCTGGCTGGCACAGTGCTAGACGCTCATAAAGCTGAGGGTGACGCAACACCTGTTCTCTTATCTTCCGCAGCAACTCCACGCGGTATAAGGTACGGGAAGCACGCTCCTCTGTGATCGGTTGAATAGCAAGAGTGGAGTCCACCATATCTGAGGGGAGAGAGGACACAAACTGATGATGAAAGAGTACAAGATAATACATTGGCAGACTGGCGGAAAATCAATGTGAGTGTGTGAGAATGTTTAGATGTTTGTGGCACTCACCTCCCTCTATGGCGGGTAGGCGGCAGACCCTCCTGCACATGGCAATAAAGGCACACAGGTACTTGTGTAGACTCTCGTCAGTTTTCTTGTGCAGTCGAGCCATTGCTCTGAACTTGGTCCAGTCAAAACGGCCCAAATCCGGATCAAACACTACCCCAAATGTCGAAACCACACGGTAGAAATCTGCCTCCTCCCTCCGCGTCCACCTATTAAGAAATGGAAAAAAATTATAAAGTTATTGTCCCACAAAAAATAATTTTTAGAAAAGATGATCAATTTTACAAAGATGTATGTTACAAATAAAGTTTCTTAAAAGGTACACCAAGTATTTATATTTATCTCTTTTTCAGCTTAAATGCAAATCATACATTTTTTGTATTAACTCAGATCATGCTAGGAGCCACCATCTTTATGTTAAATATAATTCTAGGCCACAATCTCAAGCAGGTTTACATAATTTTAAACTAATTTGTCAAGTGTTATTCATTTCTTTTTTAAATCAGAAAAAATAACTTCTACATCCTTAAGTTGAATTGAGGTTGGAATACAATACACGACTTTTAAAATCTGAACAGATTTTAAAATATTAAGCATCATACACTTGCTGAATTTGTTAGTGGGTACAGAAAAGAAAAAAGAAAAAACTGGACATCATACAGTAAATGACTGAGGATCACACACTACCAGACTTTCCAAACGTAAACTCACATAGAAACATGCTCCTTGTTGCTGGAGCCGCACAACATATTAAAAGAATATGTGTTCTAAAGCCTGCTCAAAATATCAAACATGTTTGATATCTTCTGACTGGATGGAATCAAAGTCTGACGCAAAAAAACTAACAAACAAACAAACAAAAAAAAAAAACGGCAGACACATCAGAGTCTGTGCCCATCATACACTACATAATTTTCTGCAGACTGGCTCTGACTTGAGGCAACTACTCCACCAGACTGCAAATCAGGGGGGTAAAAATCTAAGCAAAAGTTGTGTAGTGTATTCCAGCCTTAAGATAACTCACTATCACAATCTCTATTTTGCATTAATTTAATTAGTTGAAACACCGTTAGGAAGTTTAGTTAGTTGAATCAGAAAATGTTATGATATTAGAATGTTTTTTTAATGTTTACTAAAGCCTCTCACCGTTGTTGTCTTTCAATCTTAGCAGCAATTTTGGGATTGAGCGTATCGCTGATCGTTGGAGGCAGGGGGTAGAGGGCAGGGGTGACAGACTGCTGTGTCTGGTGGATCTGAAGTATCTGTCTGCTCTTGGTGAATCGTTGACATGCAGTGATCAGACGCCGCAGCCGGGCCGTCAGCGTGGAGGGTGAGGGCCAGTACACCCCTGAGCCAGCACCCAGAGACCCACCTCCACCATCTAATACAGACCCTCCTTCTGCATGAACACACAAACACACCACTGATGACTAAGGGTGTACTCACACTAGGCACGGTTGCCTTGAACCGAGCCAGAGCGCGATTGTCCCCCCTCCCCACTTCCCCCGCTGGCCTGCACTCATATTGCACTTAATGTACCGCCAAGCGGGCCAGGGACGGCTAAACGAACTGCGCCCGGGCACAGAACGGAGCGATCACACTTGTCAAACGAACCATGCTTTGGGGGTCAAACACGCTCGGGCACGGTTCAGAGCGCCTAGTGTGAGTACACCCTAACAATACCTTTTTCATTTATTTAGAAAAGGGAATGAGAAACACTATAGTTTGTCTGTACCTCCACCTGCATCACTGATGACCAGGTCTCCCGGGGAGGAAGCATCGTCCTGGAGGTAAAAGCACATGTTAAATCATAGTTTAACACTATAACACACATATAAAACACACTGAATGCGCTTTAAAATTCCTGAATTTAACTCAAATTTAGAATTAAAAAGAAATTAAATGAAAAGAAATTCATAACTGCTGTAAATACTACATTTAACAGTATGTTTCAGTATGAATTACTATACACACAATATGTGAGGTATTTCCAGAATCATTAGATGACATTTATAATACAGATAGAATTAAGCATTATATTGTATTATATTTAATATCCTGAATGCTCTTTTCAATATATTTTGTAAATCATATTCAAATATTTATGTCAATTGTTTATAACATCTGAAAACATTTTGTATGCTGTAATAAAATAAAAAAATAAAGTAAAAAAAAGTAAAAAAGAGAAAGCATGTCTAATCAGTTAGGGGAAAAAAGTATTATACATTATCAGGGAATGAATAGGCAGTTATTTAGTCACAAAACGTGTACGACAAATGAGACGCCTTTGTGATTATTGAATTGAGAATACATTCCTATTCGTGTCTTTCGAATTGAACATCCTGTGGGGGGGGCTGGTCTATTCAATTCAAATTCAAACTCATGATTTGCTCATCCCTGACATCCCTCACAATAGTTCATATTCTTTATGAGCTTGTGTGTGCGCTCGTGTGTGAAACAGTCTTATCAGGCCCAGTTCTCTCTCCACTTGTATACCTCCATATCGTCCTTCAGCAAAGCTGGAGCAGGCTTATACTCAGGGTCGTCCACATCCCTGCACACACAGATAACACACACACACACACACACACACACAAAAACAAACAAACATACACAGTTACAAACACCTCTGAGAGCTACCGCTGACAGAAACTGATAAAAGACTTCCTCTATCTGTATGAATGGAGCACATGTTTGTGTCTCTTACCCATCCATAAAGTCATTTCCTCTCTGTTCAGCAGCGATGGCCTTCTCGTCTGGCCGCCCAACCCTTTCTAAGAAACAGAGTGCTGGATCTGCACGAATAGTGTTGTACTTCTCATAACCTACAACACATACAGACAGCCATTAGTGTGTACCCACACATAAAGCCTTGAGCGCATCAGAGCTGATCAGACTTACCGTGCTTATACACTCCTAACAGCAGACATTTGTCCGAGAGCATGTCCCACCACAGAGCGGGCATCTCGGAATGATCTGGCTCAGGAACCCAGATATCTATCTCACTGAAAGATAGCAAAGAAAACATTTTATTCTACTGTTTTTTTATTTCATCTTTCTATTCTATTTTCTAAGTCTGATATAGTCATTCACAGAAAATGTTCCTCTGTGATGACATTTGAGATACATTGCTTATATACTGTACATATACAGAAAAAATCTTTATGGTATTGTATGTTGCTTTTGTTGCAGTTCGACAGCTCCAGTCCTGACTAGTTAAAAGAGCATTCTGGACTTTCTTCTTTTGTGTTCCACAAGGGTTTAAAATTGACATGAGGAGAGTAAATGATGACAGTTTGAATTTTTGGTGAACTGTTCCTTTAAATGCTGGTATTGTTATTAAGCACATACATTCTTGAAGTTTCTTTAACAGGACAGCAGAGGGCGCTTTAATGTTTATCTTACTGACCAAACTGGCTTAAACCGACTAATACTGGAGTAGTTCAAAGAGGACCGACAGTATTTATAATCCTAAAATCTAAAGGGATCTATGATACACAAGTGAAAGTCTTCTGAAACCTTGTACATTTTTAGATTTTGATCAATTTTAGATGGTTAAAGTGAAATACAAATTGTAAAAAAAAAAAAAAAAAAAAAAAAAAAAAAAATACTAATAACAATTCAGTTCAATTCTACTCCCATAAAAAGAAACTACTGGTACTGCTACTTCTACCAATTTTGGTATTACAAATGCAGAACACACTCCCCAGTTTTCATTTCCCAGACTAGTGAAGTAATAAGGGTCCATGGCAATGCTTACCTGGCATCTATCCCATCCAACACTTTTTGGCACTGTTCTCCAATCACCTCTTGTTTCAGATAGTACAGCATTCTGACCCTCAACAACACCCTACCGGACAGAGACACAGAGAGATTGAGATCAAAGTGTAAGCGCGCACACAAAAACCCACAACGAGTTCACCAGTAAATACAGAGCGTGTTCTATTATGCAGTTAAAATAATGCAAAACTGTCCACATCCCATCATGAGACTGTACAGTAAGCTGAGCATTACTGTACAGTCTCATACACAGTATTACTGCATGTTAGCGCCGTCTATAAAGAGCTTCCTTTGCTAAAATGTTCTATAACAGGAGACTTCGACAGGGAGTCTATAACACCTCAGGATTCATGGTGGCAACTGTTAGTGTAGCACTGAGTGAATATGAAACACATTAATGTTATCTGAACATTAAGGTTAAATTCTATGTTTTCCAATCAATTCTAAGACAGACTTTTGCCTTTATAAAATAAGAGGTTAATTATACTGGAGACAGGAAAAAAGTGAATGATGTATCTAATTCTATACACATAAATATACAAAATTATACAATATATTTTTTTGAAATAAATGTATAGCTTTATACCGCATGGATGCAATAAATTGATCAAAAGTGACAGTAAAGTCATTTATAATATTACAAAATATTTCTATTTCTAATAAATGCTGAACTTTCTATTCATCAAAAATAATAACAATAATGATAGAAATGGCTGCTGGACATTCAGCTTTGCTATCATCGAAATAAACTGCATTTTAAAATATATTAAAATAGAAAACAGGTATTATAAATTGTAATATTTAACAATGTTACTTTTATATTTTTCATAAAATGCAAGCCTTGGAGCGCAAGAGACTTAAAAAAAAGATTGTGTGTACAATCTGATGTAACATGCACTGCCATATGGCTGGTGTTAATGAGTGTTAAAGTGTTGACCAGAAGACATTTCTTTTTAATGCCAGTTGCTGTTTTTTTTGATAACATGAATGACAATGGCAGTGAATTTTGGCAATGTAAATGTTCAAAAGCCTTTATTTCAGGTGGACAATTCACCATCATTTAGTTTTTCAGCTTGACTTTTGAGAACTTTACATTCAAGCTTATTCATAAGTGTCCACATGATCACTGTGAAATGAGAGATAATTCATCCCCTCTCATTCTAAAACTCACACTTTCACCCTAACATTAGTGGCATTCCAGGCCTGTGGGAAACTGCAGATGCATGCAAAGCTGACAACTGTGTCCCAGGTCATCACTTGTGTGTGTGTGTGTATGTGTGTGTGTGTGTGAAACAGAACAGCTTACTAAACAATGGGGAACCTTCTCCAATGGCAGAAAGCCCTGAATGCAAAACCAGCCTTACAGTAATAAACACCCTCCACACACACATCCTGGTCCAGAACAGTCCAATTATCAGAGCACAATTGCACAACCTGATTTACAGCATGAAATTATGTACAGTGCACATGATGTACATCCTCTGCTTTCTAATTAATGTATTTATAAGCATTTGTGACAAACAAATGGAGAAAGAGTGGGAACTTAGCACAGCCAGCCAGATTCACCAGCAGTTTCGTTAATGACTTATTGCTGTTTGACAACTTAAGCATTAAGAACTGAAGAGCATGACCTGAAACAACCTCTCTTTTCCCACTCCCTAGGTGAAAAACCCCTAAACCAGTGTGTGAGCATCAGTGTGAGGTAAAATGGGAGATCCCCCTTTATCATTGCATTACACATTTCCTCCAGAGCAGCAGATATACATCTATTAAGGCGTTCACATGTAGACAAGTGGTTGAAAGTGGGCATTACTGTTGCTGGATAGCTTAACGTTATTGGTGAGCTGTACAACAAGCCATAACTTTTGAAAATCCGATCAGAAAAGGATCAATCAGACATGCCTACATTGCATTAACAACAGTTGTCAACAAAAACAGCAACTTTCATTAAAAACAAATGACTTCTGGTCGCTTTGTCATTGCACAATGCTGTACATGTTAACACCCATTAAATTGAGCCATATGACAGTGAATATTACATCAGATCGTTCACAGAAGCACATTTACAGTACTGTTCAAAAGATTTTTTTTAAATTAGTACTTTGTTTAGCAAGGATGTATTAAATCGAAACAAATTAAACAAATGCTGTTTGAACTTTCATCAGAGAATCCTGAAAAATATTAATCATGTTTTTCACAAAAATATTAGGCAGTGTTTTCAACACTGGTAATAATAGCAAAGTTAATTTCTTGAGCACCAAATCATCAATTATCTTATCAGTATCATTTCTGAAGGATCATTTGACACTGAAGACTACGCAATACTCACTTGTTGCAGTGGTGTTTCAAGTGTTTCTTGTACCCATCATCAGACAACATGTGTTCTGGGTTGTGTTTTCGGATCCACTCTGCCTTCTGGATGTCAAAAGAGCTTGACTGAGTCTTCATCTTCTTTCCCTTTCTGCCTCGCGGTACTGGAGTCGATAAACCTGCGCACATTCAGTCACATTCAAAACTGTAAATAACGTCACACGTGTTACAAACAGACAGAGATTATTCTCCTGACAAAAGCTAATTGAATTTATAACAATGCTTCAGTCCTCATACCCAAATGGTTCTGAAGTTCCTTGGTCCTGCCGTCCTCCGTGGGAGCGATTAGATCCCACATGAAGCTCTTGATTTTGTCATCTCCACGGTAATGCACGAGGCAGTATGCCAGGAGCGCCCTGCATATACACTCTACGTCACGCTCACTCAGCTGTCGCTTAAAGCGGCCATGAGCCAGGATGTCCTTCCAGCGGCCCCACCTATGACCACAAAAACAAATTCAGTGGTCCATCATTCCATCATCAGTGTGATGAACTCTGCCTGAGAAGAGTTTCACTTCCTATATTTACATATTTGGTATAAAGTGTATTGTGTAATGTATAACACCCACTGTAAACGTTTCTCTTTGTGAGCTTTGGTTAGAGGTGGCTGAAATGCCAGCCTGAATGAAGACGTTCTTGAGACTCCAGAGACACCAGCAGCTTCAAATATCTGTTTGCTGCTCAACAGTGGCTTTTTTATAGCGGTCCTTTTAATACAACTATTTTTTTTTTTTTTTTTTTGACAGAAACTTTCCTTAATAAGCCTTTATCTGACCGAGTTCTGCTGTGTTCTAAATCACTCACAAATCTTATGATAGTTCGATAATCTCCATTGAGTTTTCACACAGTATTAGTTGTTTTCATGCCTTTTGCATAACATTGCACCATTTCATGCTTTTCATCTTTCTTCCTCCCCATATTGCATGAGAACTGTGACTTGCTTAATAATGTGGAACAACCTCTTTAAGTAGGTTTTCCATTTACCTAAGAAGACCTGGCAAACTATTTAACAAACCTGTCTGAGATTGATACCAGTTACCTAAAAAGATATGGAGAAATAAAACAAACAAACACTTTCTTTGAAAAACTAAAATCTGAATGTTTATTGTACTGAAATCCTACTGATATGTCACTTGCATACAAATTTGGAACAGTGTATAAAGTACACTACCATTAAAAAGCTTGGGGTGAGTAAGATTTTTCTTTTAACAATTTAACTTTTATTTATAAAGAACATATTACATTTATCAAAAGTGACCGTAAAGTCATTTAAAATGTTACAAAATACTTCTATTTTTAAATAAATTATGTTATTTAAAACTTTCGATTAATCAAAGAATCCTGAAAAAAAAAAAAAAAAAAAAATTATTTTCATGGTTTCCACAAAAATATTAAGCAGCACAACTGTTTCCAACATTATTGATAGTTTCTTGACCAGGAACAAATTACATTTATATATATATATATATATATATATATATATATATATATAAAGAAGAAAAAAGGTTGTTTTAAATTATTACTGTTTTTACTGTATTTTTGATCAAATAAATGCAGCCTTGGTGAGCATATGGGACTTCTTTCAAAAACATTGAAAAAAAACTTACTGACTCCAAGAGTAAAGAGACCCCAACAGTAGTGTATACAGTTATTGTACAGCTATACACAATCACCAAAACCCATATCAATAGACCACTAGCCATCACTCACCCATACACCAACAGATTTTTCTCCACCCTGAAGCACTCTGTGCGGCCATAGCTGTTGAGGCGGTCATGTGGTCGGCGGAGTTTAGGTTTGTCGTCTCCGCTGCTCTCCCCTTCAGAGAGCTCGGCCAGCTCGTCCTTAGTGGCGCTGAACGGCCGGGTCTGTTTCCTGACCCGAGGGGTGTCGATCACCAGACTGTTCTGTAGCAAAACCACATCAAAAGACACAAGTGAAAACAGAACCACTGACCCACCTTTACAGAGAGCAGTGCTATGCATTTAAGTAACACCAACCGCATTCACTAAAACTGACTCTGCTTTCTCAAGTACAGCACTTACAACTAAAATACAAAAGAGCCCACAGAAAACATGATTGAGTTATTTCAGAAAGTACATTACATTAAACCCCAATCATGTTAGCCAGCCTCCTGTCATCTCTTACAGCAAAGCCTCTCTCCTCAAAACCTCATTTCTGGGGGTTTTCTCATTAGCCATTGATACTCAAAGCAGCTTTCCATAACTTGATTCTTTATTTTTTATTACACAGATGTCTAGGCAAACTGAAGTTCTCAAAGTAATCCTGGCACTAGAGAGTTTTTGCATACATACACACATACATTGACCTGATCAGCCTGGAGGATGTGGGCTCCTCTGCTCTACTGTGAAATGTTAAATTCATACGGAAGAGTTTGTGTATAACTTACTCTGCCATTGATTGTATCCATGTCAATCTCTGCTTTCTTGGCCCACTTGTCCCAGAAGTTGGGGTCATCCAGAGAGATGTCTGTTCTGTTCCCTGAAGCTACAAAACTGGCCTGTGCAAAAATAAATGAGAACATTATGTTAAAATTACCCTTGCAGTTGAAAAAAAAAAAAAACAGATATGGAAGGCATAAACACATATAAACACAAGAATTAAGGCTGCACAATATTGAAATAATATATATTTTTTTTGTGATAAATACTGTGATATGAAAAAAATATAAAAAATATAATATAATAATAATAAATATAAAATATTTTTTTTTAAATTATTCTAGAATGATTCAAATTTTAATTTTATAGTACAAATGTAAAATTACACTACCTATATGTCTTAATTTCTTCATTTTCAAATGTCATTTTCATTTTAATTTGTGCAACCTTAACATAAATGTTTTCTGAAAATTGCTTTTATAAAAGAAAGTAAGAAAACATTATGATCAATACTTTTAAACATATAAGAAATCAAAGACGAAAGAAGGAAGCTGACCTTGGCAAAGGTGGAGCCCCGACCCTCAGATTCAATAGTGATGGTCTTGGTTCTGCGTTGCAAGATTTGGTCAATGTCCTCTTCACAAAATTTAGCCCCCTCATCTTCCTCATCCATTATGGCACCATAAGCTCCACGCCGCAGAAGGTCCTCGATTTCCTTCTTAGAGAGCTGCTGTTGCATCTGCTATAAGTATGGAGAAGGAAAGAGAATGAGATCTATATCTGTCTAAACCATCCATCACGCAAATCTTTATGTAGAGAAACAAGGCTAGAGAAAAACTTGGTACACGGGTGAGGTTTGACGACTTACCCCTCCTCCTCCTATACTGTTGTCCCGTCCACTCATGCTCTGAAGCACTGCCTTATCCAATCCCAGCTTCAGACTGGCTCTATCAAACATCTCTCGCTCATACGAGTTACGTGTGATTAGTCGATATACTTTAACAGCTTTATTCTGACCAATCCTGTGGCAGCGAGCCTGAGCCTGTGGAACAAGCAAGGAAAAAAAAAGAAAGGTGAGCAAACAGAAACATCTACAAAGCGTTTTTATTATCAAGTGTGTGTGTGTATGTGTGTGTGTGTGTGTGTGTGTGTGTGTGTGTGTGTGTGTGTGTGTGTGTACCTGCAGGTCGTTCTGTGGGTTCCAGTCAGAGTCAAAGATGATACAGGTGTCGGCAGCTGTGAGGTTAATACCGAGCCCACCTGCTCGAGTACACAGCAGGAAGACAAATCGATCGGAGTCTGGTTTACTGAAACGGTCTATTGCTGCTTGACGGAGGTTCCCACGTACACGACCGTCTATCCGCTCATAGAGGTATCTGAAAAAGGTCGGTTTAACTTAGAAATTACAGATCAATGTACTATGAGCACTTCCACACAGTAGGTGTACAAACATCACACAATCATACACTAGCATTCAAAAGTTTGAGGATGGTAAAGTTTTTTTAATGTTTTTGAAATAAGTCTCTCGTCCTTAACCAAGGCTGCATTTATTTGGTCAAAAATATAGTAGAAACAGTAATATTGTGAAACATTATTACAATTTAAAATAACTGTTTTGTGTTTATAAAATGTAATTTATTCCTGTGATGGCAAAGCTGAATTTTCAGCATCATTACTCCAGTCTTCAGTGCCACATGATCCTTCAGAAATCAATATAATATGCCAATTTGCTGCTCAAGAATCATTTTTTATTATTAACAAATATTGACAACAATTGTGCTGCTTAATATTTCTGTGGAAACCGTGATATATTTTTTCAGGAATCCTTGTTGAATAGAAAGTTTAAAAGAACAGCAAATCTTCTGTAACATTATAAAATGTCTTTACTGTCATTTTTTATCAATTTAATGTTTTAAATCAATTTAATTAAAAATATTAATTTAAAACCAAAATTCACTGACCCAAACCTTTTGAAAGGTTGTATATACAGCACATATACACTACTATACATATTTGTATCAACACAGTCACATGATCCTATATATTTGAGTGTCATTGTTTTGTCTTTATTTAAGGAACTGAATGTGTTAACGGAATATTCCAGGTTTAATACAAGTTAAGCTAAAGGCATAATGTTTATCCAATAACAACGTTGCATCAGTACATCCCTAGCTCACTCCTAAAACTCTTTCCTATCCGTCATTGCCTTTTCACTCACTCTTTCTTTCATTCTTTCCACTCATGCCCTTTTATCTCTTCCTCTCTTTTTATTCACAGTAACCATCTCCTATTTTTCCCTGCTACTTCCTGCTTTCTCTGACCCACTTTGGGCAGAGCTGTGCCTCTGGGACTGTATGCCTGATGTGAGATCCCTGGAGTGTCTGTGTCCTGCTGCACCCTAGCTGCATCAGCCAACATAGACAACACTTTATTCACAAATGGCACACTGTACACAATGCTAGACTGTCAAAGACAAGCTGAGACAAGAGAAAAAAAATGGAAAGAATCCTTAGGAAAGAAACTAATCCTAGCCACTGCATAGAACTGTCACGTGACATCCGTAGTGCAAAGAGGTTCAACAGCAGAGAGCTCAGTATACAGGCCTAGCGAGATAAGGAACACGTGAACACAACTCAAACTGGGGTAAGCAAACTGTGGCATTGAACTCCTGCCAAAAAAGCAGATTAAGCTACTTGTTAAAACTGCACCCTGTAAGTATCTAAAACAAATACAGTAGAGCAGAACATCACAAAATATAATAAACCCCATGAACTGTGTGAACAACAAGAGAGCATAACGATTTTTTTGTGCTTTTAGGATTATGTAAACTTTCTGGGGTTTTTTTCATTCCCACCTTCTCTGGATGAGGTAGTCTTCCAGGATGTCCAGGCAGCGCACCATCTGAGAGAAGATGAGCACTTTGTGTCCACCAGCCTTCATCTTGGGGAGCAGCTTGTCAATGAGAACAAGTTTACCTGCCGACTGAATCATAGCCTGCAGGTGGAAATCTACTGCTGTGGGGCTGTACACCTCCCTGAAGTCCTCCAAGATCTTCTCCTCAGCCCCTGGAAGAAAAAGAGAGAGTGAGAGACTTCTTAGGACCTTGCCTAATGCAGGTGTGTTGGTTTTGACAAGATCTTAAGAGGTTTTATGCTAGACTGTCAAAGACAAGCTAAGTGAGGTTCTGTGTGGTTGTACCTTTGATGAGGTAGGGATGGTTGCAGCATTTCCGCAGTTCCATCATGGTGTTGAGCAGGTTAGGAACATTGGCTTGGCCAGCTCCTTTAGCAAGGAATGAGAAGTTCTTCTCTAGTATGGCGCGGTAGTATTTCTTCTGGATGTTGGTAAGCTCCACTTCGATGATGGTCTCCTCTTTAGGGGCCAACTTCTTCTCCACGTCTTCCTTAAGACGACGCAGCATCATCGGTTTCAGGATGGCCTGAAGTTTCTGGACCTACATGTGCACACATATACCAATGGAGCAGAGTTAAAATATACAGAACATACATATTAATTCAAACACAGTAATATATAAAGTATACACAAATGCAGCACCTGCTCCTCAGTCTTGAGGTCTCCAAATTCCTGCATGAAGGTGTTTTCAGAAGGGAAGCGGGTCGGCTCCAGGAAGTGCAGCAGACTAAAGAGTTCCTCTACAGTGTTTTGTAGGGGAGTGCCCGTCAACAACACCTTATGTTCCTAAGGGAAAAGAGGTGAACATATATATTAAGTTAAAAAAAAAAGTGAAAAAGAAGGATGACATTTGTCATAAGGTGTAAATATAGGTGTAATAACGTCTCATTTGTACCAGACTCATAAGTTTGAAGCCCTCCAGTAGCTTGCAGTTCTTATTTTTGAGTCGATGGGCTTCATCAATGATGACACAGCGCCAGTCTATTGCATTAAGTTCTGGACAGCCTCCCAAAATCATCTCAAATGTTGTAATGACTGCCTGAAACCGGTAAGCACCTCTTATCACACGACCCTGTAGGAGAGAAAGAGAGAGAGAATAAGTGCCTGCAAACATTTTCCACAGTTGTTTTTGTGCTCCCTGAGGTTTTGCATGGTACGCCATTATACAGTCATTAGGGGTAAGTGATATGACCAATATATCAGGGTATGGGTATTTTTATTTCATGGAAACGGTATATATCATGATTCAGTTATTTTTGCAGGAAATTCAACAAAACTGCATAATATATATGAACCATGTGGTTGTGCCTGTTTTTTTTAATCAAGCATTACAATATGGACATTCTCTGTGATACAATCTGCCAAATTCATAATTAAATTTAGATTGAAAAGGAATAAAATAACCATAATTGAGTTGTGGCTTGCTTTCCCCCCCTCCTCTATCCTTCTCTTTTACAAAACATGATACTAGAAGGTAACCAATTTGAAAGCCTTGAATTACAGTTAAGAGGTCTAGATCAATGTGGAGCTGGCCTTGATGTGTTTGTGTGTGAAATCTCACCTGCGCGTCTCTGAAGTACATCTCATACTGCTGAAGCATCTGTCTGCTGACCACACTGCCATGGTACACAATGACATTGAGGTGCGTCCAGGTTCTGAACTCTCTCTCCCAGTTGGCGATGGTAGAGAGAGGGGCGATAATGAGGAATGGCCCCTTTATCCCTGTGCGATAAATCTCATCCAGAAACGTGATAGACTGGATGGTCTTTCCCAGACCCATCTCATCCGCCAAAATACAGTTACGCCTGAAAATTGAGAAAGAGTTTTCTTTTTTATTTATTTTTTTACATTTTTGCTTTTTAATATTCCCACACACAAGATACAAGGCTAACAAGAGCAGTTTTCATGTTTTATAGGGACATTCCATAGACATAATGTTTTTTATACTGTACAAACTGTATATTCTATCCCTCAACCATCACAGAAAACTTTCTGCATTTTTCAGGACCAAAAAATGTCCCCACAAGGAGAGGATTTCAGATATTGGCATCTTTGTGGGGACATTTTGTCCCCATAATGTAGGATTTACCTGAACAACACACGCACACGGCATACAATAATAACAACAAGTTTCAGCACGTCCAAAATAAGGACATAACACAGAAAAGACTGGTAATTCAGCTAATATATTGGAGTAACTCTTAAATGACTTTCAAATTAGGTTTGTAAGTAACTGTTGTACAAAAGCATCAGCCAGAAGTCGTTGGAATTTTAAGTCATTTAATTCATTCATTACCCCACTGATGGTCTAAATGCTGTCTGAAGTCTGAATGAGAGGCTAGACTTCCACAACACTGCTATCTTGTCTATTTTATTTTTTTTTTTGACATATATGAGGAAAGTTAAAGAAAAATGATCTGTGTGTCAGTGCTGAGCTTCACTTACCTGTTGTACCAGTTGAAAAGAAGCCAGTTGACCCCCTCCAGCTGGTAATCCCTGAGACAGTTTCCATTACAATATTCTCGTGATTGCTCCCGCTTCTTCCAGTGACTTGCTGGAGGACGCTCCTAAAATAGAGACAGCATGAAAAATTCAGTAAACAGTATTTTAGCACCAAAAATTATGCACTATCCACCCACAATAGACTTTAACAAGGCGCTATCTGCTTTGCTAGACTAATTCGCCATACATATTTAAATACAGACACTGTTGTCCTTTTTAGCCCAAACATGTTTCATTTCTATATAAATTAAAGATGCTTATTATATGCTTCCTAAAAGGGAAGTTTGTATACAATTATTACAGTAATTCATCAAATGATAGAGAAGAGAGTTATAATCAGGCATGTATCCAGTTGAGCGCACTTCAAGCATGTTAAAGAGTTGTTTCAAGTCTCTGGAGTTTAGGGGTAATTACATTTAGGAAGAGGATTATATGGTAAATAAATAATTAAAATTGTATAATAATATAATACAAGATAAGATAGATAAGATTAGATTAAATAAGATAAGCGAAGATAAGAGAAGATATGAACAAGAGAGAGTTGGTCTCACCACTCTGTTGGTGTGTGGTTTTGCTGCCTGCAGCTTTTTGAACTCTTCAATCTTAGTCTGGTCTACATCTTCTTTCAGCTCCCATGTGCTGTCCTCATATGGCAATGAGCACCATTTCACCAGATAATACACCACCGGCTACACACACACACAAAAAGAAGGCTTTGAGATTTGCACAAAATGCCTGCCCTCATGAACAAACATGCATACAATTCACAAAGCAATCGCTACCTCTCCGGTGTCCTTGTCCTCACAGTATGAGACTTCGAGAACTCGGTCCACTTCTACATAGTCAGGATTAAATGGGTCCTCCTCAATCTTAAACACACATATACACACCATTAATAATTACACATAAATCCCCATGTGTAAACATGTCTCCCCAGTGATTATGACAGTCAGATGACTAAATGACATGGTATTTAACCTGCAAATCATCGAACAAAATATTTTTTAGTGAGACCACAGTGTTTGCTTAAGTTACAAACAAACACAGGCATTCTTACATCAGCAAAGAAGAGTGCTTTCTGCGCTTGTTTGATCTTGAAGCGCTTGATTTTCTGCTGGATCCTCTTGTCTTTCTCTAACTGCTGCTCCGTCGCCCACTCACAGTGAAGATACGAACTAGAACACACGCACGTTCACATAATTACTGAATGCTCCTTACACCATGTTAAATTATGTGTGTTCATCAACACAAGACAAAATTGCTCTCTGAGCTCTCTTCTGGCTATTAGCAAAATGAAAAACATAATCTTTTACAGCTTGAAAGCTAACAGAGAGAACTGGAAATGCTGACAAAAGCAATGCATAATTAACTTACTAGTTTTTGTATTTGACATAATACTCTTCAATTTCTACCATCACTCCAGGAGAAACCTGTTGAATGAAGAATAAAAAGAATATCACACACACACACACAAACACACAAACATGCATCTATTTATGTCTGAAATCACATTCAAAAGGCATCTAAACGTATCTTTAAATCCTATAGATCCCATTTACACCAAGTATTAATATCCATCTCAAATGATCCTATGACAAGTGGTCAGTGCTCATTTAGAGGTAGTTGAAAATGAATGTGATTACAATGCACCCACATCTAAGCGTATATGCAAACTTCACAGAACAAGTTTCAGTGACATAGATAACTAGCTTGGGATAAAAGCATTTTCTAAATTAACATATAGATCATGTAAAGCTCAAACATTAAAGTTAAAACAGATACATAACTAAAATAACTATGAGCATTCTGCTTGAAATGTCACATCTGAGGCAAGGTTAAAATTCTAGCATATTTCAGAACAACAGTGCACTGAAATTTCTGTAATTTTTACTTTTTATTTTTATCAACAGGCTGTGTGATGTACGCAGTCATAAAAAGAAAGACCCTCCCCTGACAAAATCTGATCACAACTTCTCATAGGAGATGCATTTGAGGCATATTACCATCATGTGTCATACCAGGTGCAAAAAGGGTCATTATTCCCCAAAATAAAACTGCGTGAGTTTCAAAGATGAAAAAGAAAAACACACTAAATAAAACAGATATAAAAGAGACTGTGGAACTCTTACCTCATTTTTCACTACACGAGATGCCATTATTTTATCAACCACAGCAGCATCTTCCTCAGTTGGGTTCTCCTTCAAACGAACATAACATGAAGATCAGTTTCTTTATACATATACTCAAACACACACAACTTCTCTCTCGCTCTCTCTCTCTCTCACACACATACACATACACACACACACACACACACACGAAAGAATGTCTTTACTCCTGCTAAACATATCAAATTATTATATTCAAGATCAGAGAACTGCTTGAGAATGCTGAGAATGCATGAGAAACAAGTCTGTGTGCTGCTAACTGTGCTAACTGTTCTCACCACAAACAGTTGCACTGCAGGTTGTTTGTGAGCGTTGGGATTGCTCTTCTTGGCTTTGACGATGACCTTCATTTCTTCATCAGACAGTCGAGCCTCACCATCATCCTCATACTTCTTCCTCTTGACCTTCCGGTTTGAACGCCGCTTCTGTAAACACACACACACACACACACACACACAAGTGAGTGGGGTTTCAAGTGTATGTTTGGATATTTTTCTCAGTGATATAGACATTTCCGTTAAAAATTTTGGGGTTGGTGATATTCATGTTTTGAAATACTCACCAAGCTCACCAAGGCTGCATTTATTTAACCAAAAATACAGTAAAACAGTACTGTGAAATATTATTACAATTTATAAAATAACTCTTTTCTATCTAAATATATTTTAAAATGCAATTTATTCTTGTGATGGCGAAGCTGAATTTTCTGAATTGTCTTCAGTGTCACATGATCCTTCAGAAATCATTCAAATATGCTGATTTGTTGTTTAAGAAACATTTCCCATTATTTTGAATGTAATTAATTGTGATGCTTAATATTTTTGATGAAACTGATACTTTTTTTTTTTTTCTTGATGAATAAAACGTTTAAAATCCTAACCCTAACCCTATACACACACACACACACACATACGCACACACACACAAAAGATGACAGTTATAAATTTACCCCAGGAGACTTATTGCGATCTTGTAATTTTTTTATTTTATTTTTTTTGGTAAAAAAGAAGAGAAGAACCCCTGCGCATGCACAATTTTATTTTTCGCTCAGCGAATCAGCGATGGCCATCAGGGGCCCTTTAATAAATTAGTACAGAGCAGTGAGAGAGAGAGAGAGAGTGAGTGTGTATGTCCTCCCAAATATAACACGACCTAAATGTGTTAAAGTAAATGGAGAGGATGAGAATATCTCAGGATGACCAAATAAAGAGCCACCCGCTCTGCCACAAGACCCCAGTGTTTCCCAAAATGCACATGGCTGTGGCTTTAACTCCAACAGGCTAACGGAGTCATCAAAAGCATACTGCTTTAATTAACACAGGGGGTATTTAAAGAGGATAATTATATCTGGAATGGTGGTGGGGTATATCATGGGTGAGGAGAATGAAAGGTTAGTCATTTCAGAAGAAAGGTAAGTATGTATGGTAAGTAATAAGTATGGCAATCATCTTAGGCTCTCTCGCTCTTGTACTGAACATACATATGCTGCAGGAAGCACCACTGCATTATGCAATTTAAAGGAAGTTCAGCAACAATGTGCATGTTTTGTGCTACCTGCCCCAGAAATTATCATTTAAAAATCCTTTTCTTGTTAGATGTTTACATAAAACAGCATAAAAGTGTCATCAATTGTATCAAGAATAGAAACAAATCCAAAGCTCACCGAATCGTCATCTTTAGAGGATCGTCGAGTTGGTCTGTCATCATCAGACAGCTCATCTGAGGAATCGGTCTTCTTTCTCTTCTTCTTTCCGAACTTTATAACGATTTTCCTGTAAAGGGGAGAACACATGAAGAGACTTGTTTTAACACTGTTTACCCACTGGAATTCAATCAGAAGAAATCAATATTTCATGGAAACCCACAAAATGGCCGCTTTGTTGACTGTATCAATCCATGAAAAAGATTTGAGGCACTTATATACTAGTGTATATTATATGATATTCCTTCACAAAGGTTCCCTTCCACAAAGTGGTTAGCGAAGTTCACTTTGAGGAAGCTATTTTGCCATTTGTAATCATATGACTCTGGATGGCAATGCCTCTGCATTTATTCTGAAACCTGAAGTAATCTACAGTATGTTTCCAAGAAGCTGTAAAACTGTAAAGTCACCTTTTCATATGGTCACAAATAAAACACACATAACAAACACACATAAGGACTGGTACCATAAACACACACTTTAGTCTCTCTCATTGTTGTTATTATTAACTAAAACATTTTTCAGTATAAAGCTTAAAAATAAAATCAAAATATTAGATACATTTAAAATTAAAATGTTGCCTTGGCAACTAAATGCATTAAGTTTATGTGCTAAAATGACAAACTGAAATAAAAATAAATTTATACTATACAGAAATATTGCAGAAAACTAATAAAAATGCCAAAAGAACATAAAATTACTTAAACTAAAATGAAAACTGAAAATATAAAAATAAAAGGTAATTACAAATATTAATAAATACTATAATAGAATATAAATATTACTGAACACTGGTCTTTCTTAACTCCATTGTAAATGTCATGTATCAAAACCAAAACTATAGCAATTTTTTCAGTGCATACGTCAAAGTTTGTACAGTAGTGTTGGGCAGTACGACCAAAAATCTGTATCACTGTATTTCACAGAATATAACTGTATTTATTTATTTTCATGACTGGACCTTTATATAGGATTATTGTGGCTTATTTTACTGTCAGGTGTACATAGAATATAAAAACATTGTATGGTCAAATACAAAAAAAAAAAAAAAAAGTTAAATCAAATTCCATTTATAAAACTAACCATTTAGCTTACCTTTTAAAATGTAATCAAATGAAAATTTTAATTATCCTTAAAAAATAACTTAATAAATTGTATTATTATTACTACTACTACTTTAAGAAGCACATTCTACTGTGCAATTGTAATATATTTATTTCATAATTTCTATAAGTTACACCATCTTTTGGCAGGTTGTAATGAAGACCTTTGAGTTTCTGTAGTTTAATCATATGAAACCCTCATTAAGTGAACTTGGAGCAGCTCTGCATATGAAGTTAATGTTTTCATGTCCTCATGTAGTGAGACGGCAGATGCTGAAAACACCCAGCATGTTTGACAAAACCATGGCGCTCATTCACACAGAGATGCAGAACATGCAGACTTCAGATTTCAATAGCAGTCTTTTTGAGCTTTAATATTTACAGACACTAGTCCATATCGTGATTTGATTCAATGTAAAGCGCTACTTTTGATTTATTAATCCAAAAATTCTGTGACTTTCCACTTTATACAGTAAGTTCAGTTTGTGAATAGATTCCGTCCACGCTTCCTGCATTGTGTAAATAATACGGCTCTACATGGTATTTGCCATGTTAAAGAGAGTTAGTTGTGCACTGCAGTCCCACCAGGATTTCGCAGGAATTTTCTTTTTTCCTGATTTTTGTGGCCTAAATGACTGAATTTGAATATATATATATATATATATATATATATATATATATATATATATATACACACTTTACACATTTTGTGTATTCTTCAAAAGTACTGTTATGTTTAAAGTAAACACGTTTAAAAGTTCAAAGTGCAAAAGAACACAACTATAAAGTTCAATAATAAAGAATCAGAACATTTTCAGATATCTTTTTTGGCATGTTTTAGTCCAGATTAAAAACGTGTAAGTGAAAACAAATGTCTTTGGTGTTGTTTGATAAACACCATAGCGAATACAAAAATCTAATCTGCAATTTGAAAACATGTAAATACGTTTTGTAACTGGTTTGACTTCCTTTCTCCATTACAGGGGGTTTCAGAAACACGGCGCGTCTCAATCAGCTCCCTGGTTCAGTAGTCAGGGCAATGAGGACGCTGTCATGTCACTGGAAATGGAGTCATCAGTGTCCCACATGTGATGTGAGCCCTTTACTGTCCTTACCAGTGCCTGAATTTGTGTACGCGATATACTGATTCACAAGCTAGGAAGCTAGGGAGCTGATTGAGATGCACCCAAGGAAAGTGTTTACAGGGGTAACCATGGAAACTGCTGAATCACTGCTGTTCCATAAGCGCCACATACTGTCAGATGCTGCGTCCCAATTTGCCTACTTATACCAAAGACTATAGAATAACACAAGACGCATCACTCGTATTGTTTTGAATGGGAGAAAGTGCAACGAGCAATATGGCGGAATAAGTCCCGCCTTCTAAATAAGAGCCAATCGCTGATTGGTAAAGTCATCACTGCAGCGGCTGTTAGAAGCTCTGGTTCCTATAGAAACAGTCAGACGCGTGCCTCTGAAATGAGGCACAAGAGATGCGCATTTAGGACTGCACATGCACATTAGCTTAATCCAGCTTGAAAAAATTTTTTTGTCATGATTTGAGCGTTTAGAAACAAAATTAATGAGACAGTTGTTGTCGGATTTCATTGGTGATTTCAAATCTGAAATTTAATCGAAAGCTTGGCAAACAGCTTTGGAGAATTTGATGTTTCCACATTCAAAGCGATAGGAGCTGCACTTGTATACCCGAGAGGCGTTTCAAAGATGGCTGCCGAGTGAAATGACTTGTCTTAAAGGGACTTTGCTTATACTACAACCTAAAAGTATGTGTTCTTTTTGTGAAGAAAAAGTACATACTTTTGAGTGTGTCGCACAACAGTAGGCAAGCTTTGGGAAATACTACTTTATCATAATTGCGTCTTTAACAGACAGCTCTGTTGCTTTGTTACTCGCATCCTATCACCATTTAAACTGCGTTGTCAATCATCTTGTCACAGTTAAAATCCTCCACATTCAATTTAATTTCCCGCCAAACGTATCACTACAAAAGTTCACAATGCTGTTGCAGATTAAATATAATGTGGATAACATTGAATAAATATATTTTTTCATCAGGTTAGATACTGATAATTAATCACTCAAACCCCTTTTATCTGAACTTCTCTACTTAACCGTTTGTCTCACACATCTGCAGTGTTCGTGTTTGTAGTTCTAATCAAATCCTCGTCCAACGGGCAATGGGTTGTGGGCAGTCTTAGCCATTAGAGTGTGCACGGATCTGCACTTTGGATTCTATCCGGAAAAAGTAGACCATCTGGGTATCTTTGGAATACTCATTTCAACATACTACGATTTGTGACATACTAATTCTAATTTTGAATACTGTTTATAGTGTAGAATGCGATAGAATGCAAATTGTTAATAAACTGAACCGGTTGATGGAAAAGATCAGAGCGTGAGAGTTTAGGTGTGTGTGTGTGTGTGTGAGAGAGAGAGAGAGCATGCGGGCTTACAGTGGGAGCAGGATTGTGATGGTTAGGTTTAGCGATCGATTCTAAGTGGGCTTATGCTTGTTGCGATGACGTCTAGGCCCAAAATCTGCGGCAATGTAGAAAAATTGCAAGCTCCTCCGAATATTGAGGAGTCTGTTCGATTGTGTGTTAAATTTGGCGATCGCAGAATGGTGAAATCCTGGAAGGACTGGTTGTGTGTGTTATTTATTGTGGTGTTATAAAGTCATAACCATTAGTAAGAAGGGTATGCAGTTAATAGAGGTCCCGTTTCAACACTCGACTTAGCGCTCTTCATGGCCATTGAAAAGACACTTTCAGCTACGCACTGGTAATGCCAGAATTAAAAACAAAACAAAAACAAAATATTGTACACGAAATTAAAAGCGGTATACCGCCCAGCACTATTGTACAGAATTCAATCTCTTATGCTGGACACTAAAAACGGTCACACATTTGCAGTCTCTCCTCAGTGATGGGCACACAGCCCTGATCAAAAAGGAAATGATTCTGAGGACATCAGCTCTTGTTCTCATTCTGGGTCCTCCTCTTTGGATGATGTTACACTTCACTAGTCTCTGGGACAACGTGACTTCCTGGTTGCCTAGCGACCTGATCAGAGTGAAGCTGGCGGCGTGGGTGGAAGCAGTAATGTTGTATCCTGTGAGTGACACACAAGCTCCACTCAGCAGCCGTGAAATGAGACTGAGAGCTGGTCTTCTATGAGTGTATGTATATGGACAGAGCATGTGAAAGCCTGAGGTAATAAACTAAACATCTTTCTTTTGCTCTCCTCTGTCAAGGGACCCAAAAATACAGGTGCATTAGGGTTGCACGGTATACCAGTACTACGGTAGTATCGTCAATACGGTAGTACCGTAAGGAATGTTGTATGTGCTGGAGGTGCACTAATTAAAACGTTGCAAAAACATTACAAGAAAGTTGTTTTGAGTGCCGTTGTCTTTCTGCTGTGCCCTGAGTAGTAAATGCTGTCTAGAATTAGCACCTTATTGAGTATTTCCAGATGCTTTGCAATGAGATAAAGTTGCACTTGCACGTCGTTGTTCGCGCTGCAGTTTTTAAAAATAGCAGCTCAAGCATCAGTTAATCAACATCATATCTTCATATAAGATTGTATTCTCAGTTTTTCTGTTGCTCCTTTGACCACTTCTGGTTCTGGAACAGGTATAATAGTTTGTTTGCTTTGCAAAGACGATTCAGACAAATGCAATTCCATTCATTAAAATAGCGGCATTTGGTTCTTCTTCTATTAACATTATAAATGAATATGTTCTAATACATACTGCTCTCCAGTCAGGTTTGGAAATTTCAAGATATGCAGGTAAACGTGACACGAGACACAAGCTAAAGTGCTGTTTTTCTTTTGTTTCTTAATGAATCTGTGTTTTTGAACAAATCTAACGAATCACTGATTTCTACTGGCGGCTTTAGTTTCCCATCTAAAAGTAGGCCTATTATTTCATTTTTTTCCAACATTTTATATTATTTATTTACATTACATAACATTATTTATTAAATTGTAATTGCAGTGCAAATGCTTCTGTACTATTGTGCAGTGCTAAGATTAATTTTGTTTACACTTATTTCATTTAATTGGTAACAATAGCCATTTATTCATTCTCATTAATAAAGTAAATCTGGTCTGTTTCTATTTACATCTATATATTTATGAAAGTTTGGTTCATTTTGTATATTTGAATTATAAATTAACACAATACTGCATGGTATCGTGATACTTATATCGTATAGTATCGTAGGATATTTTTATGGTATTGTGACAACCCTATGTGCATACAGGGTCCCAAAAATCATATATATATATATATATATATATATATATATATTATTTTCCATAAGACAAAGCCATTATTTAGCTGTATGTACTAGCCATATTTATCCCCCTCCCTTTACATTTTTATGTTGGTGAAAAGAAAAAGGTATCATTACATGGAGCTCTGGAGTAACAAAATAAGAAAATAAGAAAGGCTAAAGATCTGAATGCAAAGGTAAAAGATATCCACAATCACTAATTCTCCAGCAGAGTGTTTGTCCTCTGTCATTTGATTCACAAACCTCAGCCAGAGTCAGACTGTCATTCTTACATTGCATTCTTATCATTCTTACATGTACACCAGATATTGCATTACAATTCCTGAAAAAAGACACCAGTTACCAGGCCACTATGGTCAACATTTCATTTCATTTCATTTCAGAAAAGAAAAAGTTTATTTCATAAAAATAGTTTAAACGTTTTACTCCATCATTTGATTCATCATTTCACATTAATAAATCTCCAATGTATCAAAATGCTTTACCAAAACCAACAACACAAATCCTAGTTGGTCAGCACTGGTTTACAATAATAGCCATCTTTCTCTTAAAGGAACTTAGAATTTAAATCACCTGTTATTTTAATGCCTGTACTTTGTTACATTACAAACCTAAGCACTCTGAAAATATCTTTATTACAGCTCAAAGTCAACTCCCCAACAAACAAAAACAACATCACACTCACACTCACTCACATGTCTGGTTCACCATCCTTGCAGGGACTCTCCATAGACCTAATAGTTTTTATACTGTACAAACTGTGTTCCTAACCCTACCCCTAAACCTACCCATCACAGAAAACTTTCTGCATTTTTACATTTTCAAAAAAAAAAAAAAATTACTATATTTATTAATCCATTTCCCCATGGCTGGTCCCCACAATGTAATATAAACCTGTACACACACTCAACACACTCAACACACTCAACACACTCAACACACTCAACACACTCAACACACTCAACACACTCAACACACTCAACACACTCAACACACTCAACACACTGATGATAAAAGGTAAATATAATGAATTTTTATCGACTGTAGTAGCTATTGCATGTTTGACAACTGGGTGGTTTGGTAAGTCATAAAAAAACATGGAGATTTGTGTTTCTCTCTTATTTCTTATGATGTATCAATATTTAAAATTAGAAGCAAACACATATACATGCATGCATACCTTCTAGACAGATGAGAGCAAAAGGTCTTTGGCAGCAAAAGCAGAAGGCTGCATTAATATTTCAGGGTTGTAACCTAGGCTACATATACGCACACGCTTATTCTTTTCCCTAAAAGCTCCTAGCTCCTACCAACACATGGTTACACAAACATATACATAAAAGGAGTTTAAAATAATTGTGCCTGAAAAAGATCCTTTTTCATCTCTTACTTCCTTCTTTCAATATATGTATAATGTAAACACCAGTATCTGTTTATCTCCACCACATTAGCATGTGTCACGAAACAGCTAGTCTCCTTACATCACAATTCATTTGCAATGAATCACAATATCATAATTGGATTAAAACTGCACTGAACGTGTAAAAGAAGTTTCAATCTGTCTTGCATGGTTCGCTTCTTTCTTCATTGAATGAATGAACACATGGTCATGGATATAGGGCTGGGCGATATGGCCCAAAAATAATATATATATATATATATATAAAATATCTCAATAAAAGTACTGATGCAATAGCATGAGGGGGAAAAAAATTCCAATATATGACTGTATATCAACATAACCTGGCAGACTGTACTGCTATAAATATGGGTGTGTGAATGACTGCAGTCTCTCCTTAAGAGTCTGAGATCACATGGTCTGCTTTAATGGCAGTAGTGTGCAGTTTGGTGCAAAGCGGGTCAGTAGGTTTCTGGCTTTGCTCTCCACCTCAGGCTCAAAGACACTAATTCTGCTATTTATGAAAGCATGATCTAAGACCCACCTCTGCCTCCATGTCTCCAAAGTGATTTGAGAATAAATATCCAGCATCCAGTTGGTACAAATTACTTCAGTTAAGAAAACCCATAGTAGTAACAGTTAACTTTATTCTCACTAAGGGTTTTCCTGATTTAAGTGGTTGATTGAAACTGTCTGTATATATATATATATATATATATATATATATATATTATTATATTATATTATATTATATTATATTATATTATATTATATATATAATATATATATATATATATATAATAAAAAAAAGCTGTTTGTGAGTGCATCACATATTCGTACTCAAGTTTGTGTATTTTTGCTAGCTTTACTATAGCCTCATATAAGCCTAATTCAATCTGTTAATCATATAAAGCGATCGAGTCTCTTCAGAAAATTTGGACTAAACCACTCAATTCATATGGTTTAGTTTTACGATCTCTTTATGAACTTTTTGAAGCGTCACAGTTTCAGTTGCATATCGGTCTAGAGGGACAGAAAGCTCTCAGATTTCATCAAAAAGATGCATTTGTGTTGGAAAAAAAAAAAAAAAAGGACAAAAAAAAAAATCACTCACTGCTATTTAGTAGATTTAGTAGGATTAATCTATTTAATTTATACAGTGAAGACTATGCAATTCATGATACTTTTTCATCTCATTTTTTTTTTTATACTTAAATACACTGTTGTTAAGAATAGCTAAATAACCCAATTGGGTCTACCATTGGGTCTATTTGAAGCCTTCTATTTATCATGTAGAATTATTTATTTCAGTGATTAGTATAGGCCAATGCTGCTTCCAGTGATCGTTAATCGGTGATCTGCCCTAAAAACCCTGATTGGGGCACCCATAACCTGAACCTTTGTTCAGTTGTATTTATTTGTGCTATTGCTAATTTGTTTATTTGTTCTTATTTTATTACGGTTTACTTGTCTTTAATGATGTTTGAAATTTATATTAGTTAGTCCAGTTGTTTTTGCTGTGGTATTTTTGTTAAAACCATATTAAAAAGTCTTTAGGCTTTTTTTTTTTTTTTTTTTTGTAGGCTGCTGATTTTTGTTCATGGAAATTAGCTGCAACAAACAAAAAGTTTTGCCAGAAGACACAGAATAAATATGTTTGATATAAACATTTGACAATGTATTTACCTTACTGGAACTGAAACTGGGAATCTATAAGAATTGGAATTAAGCAGAATCAGAACCACTAAAATTCAAACGCTAATATATAAATATATTGATAATAAATGTTAACAATTTGCTATGGAAGTAGAATACTATACCAAAGGCTTGCGTAGCACAGATTTTAGCAGAACTATTTAGACAGTAGTCCTTTGAAAATTATTTTTTCCAGTAGAAGTTTTAACCATGATATGTTGGTTCACTTTTTTTTTTTTTTCCCAGAGATTACATATTTTTATTTAATTTTTTTCTTGGTGAGGTTTTGTTGTCATAAAAAGTGCAGGTCGTCACACCAAACCTTTAATGTTAGAGAGATTTAGAATAATTTTCTAGAAAATGTAAAAATACCTGCACAATGTTGTAACTTGCTAAATTAATTCTTAATTTTCGTATGGTCAAGTCACTACATACAACATAACACTTAACCCTTAATAAATGCCACTCACTTGGAAACAGAATAATGCTATATGACAACATCCTGTTCACACTTAAGCTGCAAAACAAGCTCAATAAAATCTTGCCAAACCAGACTGGTAACTTTGAGTACTTAACAAGTAGAAGAAGAGTAGTCTATTAGCAATTCAATACGTAAACCTGCCCATCTCTTTTTTGGAGTATCTGCAAACCGGCCATCAAAATCTGCTTACTTCTGCCAGGCGTGCTAAATAATGTAATTTATACAACAGAGGTGACCGAGTCGAGAAATTCTGTTAAACAAGCAAAGAAATTACCCAGTGAGGGGTTGAGTCTGAACATACACATGTCCTGTTTGTCTTGCCTTTACTGCTGAAGTATTTGGGTCAGTCAGACTGTTAATCCATTAAGCACGATGAACAAGTCACAGAAGAAATTCAAAATACCACTTTTACAAGCACAGTGGGAATGTTAAAGATTTTCATGCTAGCTTCGTAATCTCAGCAATGGACCATAATGAAGCATGTAGCCGTCCTAAGAACAAAGCATCTAGACTGAACCTTAAAGCTGGAAAAGCCAAACAATATTTTGGACAAAGTTTGCAGAGGCATAGTAATCACATAATGCACATGACCTAGAAATATCATGTCACGTTCTTCTATTCAGTCCTTCATTAATGCAGATCAGATGACATCATGATGTCATAAACCACTGCATATTCTGTTCAGCCGTATGATCTATTCATACACCTCCAGAAGAGGCTGTCTGTGTGAGCACTGCTGTTACACGTGAGGTACATTTTGTAAAGGAATCATTAATCACGACAAAAATGGGAGAACAGCAGTTTGTATGTTTAGCGCATGTCTGTGGGTTACAAAACAAGAAGCAAATTTTTCATTCAACCTTCAAATTAGGGATTTTCAAACTGGGACACGGGTACCCCCTTAGGGGACATCAAAGGGGTATAACAGGGTCCAATGGAAAAAAAATTAAATAAAAAAAAAGTAAAAGTTTTTGACCAATATTTGTGCCTTACAACATGAATACCAATTATTTACTTTTTAAAAAAACATAATAATTTAACTTTATAATATACACTTACATTTTTTTGTTTTGTTTTTTTTGCAGACAGTATGAATAAGTTTTACAATATATGTATTCCTTTATATTTTATAAAGGGGTTGCTTTGCATCATATTTGGGGTCTTTGGCATTAACAATTTTAAAATTCCTGCCTCAGATAACTTGTGATTGCTGATTAATGATATAATAAAAACTGGTTCTGGATCAGACTCCATCTCTACTGATCTCAGTTTCTTCATGCTAGTTAACAAAAGTCTTAAAATATTTAAAAATGGCCCTTATATTAATCTTTAGTCGTCAAATTCCCAACATATCTCGGGAGAACTGCTAGGGCAGCGTTTCTCAAATTGCATGCAGTTTAGGGATATTAAAAGGGGTTCAAAAAAAATTTTGCTAATAGGTTCTGTAACTGGTTAAAGATGTGGTTAAAAAGTGCACACTCCATGCATGCTCTGAGCTTCTAGGTCCAAAAACTTGCTAACAGCTAAAGGCATGACATTAAAAGAAAATATATCTGTAAACATCTAATAAAATGTTGACACTTTTGTTAGACTAAAAGTTTCTTGAACTAACAGAGTTACAATTTTACAGAGCATTTTGCTGCGCTTGCCATCTTTGCAGTACTAGAATTGTGTACCCGCCAGTGACTATTGCTGGGTTTCCAGCAAAAGTTGTGCTCAAGAAAACTTGACAGGAAACACTTGATATGCGCATAAACTCAACATCTGCATACAAGTTTATGTGGTAGCCTGAGGTGGATTTTTTCTAGTTTTGCACAAGTCGAAGGGCGCATTAAAGTGAAAGAAATGGCTGACATGCCAATGTTGGGTTTTGACGATTTAGGCATGTTTTCACACTTTCTCACAACAGGGCAATGGAAGAGTAAATGTTTTGAATTACCTTTAGTCAAGAGATGCCCAAACCAGGGCCTGTGGGCCAGAGTTGGCCCCTGATGACCTTTGACTTGGGCCGCTATATCACTGAAGCATATCTTTCATATTTCTAATTTTCCTTTTTGTTTGAACACTTTTTGTTTCATTTTTTCATTGAAATACAGAGAATATAAGTAAATTTGATTTAAAAAAATCTTAATTTGAATATAATATAGTTAGGATATATTATAGGATATAATGAAATATTTGCTTTTTGGCCTTTCATAGTAAAAAGTTCAACGGTCTCCGCTTTAGCTGAATGTTAACAAATGCTCTTAAAAATTAGAAACATCAATGCCCTTTACTCTTAACTATATTCACAATATTGCACAGCCTCTCATACCTTAGTGCTTAATTAAACCTCTACTTCAAGCTAACAGCATTTAACATGACATTCAATGCTCCTCACGCTCTGATGATACGGAGCTGCATCTTTAAGAGAGCTTGAATCTCATCTGTTTTAGACTTGACACACAAAAACAAGTTAAGACCACATCTGTAAGCAGTAAAATGTCAGAGTGGTCTTACCCAATTTTAGCCTTTTGCTTGGGCTTGGATGACGACACAATCCGGGCCTTCTTGGAACTCTTATCCTTGCCTCTGGACTTGGAGGAACCTGCCCTGTGACTGCGGTGCTGTGACGACGAAGACGGGAAGCTTTCAGGACTCATGACGCGTGGAATATTTTTCTCTCCCCTCTCTCGTGCTTTGGCGATGGCCTCCGAGATTATTCGATTGGCCTTCTGTTGTTTATCGTCCGAAAGGGGTGACTCCATCTGCTGCTGCTGCTGCTGCTGCTGATGCTGATGATGTCGCTTCTGCACCCTCTTCTCTGACACGGATACGTACGAGGATGACGAAGAGGAAGAAGAGGAGCTGCTTTTCACTGGTGGGCTGAGTACCCGCGGCTGGCTGCTAGGACCATTAGTGTTCTTAGGAGGCTGTGAGAAAATAGAAAAAGAAAGACGTTACCATCCAAACATGATATTAATGTTCTCCATAGGACTAGCTTAATCTAAAACTGTTGTGTAGGCAGGACTGTACAGGAAACCAATAGAGAATTTTCTATTTCAGGATTCTGTAATTCCATATGCAAAACCCATGATGAACAATACACTATTTAAGATACCATGACGCCATGTAGACTAGTCTGCGAGTCAATATGCGAGCTCTATTCGACATGAAACACGACGATGAGCTGAATTCCATGAACAGCCATAACATTACTCCTCCAGTCATGACCTAGAAAACTTGGACTCGAGCGGATGTAAATACTTTAATAGGTTTCTTATTAAGCAGGACAAAGTCAGTACAGTGAAACAGCAACTCTGCACATAAGATTAAAGGTTCTGTAAGTGATTTAAGATGTTTTGCTAACTTCCTCCATTATGTTAACTTCAAGCACACAACCTCTCTCCAAAACCCAGATCCCCAAAGAGATGCCAGCAACCCAGAATGTGAAAAATCATTTACAGGCAAGGTATAAAATTAACAGCTTCTACCAGACAAATGATGGTAGTTTTACAGACAGTGGTGGGTAATTTCAAAGACTTTATATATAGAAAGATGGTGCACTCGTATTATGATGAATGTCGGAATAACTCCCACCTTCTAAATAAGAGCCAATCGCTGATTGGTAAAGTTATTGCGTCACTGCAGCTGCAGTTATAGAAGCTCCGGTTCCTATAGAGACGCGCACTTAGGACTGCGTATGCGCATTAGCTTGATCCAGCCTGAAAAATGCAGTTTTTTGTCACAATTCAAGTGTTTATGTTCAATCTTGGAAACCACTTTGAGGAATTTGATGTTTCCCCATTCAAAGCGATAGGAGCTGCACTTGCATGACCGAGAGGCGCTTCAAAGATGGCCGCCGAGTGAAATGACTTGTTCTAAAGGGACTTTTTAGGGTTATTTTGCTTATCTGCGGTGATTTGCTTATAATGTGCACTGTGAAGGCAAAGCTCTACAGGTCCTTTTGACATTGTCTGATTTCAAAAATTGTGGCTAATATTTGTTATAGAGCAATAGAGCCAACCGAAACAGGGCTCAAAACAAAAAATATAACAGTGTAAATGGAAAGTTAACTAATATCTTAAAGTCACAATGTAATAGAAGTAGAGACAGATCTTTTCTATCATATTGTGACATGTGAAGCAGAAAGAAAAAGAAAATGAAGGGCAGGGACTTGATTCTATTGATTGGTTGTGGATTAAATGGAGGCAGATGTGAATGCGAGCTTGCAGTCGACTGTAAGAAAGGGGTGGGGTTTAAACAGATTAAATGATTGGAGGAGTCCAGCATACGTCACCAAAAATAAGTCTGTAATTTCACTGGAAGAACCACTTATCACATTTTGATATAAAGAAAATTATGGGCTCAAAAAATTAAATAAATAAATAATAATAATAATAATAATAATGCATGAATGAATTGTTCAAAATGAGATTAATAACAATTTCCATTTCATGCTGATTTTAATTAAAATTAAAAGAGACCAGGGATTGTGTTAGTGCAAAAAACAAAGGGAAAAAGTGGTCTTTGCACATTTCAAATACATCATTTATTTGAACAGGGAATTTCACCAGCCTTTGTGCCTGGTGGGCAAAAAATTAATTCCATACCTTGTTGATAAGCAAAGAACATTTCTGATTGGCTAGTCTGCTGACTGGCTAAAATGTGCCTCACTCCACTGATTCTTTTTTGCAGTTACAATGTCTAGGGCTGTTACTGAGACAGGTGTGATTTCTCACAACACCTATTTCAGTGAGGCCTGTCAGGTAGTAGAGGCACTTTATGTGCATACAGCTCAAAAACTGTTCAAGAGTCTGGGGTCCTTCTTTACCCAGCTCAATACAGGTTGAGAATTTAATAAGCATGCTAGTTATTTCATGACCTCGCCAGCAGGCTAAAACATAAGAAGAGGTCCAAGATAAAAATCCGTGGAGATCCTATGTCAATCTGATTGTAGCTGAAGCAGTGCAGCAAGGGATGCCTGAGTCCACCCACACATACTGGATGACAACATGGGAAATCCTCCATCTTTGAACTGCTGCATCATCAGTGTTCCTAATGCCTGGGTTTCATAATATTAACTGCTCTCCAATCACATGGCCAACCAGCTATAGTTGAAGATAAAGGGAAGGTTTGGACAACTGCACAGGCATAATAGGCATCATTTGTAAACATATGGTATAGGGCCATTAATAAGTCACAGTTCATCTGAACGGCATCACACATTGATCAAAGGTCAGGAAACTGAAATCCTCAACCTGAGAGCCCGTTTATTCACATTATTCACCCCTCACCCCACGAAATAAAAAGACAGCCATGTATAATTCACCACACGATCATATAGCAGGCCGAGACATGCCAACTTTTATTATTCATGCCCATTTCGCTGACATGGAATCTCTCTTTTTCCTCAATTTCTTACACTTTTTCCTCACCAGGAAAGCAGCTAAAGTGAGTCTGAACCCTATAGGAAGAGAACGAAATCTTATCTTTCACTTTATTAGGTTATACTTTGCACACTTGCTCTTTATAAACATGACACAAACAGCTGTCCAAAGACATGTTCCAGTCATGCCAATAAAAGCTTTGTTGACTCTCAAAAAAAGACAGACGAATCACCCGACCTGCGCTTTCCTGACAGCTAAATAAAAGGAATTATCTGGAAAGAGTGAAACAAAAGAAAAGAGATTGGGGGAGGGTTATAAACACCAACTCATTTGGTGGCTAAACATGAGCCGGAGAGCAGAGTGAGAGAGACTGAGCTCTCCTGAAATATTCACACTAATCCACTCGAGGCATGAAAGGGTAAATCAGCAGGAATGGAGACAAGGAGGAAAGCTATAGGGGAAAGGCGGGAGAGCGTATGTGAGAAAATGAGTAATAGAGAGAATATGACGTGAGCGAGCGCGAGAGAGAGAGAGAGAGAGAGAGAGAGAGAGAGAGAGAGGGGAAAATGCAGCAAGCCGTGAGCACTGCAGCTATGTAACACATCTATAAATAACTGAAATTACAGGCTGCCAGTGCCGCAGCAATTTCAATCTCTCTCCTCGCTCAGGTCATCAACGTCTCCGCTTATAACGAATCTATATTGAAACAGAAACGTGCATGCGGCGCTGCCACACAAAGCCTGATGCACACATGTGGCACATCCCACAGCGTCTTAGAGAAAGAAAGCAGATGAAAACGAAACAGGAAGAAGAGCAGACAGAGCACCAAAAGCTATCTAATGTAGCATTCCCTGTTAGCTAGCAAGCTAGAGAATAAGAAATGGAGAGAAACAGTTAGCACAAGATGGCGGCGATTGTGTAGCCTGCCGCATGAGCCTGTAGCTGCTCAGTTCCTGCCGGCCCCCTCCCCCACATCCACCCTTCCCTCCTCCTCCTCCACCACCTCTCTCCACCCTCCCCCCACCCCATACACAAACACATGCTCGCTCACTCACTCACTCACTCACTCACCCGTCCTCTCGGCCTCTTCACTGTAGACATGTTTTTTCTTTTCTTCTTTCCCCCTCTTCCCTCTCTCCAACCGCCAACAAAAGCCTTGCCCTTTCGCCGTTTTTTTTTTTTTTTTTGCTCTCTCTCTCTCTCTCTCTTGCACGCTCCCTCCTCCCTTCTCTCTCTTTCTCTCTCTCTCTCTCTCTCCCTCACTTTCCCTCTCTCCCTCCCTCCCCCGGCAGGTCCGTGGCTGAAGAAGCCCTGTTCACCTCCTCCTCCTCCCCTGGCCGGGCTGCATGGAGCCGCGCTTCACGGAAAACAAGGGAATGAGGAAGAGACCGATGAAGCCACCACGCTTGTCCGGGATTCTCTCATTCTGCTGCGCTCAGCTGGGCTCTGTCTATTATTTTCCCTCCCTCTCTTGCGCTCTCTTTCTCATCGATTCCCTCCAACTGTCCGTCCGAGAACAACTGTGCTCGATCTCTCCCGGCCGTCGTTTTCTCGTCCACTCTCTTGCGTTCACACACACACGCATAGACCGACAAGACTTCTCGTTCCTCTTTCTCCTTTCACATACCAGACGAAGGTAGGATTGCTAACACAAAAGGTTTTTTGTACTGGCTCAGTTGGACGCTCTGTAGCTTGTTTTCCTTATTTCCACTTGTTTTTTTTCCTTCCTTTTCCCTTGTTCCCCTCCCCTCTCTCAGGCTAGGGTGTGTGCGGCGAGCAGGAGACGCAGACGAAGCGGCGAGAAATGAAAGCACAAAGCAGCAAAACGCATCAGCATGAATATTAGAGATGTCGTTAAAATCCGGACTCGTTTTTCTCTCTCTCTCCCTTGCTCGCTCACTCTCTCTCCCTCTCTCTTTAGCTCATTGTGAAACAGGAGGTCCAGCAGAGGGTGCTAGCTGTTATTACATTAACTTTCACAACTTAACCCTAAAAATACTGAATTTCTTTACTTGCTGAATCCAACCAGGCACAAAATTAACAACAGCAAGTGTTCAAGAAAATTAATACACCTACACATACATTTAACAGATAATTTGTGTCAAAACAGCTTTGTTTTGATCTAAACAAGTAAAATAATTCACAATTATAATTTTAAATATGTCAATTATGTCAGAAATACAATAATCAGATTTACACACACAAAGGCAGGTGGCATGAGTTCATGTGCTGCTGGATCAACTAACAGGAAGAGATAACAGAGACTCAAGGGGAAATGAGGTTGTGCCCTCACTTTCCCAAAGTGTGACAGATTGGCCATGTGCAACTGTGCACGTGCACTGCAAAAAACACTTGTGATCACACATACACACGCAGAAAAAATGAAGGCAAGGTTTGCACTATGAAAAAATAGAGTGTTTATGACCCAACTCCCCAACAATATGTCAACATATATAACCACATGTGTGTTATCACTATACCAGCCACCTGAAATCATGCACAAAAGTGGGTCAATTTAGCATAAGGAAGTTACGGCGTAGCAGAGAGATTCACTTTGGCTAGGCCTAGCCTTGAGACTGGAGTAAGATCAACTTTTACAAGGTTAAATTAAGTCAAGGTTATACAAGAGAGCTGAAAATCATTTAAAAAAAAATACTCCTTCTCACTAGGTGGCACATAGTTAGCTGTGTGAATGTGCAGATTTCTCTTCTGGCAGTATACTAGGTACAATACAATGTTCTGTGTGACAGAGAGAGATAACAAATCCGAGAAAGAGAGAGAGAGAGAGATAACAAGGCCTTGAAGTTTGGACTTGTGGAAACAATTCAAACGAAAACTTCAATAAACACTTCATGCGATCATCTACTTGCATGCAAAAAATTTAATGAAATTAATAGAAATAATAAAATAAATAATATAAAAAGAAATATAAATAACTTCACATTTAAACTAATGACATTTTTGTAATGAGTCAGCCTACTGCAGCAGACCTGTCAGGTTCACTATGCTTGTAGGGACTCTCCATACACGTAATGGTTTTTATACTGTACAAACTGTACATTCTATCCCCCTACACTAACCCTAGCCCTAAACCTACCCAACACACAAAACTTTCTGCATTTTTACATTTACAAAAAATGATTTGATTTCAAAAAATCCATTTCCCCATGGGAACTGCTGGATGGTCCCCACAATGTAGGTGATCTCAGGTTTTACTATCCTTGTGGGGTCCACAGACACACAACTAAATATGCTTGCAAGTTGTGAAGAGGATGTGGTAATGTGAAAATGTTATTTCTACATTCCTAAAAGATGAACAGGTTTATATTAAGGATGTGTTTGGTACTTAATTTTTATGTGCAACCTGTATGTGTATATGTACAGGCAGCCAAGAAATAATCACTTAGAAGATAAAGAAAGCAAAGAAAAGAGTGTGCTTGTTTGTATATTGTAGGGAGGAAAAAAAGAATATGCACATGCTCTGAAGGTCACATGGCACAAACCACCTCTACACCATGGCAACCAAATGGTTATTATGTAAATAAGATGAAATAGCAGCACCAATATATTGGTAGGAGTTCAGCTCTGCAATGAAAGAAAGAGAGGGAGAGGGGGAGAGAGAGAGAGAGAGAGAGAGAGAGAGAGAGAAAGAGCTCTATTCCTTCAGTTCTCAATCTACACTTTCCAACAAAGATATAATGCATTGGGAGTTATATGATAACGGAGTTGATAAAATGATACAAGCTTGATTGTCAAGGTATTCTTTTTGTAACTCACCTAGCTAAAAAAAAAAAAAAAAAAAATGTAATAACTTCTCCAACCCTAAAAATCAATGCTCTAACTGCTGTAATGAAAGTAATAATGACATTGTTGGGCAACTGGAAAAATGCAGCAGTGCACCAGTGATGACTTGGGCCATCAGCCCACAGTAAGCAGGCTCTTAAATAGCACCATTGTGGCACTAACCACACCAAACATACAGTAGTGGCCAAAGGTGATGTCCGGAGGGGATATTTGTTTTTAATAACCCTACAACTTCGATTAAAGAATCAAAATACAAGGAAAATATTTTTTTTTTTTTTTTTAAATATGTTAGATATAAGAGAAGAACAAAACACTAAACTTAGTTAAGGTATTTATCTGACAAAATGATTTGACAAAAAGGGCAAACTACAGCTACATGTTTTATATTACTATGCAAAAAAAAAAAAAAAAAAAAAATGCATAGAAAAACAAACCGCTCACAGGAAAAGCATACAATGACTACAGCATAATCAGTTATTAATATTTTGTTGGTTCTCTCGTCTCTTTCTTTGTATGACAGCCTCGCCAAAAATTATGTCCACACAATATCACAAATAAAACTATTAACTCCAAGCACAATTACGTAATATGCTTACAATATCTTTAACACATTTTAATAATTTTAAATATTTTTTTTTAATAAATGTAAATATTAAAATAAATGTTACATTGTCTTAATTAAATGTTTTAATTATAATTTAATGAAATCATTAAATAATTAAATGTCATGCTGCCATGACTACCCTTCCAGGCTCACTACTAGCTGATTCAGAGGTTGAGGGCAGCCATTTTTGGGTTGACATCATTGTAGTCCTTAGTTCACAACACTTTAAGTGCCAATTCAGTTAGCACCTAAAAGTCAGTCTTAGACTTTGCTGAAAGTTGATCTTAGCTTCTTTACGAACAGATTTTTTGAAGCTTAAGCCTACTCATAAGAGCATTTGAGACGTTTTATACATACAGCCCCAGATATCAAAGCAGTCACATAAAGACTAAAATTTCATCATATATTATATATATACACACACACATACACACACACTCAGATGCGTATGGGTCAATGACATGGCGCCTACATTTTCTGTCCGATTGCATTTTTTTTGGTTTAAATGCATAAAAAGATACCATATATATGTAGTACCTCTCCCGTGCATGTACTCACTTTAACTTTAAAAAAAAAAAATTAGTTATTTGTAATTTTCTGTTATTTACAGTGTCAAAATATCATATGGTGCAACCGTCCGGCCATAACTTCGGTTTGGGAAATGTCTTTGAAATTACTCTAAATTTATTCCATTAAATTTTCGGTACTATTTGGCATGATTTCCAACGTGTTTTGTAATCCTGTACAAAATTGCAAAGCATTTGTATATATATTTCCATCATAATATACAAACAAATGTTGTCAGATGATTTTATGAAATATCATGTGGTGCAACCATCAAAAAACTACCACTTTTGAGACTTTCATGCTGAAATCCATTCAAAGACAGGAAGTTGCATGATATACCAATTTGCAAAGGACCCATGAAAGCAGTGAGCAGGTTTGTAACTCTGTCTTAAATTTGGAAAAAAAAAAAACTTTTTTAAAGGCTGGTATGTAGTTACCACATTTGGATATCATGTGGTATGACCTCAAAAAAAACAAAAAACAATGAATATTAAATTGTAAATATACTTTTATTATTGACCTTTTGTGGGAAGCTAGCTTTTTTTATTTTATTTTTTTTTTAGGTGGCCAATTCTTTGCCTGTAAATTTTGACTGAATTAAAAAAATATATATTATGGTGCAACCTAATATCATGGTGGTGGTGCGACCACTGCAGAGTGTTTTCCACAATAGATACATGCCCTAGATTGGCAATTTTTGTGCTTTTATATTCAATTGATGGTTTATATACACAAAGTACTTTATTTTAGTATCATTTGGAATAGATTTTTATGCAATTTGGGTAATTTTATGAAAATATTTTAGTTTAATTTAATTTTTGGTAATTATGCATTTATTAGTCATTTATTGTTTTTTTATTTATAACTATTTCAATCTATTTTACCAGATGCCACTGCCAAGCAAAGTAAACTGCTGGCCATAGGCAGCATGTTAATTCTGAGTCCGACCCTGCAGCAAGAACAAAGTTACACCTTTCTAGGAGAAGAGTGAAATGTTATTACAATTTAAAATATCTGTTTTCTGTGTGAATATATAGTAAACTGAAATGTATTCCTATGATCAAAGCTGAATTTTCAGCATCATTACTCCAGTCTTCAGTGTCACATGATCCTTCAGAAATCATTCTAATATGCTGATATGCTGCCCAAGAAACATTTCTGATTATTATATATATTTTACTTGTCAGGATTATTTGATAAATAGAAAGTTCAAAACAACAGCATTTATTTGAAATATACTCTTTTGTAAAATTATAAATGTCTTTACTGTCACTTTTGATCAAATTAGGCCTAATGTTTCCTTGATGAATTAAAGTACTTAAAAAAAACAACAAAAAAAAAAAACAACTACTGACCCCAAATTTTACTTGTATTCAATATCTGTATTTATCTACCTGTATCTACATTATTATTCGTAAAAAAAAAAAAAAAAAAAAAAAAACTCAAAGTCACCTTAAATGAAATGCCGCACTTATGTTTGTGATTTTTTTTAATATACATTTTTTTTGTTTGGTTTCATGAAAATTCTGTGAAATTTGGTTTAAATTTTTTTTTTTATATATATATAAAATGTATTGTTTATTGATCTCTTTTAATAATTTTTAAGGTCGTTGTGTCATTTGGAGCGACCACACATCACGTGGTGCAACCAATAATAGCAATAACTGTATTAAATTCAATGTATGACATCAATATATTCGACAATTCGATGCTTCGATAGGAGGAGCCTGATTCGACTACCAATCTCACAGTCAAATCTTTGAGGTGTTATGAGTCGAGATATGGGGGTGCTCAATATCTGATTTTACATAGATGTACCGGTTCTCTCCCAATAGGTGCAGCCTATTAAGATAATACTGTAGATAAAAATGTGAAAAGAAAGAAGCTTTTAATAAATATTTTTAATGTGCGTGAATAAATCCAACCACCCCTGTGACAGATTTAAGTTTCACTATGATCCGTGACCGACAGAGGAGCATCTTGGCGGCAGGGATTACATCTTTAACAACGTCTGGGACAAGAAAATCTAAAGTGTAGAACTGGATGCACTTTGAAATGGTAAAAGATGATCCAAAAAATGCAAGATGCAAGTTGTGCCAACAGCTCAGGTCCTACCACTCAAACACTGTGGCGCACTTCTGCCGGCCAACATTAATGAGCTGACTAACGGACTATTTGAAAAGACTCAAACAGACACGGGCAGGTCGCGTGAAAGACTGGATTTTTCTCTCTTTTAATCAGGTACGGTACAAGTGATTTCAAAACATTTTTGCTGGTTCTAGTTTGATTTTTGGATGCTGTGAATGTTTAGCTAAAAAGGCTGCCACTCCAGTTAGCGTTTATTGTCTCTGCAGTTAAAAAGACAAAGTTGACCATTCTGGCTATAATTTTTTATTATTTAATAATGCATTTTGCACTTGTGACTTGATTATGACTATTTCATTTTTTTTAATTATTTTTATTTATTAGAACGGTATATTCTGTTCTAATTCAATTCTGTAAATTAACTTTTGATTATTAAAGCTTGCTCGCACAGTCAATTTAGTTGATTTAATTTGACATGTGAAATGCATATCTATCTGCAGTGTGGCCTTTCTGCAGTTATATATATATATATATATATATATATATATATATATATATTTTTTTTTTTTTTTTTTAAGATTTATTGATCCAAAATGTTTTATTCGTTTTCTTCTATATCTTTGAGTGGTGTTCTGTACATCATGGCTGTGAATGTTTATCTACATTGCCTTTCATTTGTTTAAAAAAAGATAAAAATCATTGTCAGTTTCGTCTATCACTTGACAGGCAGTTTGGTCGCTTTATTAGAAAGTTGTTTCTCTGTGCTGTGAGAGAAAATAGAAGTTGTCTTAAGGCGCGGGTATAGGCCTTACTTCACTTTCCACGTCCCGCTCCATCTCGTGCACAGTTGAGCACACTTTAGCCTTAAGCTCGGAAAGAGTTCATGCGCACTGGGCTATCTAGTTCATCTAGTGGACTGCTGGACCCCGCTCACACATATATGATTCGACTATCAGTCGAATATAGGCAATCTGATTCGACTATGTTAATCCGTAGTCGGGGACACCCCTACTTTGCTACAATGTAAAGTAGTGAGTGTACAGGTTGTGTAACAGTGCAAATTTGCTGTCCCCTCAAAATAACTCAACACACAGCAAAGAAGCTAAGATCACACATTAATGTCTAAACCGCTGACCACAAAAGTGAGTACACCCCAAGTGAAAAATGTCCAAACTGGGCCCAAAGTGTCAATATCTTGTGTGGCCACCATATATATATATGCTCAGATCTTACTGACCCCAAACTTACAGTAGATTGTACAATGAATGGACCTTCAAAGCTCCAAAGCAATATCTAATCATCAGAATATCATAGACTTGAGTGGAATTCTTTTTAAATTAGGCCAATAAGTAACGACCCAGAACACATTCAAACCCAGATGGCAACATCCTACAAATACTCAGAACACCTTGGCATCTACATAGCAACACCCTGACAACCAACCACAAAACCCAAGCATCATTGAGGTAACTTTTGCAGTCAAGAAATTAAAAAAAAAAAATCTACTTAACAGTCATTTCTTTTTCCTGCTGTTAATGAACTCCCTCTTACGTTTAATAGTTCCTCAAGAAAAGAATTTTTATAAAAACTTTACTTAAATATCACATTTTGCACACTTATGCCATATTAAGGTTCTCTCACTTTCATCTGGAGCACTTATAACAGTCTAACACTGTAATGATATCCCTGCCCACAACCTAAAATCTGTGTCCTGCTTAGGTGAAAATGAATTACACTGTCAGGACCAGAGAGAGAGTTTAGAGTCCATAATTAGGACTAGACCTGCAGACTAATGTGGAGTGCAGCAGATAGAGCTGGAGCTGGAGGGAGAGGGAAAGGATTAATGAGGGAAGGCCTGATGTGTAGCATTGGTTTCCTGAACCCATTAAACACGACGGCTATTAATGACCCATACAGAACACACTACAAACCTCCTCTTAAAAAAAAAAAAAACAAAAAAAAAACACACACACACACAAGAGGACAATGCACATACACTCACAAATCAGCAGATACATTCAGTATTGCTACACTGATCCAGGTATACACACACATGCACAAACACTTTATACGCATTTCACATTAAGTGCATAAAAAGAACACATCTAACAATCCTTTACCCATGTAAATCTGTAATCAATGAATACAGTTTTTCTTTTTTTTTTTTTTTGCAAAATATTTTAATGATCTGTAACTAATATCATAACTTATTTCAAGCAGGTCATGCACCTACAGAAATGTAACTACTGTTTGATCCAAATTTGATCCAGGTTTTTTCTGTTGTTGTTGTTTTGTTTTTTTTTGTAAAATCTATGATACCAAAAAATTATAACTGAGTACAAAGCACTTTGGCCAATACGACAGTGTTGATCATAGTAGCCAATCATAGACATGATTGTTAAATGCATGAATGCAATCAGAAGTTTAAGTTAGTCAGAAAACACTCAATACACCAAAGTTTGTTCTGCATCAGGTCTGCACGCTTGAGAACTGTTATAAATGAACGAATTATAAACACAATGCAAATAAGAGATTCATTGTGCAATACAGAGGGATTCCATGATTATAAAGGGAGTTTTCACTCAGTCATACAGCGTGAATGAAGTGATAGCAGTTTCATTGATACAAAGGGAACGTTTATTGCTCGGTTTCTGTATATAACTTTGCTCGATTATAACTTCGTAATTTGAATAGGCCTATGTTTTATTTTTCATGCTGCTAAGTAAAAGACTGAAAAGTTTCACTAGTGAAAACTGTATTAAAATGTGGGACTGAATCTGAAATTGCAATGTTTGCCATTGTGACAAAAAATAAATAAAAATCTGAGGTCAAAAAAAAGATCCTTGCAACAAGTGGCCTAAGTGCAATAGACCTGACACTTCTGTTACCTGTAATGTTTCTTTGTTTTTCATTGTATTTCTAATTTTTCATTTGATCTTTTTAATGCAATGTTTATAGCATGTAGCCTTCAAATATTGTTTCATTAAAAATTTTAATGTTTTATTTACTTATAATTATCATTATAATAATTGACAAATTTTATTTACTATTTTCATTATCAACTATTTACAATTACTTCATTTTCAAATGGTTAAATAATAATAATAATAATAATATTAACAATAATAAAAACTATTAAAATAAAATAGTTATTTTATAACAATACCATGAAATTTTACTGGTATTGGTACCGACTACTAAAATGTTGGTATCACGACAACAATAATTCAGAGTTTGGTTGGGTGACCTAATCTGCCCCAGCCTCAGTCCCTGCTCACTATAGGGTTATACAGAACAATAAATAAATAAATAAATAAATAAATAAATAAATATGAGAGAAAGAGAGAGAGAGAGAGAGAGAGAGAGAGAGAGAGAGAGAGAGAAAGACAAATATACATTAGACAAATGTATTAGGCTGCAACATAAATTAAGTGATAGACATAAATTAGACAGATAGACAGACAGATAGATAAATCTTAAGTTATTCAGGTCATGAGGAACCCAGGAAAAGAGATATATGCCAGGGGGGAAAAGAAAGAGCACACAGCGGGTAGCCACCACTAGACCTTTACACTTCTTTCATTATTTAGAGCAAAAGGAAAAGACTGAGAAAACAAAACACGCCGTCAGACACACATGCAAACATCACTCAAACACACTGAAGACCATTCACAAAAATGCAAATGATCAAATCAAAGTACACACACACAGAAATACAAAGGAATAAAAAGAGCAATTTATAATTCATCTTTGTACCGAAAGATTTACGGTCACTGAAATAGAGCCCTATGAAATCCGTTTTATCTTCCCCAAATTCTGTGTATTGCTATTTAATAATTAAATTTTAATAATAAAAAAGCATGTCTAAAACAAAAATCAAATTAATAAAAAAAAGTAAAGCAAAGAACACTTCCTTCATAATCAATGAAGCTGATATCACTTTAGTCTTGTTATAATCATAAAATCGGTCTATATCGCACAAAGAATCTTTTAAATTTTCTGTTTCCTATTTAATGGTTTAATTAAATTTTAATAATCAGAAAGCATGTCTAAACAAAAAAAAAAAAAAAAAAAATCAAACTCCAAAAAACTGAGACTCCTGTTCATCTACTGACCAATTAGACAGCCCTAAATTCCCAGGCAATCAGAAACCTTCAAACCAATGGCCATCTCCAGACCAAAAACTAATAAATCAACAGTAACAAAATCAAACACTTTAACACCTCCAAACTGCAAACACTACAGCTGTAGAAAACTGAAACAAACATTTTCCAACTCAAAGACGAAGTCCCACACCTGTCTGTGTGTGTGTGTGTCTGTGTCTGTATTTGTGTGTCTGTGTCTGTGAAGGGTTAAACTGCACAGGCAGAAGATCAGACAGTGTCATCGCCCTGAACTCCTGACATTCCTCTAACCCCGCCTCACGAGAGCTGAGAAAATGGCCGGCTAGCTCACTGACAAACACACACACACACACACACACACACACACACACACACTTACTGATCCCAAAGTCTAAGCATGCTAATTTTCAGTAAATTGAAGTGAACTCTGCATACATGCCTCAAACACACGCACAATGAGAAAGTAAAGTAAAGTAAAAGAGGGCTTGAGATTGAGACCTACTGTGTAGTTTGGCCTGGCAAACTTCCCACATGCTTTTTTCCCCCTTATGACTCGACTAACCCCTCCCTCTTCTCAACGTCCTTCCTTGCATGTCCTCCCTCCCCTTCCGCTGTGCAGCAAAGACCGCCTATCTATAGAAATTCTACCATAAACCCTTCCTGTTTACCTTTAACCCCTCATGTCCCTCCCCTAGATCTGTGAACCTCACGGCTTTTCTCCTGACGTCATCCGTCATTTGATTCTGACCCTAGATCAGTGCTCGAGGGAGAAACAGAGCTGTCAGACTGGTTGAATGAGCAACCGCCTGTCTGCCCGAGTCGGCTGGTGGCTGACTTACAAAACGAATGCACATGCATGCTGAGCTGAATTAGGTGAAGGAAAAAGGGGATGAGCCACAGACACGCACAGATGGGGAGCACAAGCGCACAGACGCACGCAGACATACAGTGGGAGGTAATCAGATATCAGGTTACAGTGCTGGTTGGAGACTCTGCCTGACAGACCGGCCCAGTTATATAAACCTCACAGACGCAGGGTCAGGAAGCAACAAAGCAAGTTGGCCACACACAGGCATGCACTCACACAAAGAGGCGGATGCACGCACACACAGAGACCGGTTTTACTCACACAGCGCATTCATGCGGCACATGGTAGAAAGCTTACAAGCAAGCAAACACACACATACACACCTTACTTCATGCCACATCAGTTATTAGGCAGGGGGTGCTCAAATTTTAGCCATTTTCATTCAGGCATTAAGACAAATCTTTTCCTCTTTTTTTTCTTATAAACATATACAGACACAGAGTGTCTTATTCCTAAATGACAATGATTCGTCTATGTCTATTAAACCTTTATAAAAGTACAATCACAGCAAACATTCAAATCTGCTGTCGTGCTGCCGTTGAACCAGGGAGAGCAGTTTTCATCATGTAGAGGTATATAAAATGGCTTCACAAACAGTCTTTTCAAAGTATTATACAAAACATTTTTGACCAATTTAATGAATCATTACTGAATATTAACCCCAATCTTCACCCAGGTTGTCAGTATTAATTTCTTCTGAAAAGAAATGTTACTGACCTTAAAGGATTAGTTGATTTTAAAATGAAAATTACCCCAATATTTTCTCACCCTCAAGCCATCCTAGGTGTATATGACTTTCTTCTTTCTGATGAACACAATCTGAGATATATTAATAAATATCCTAACGCATCCGAGCTTTATAATGGCAGTGAACAGGATCAACGAGTATGAAGCTGAAGAAAGTGCATCCATCCATTATAAATGTACTCCACACAGCTTCGGGGGGGTTAATAAAGACTTTCTGAAGCAAGCGATGCGTTTGTGTAAGAAAAAGATCCATATTTAACAAGTTGTAAAGTAAAATATCTAGCTTCCGACAGACTGCCTTCCGTATTTAACTTACAAAAAAAAAAGCATAAACTGACGTCACCTCAGTTACGCTTTTTCTGTAAGTTGAATACTGAAGGCGTATGTCGTAGTGCGTTTTGAACTGCGAGAGGCAGTACACTTTCTTCATATGGAAGGCGTTGGGTAATTTTCATTATAAAATGTGAACTAATCCTTTACTAATCCTTATTCTTTTGAACAATATTTGTTTATAATTTAAATATTGTTTTAAAAATTATCCCGATCGGTTCTCAAGGATTGGTATCGGGGCAGCTTCTCCATGGTCTGTTTCATGCTCAATGACTAACGACGATTAAGCATTTTTTTAACTGATCGGTATCGGCTATAATAAGTCTGATCCTTTATTTTATGTCAGTTGTCACGCAGGTATCGTGCAGTAGGTGAAGGTATGCACCCAACCCAAACGTCATTAAAATGAAAAGATCAAATGTGCGTGCGTGACGCATAAAGAATCAATGAGGTCTGTTCTAGCGTATCTCACACATGCTTAAGGTTCTGTGTTTAACATATTTGATGCACACTTTTCACTCAACTAAATCACTCAATATTCATTTATTTACTGTTTATTTTTATCTTCTGTCAGACTATCTGAGATGTAATTTGAGAGAGTAAGTATTCGATCGGGACACTTTATTTAATCACTCGAATCAGACGTGCAAAAACTTGACGGGACATCCCTATTAAAGGGATAGTTCACCCAAAAATTTAAATTCTGTTGATGGACCGCACTGACTTCCATAGTATGGGGGAAAAAAATCCCATCAACTGTTTGGTTACCAACATTCCTCAAAATATCTTCTTTTTTGTTCAGCAGAAAAAAGAAATTCATAACGGTTTGGAACAACTAGAGGGGGAGTAAATGATGACAATTTTCATTTTTGGGTGAACTATCTCTTTAAAAATCTATTTTGACAAATAAACAGAAATATTTCTGCCATCAGTGGAGAAAGATCCTCTACGTAGCCAGACTGTGTAGTTACAGCAACTACCAGCAGGGGCTAAATGGGCTATGTTAACCTGGCAAAACTTGATTGAACAACAACAAACCCACAAGTCAAGAGTTAATACTCATTTCAAATGCAAAGAAGGCATTTAGATATAACCAATATAAAAGTACAGTGTACTTAATTCAAGTGGAACACAGATTAAAAAAAAAACCTAAACAAACATATGATCTCTTTAAAAAGCAGATCCATCATCTGGATCCCATCCAGACAGTACCGTAGGGTGTTTGTGTGTGCATGTGAGTGATGTGGATTGGTATTTGCATCTATGTTGCTGAATGTTCATTCTGGACAAAGCAGTAGCACAAAGGGGCTCTGTTCATGCCGTCAGCCGGTCTCGCTCGCTCTCTCGGGCCCTCACACTATCACACCACCATGTAACACTGTGACAACTGCTTTTTCACATTTTAACTTGGTAAATTCCTAAACTGTCAGTCAGATCAAATGGCAGTTTATTTATTTAATCATTTCAAACATTTTCAATCCTGATCAACACAGCTGCTATGCAAAAAAAATGTATCTTTCATATCACAAGAGGGGTTGATCAGAATGGGAATTTTCCATAGACTAGTGTGAAAAATCCTACTTTTTTAAAGTTACAGATCTAACCAAACTTGAGGAAAACACATGTGTAAAAGTATAGACAGTTTTTGCTGTAATGTATTAGTCTAATGGGAGTTTTATTCTATATTTGTGGGCTCCACCCACCTCATAAACCCTCACTGATTCGGCCATTAAATGCACTGAAGTAGGGTTATCTTTGCAGTAGCGTGAATAAATCAAGTTACATACAGTGAAATTTCTGTCTGAACATGTTCAACCATGATCTTGTATTTTCTACAAACATTTAACCCAAGTAAAGCCGCGCACGCACACACACACACACGCGCGCACACACAGAAAGAGAGAGCCATTCCCTTCCACTAAACTGACGTCCTAGGTGAGTCAAGTTTCAATACTGAAACACCAACCCCTCGTGGTCCAGAGGCTTAAAAACTCAGAACATTAAAGCACAAACTCGCCCTCGAGACCCTCGGGGAGAGAGAAGGTTGAGTGCGTCTCTCTCTTTTACCCTGGGACTGCCTCACATTATACATCTGTTGGCTTTCCACAGCCCAGTGCACATGAATGGCTCGTCTCTCTCTCCCTCTCGCTCAGACACACACACAAATGCAGACAGACACAGCAACACAAACACACTCACTACAGGAAGTCACACGATATGAACTCTGATCCACATCCTGCCTCTGCTTTAATTAAGGATCTGCAAGGACAGACAGATTGACTAAAGGAGAACATAATCCATCTTGACTGAATTGGCTTTCAGTGCCTTTACAAAGTCTAGTTAAATTGTAACATTCTACAATTCTGATGATTATATTGTTAGTTATGGCTGATAACCAATAAATAGCCAATATTCAGAAAAATATTCTGGAATATACGGAACATTTATCAGCTTGGCTCAAAAGACATTGCAGCGTGAACTTAAGAATGAATGCATTTACTTGCTGACCATCTCAATCACGCAACTACTAACCAGCGCTGTGAGATCCAGTGAGAAGTGCTTGAGTATGGTGCAACGTTCTCCCAAACAAACCACAAATCAAATGCCTCGTGATTTAACTAGTTTAAAATCAGATAAAACAGCGATGACATTTTCGACAACACTGATGTGGAAAACAGAAGAAATAGAGCCACAATACAGTTAGAAGGCTTTTTAATCCACAAGTTGCCAACATTTACCATGATTTACTGTAGTAACACTAAACTGAAACCATGGGATTGTGGCAGAAATGTGGGATATTCATATAGAATTTTATTTTATTATTACACATTAAATGTATTAAAAGAGTAAAGGAAAATAATTGCAGTTTTTATTTTGTTATTAAGCTATAGCATTTCTTAATGTGTATTATAAATGTCTTTAGGCTACTGTTTTTCATAAATACAATATCAACAATAAGTTACTATTTTACCATGATTGTGAGGTGCAATGCGTGGTTTTACCGGTGGTTAACATGATCCAAATACTATGGAAGACCAAATTTTACACTATAAAATTTTACCCTTTAAAGATGAGGTTGTTACCATTTTTACAGATGCTACTGTTGTTTTGTTAATGAACATATACATCTGCATCCCAACTCAAGCTACTGCTACTGTCACTCCGCTCAAGCTACTGCCAAATGTGCATTTTTAAGAGACAAAACGTGATATTTTTGTGAAATGTTCACCTGTTTGGCAAGTGTTTGTAAATGTTCTGATGATGAAACCACAATTAACTGTCTGGTTTCTAGAACTTTCATTCAGGAGCAAAAATCTGCCTTTAAACTTGAATTGAAAAATGAATATTTGATATTTATCATGATAATTATCAATATCGACTGATATGAAAAAAAGATCATTGTGATCATTTTTTGGCCTTATCGCCCAGCCCTATATGCATCATTGACAATACTAGTGTTGTCAAAAATATCGATATTTCAATATGTATCGATACTGAAATATCTGAAATGGTTCCATTATTTCTTTACCCGATACCAGCTGCGTGTTTTCGCATGTCTCTTACCTCACATAATCTTACTAATTCCCGCAGGTTTCACGCTCACACCAAAAGCGCGTGCACCACTGATCTATATAAGTTGCGCTCTCATAAAGCCACTTCTCAAACAGCTTGCAAGTACTAACTTGACTTCTTTTTCGTGGCTTATTGCACTGAAACGGTCAAATACGTACAACATTATGTCAAAATGCCCATCTGTTGAGTATTCAGGTTAATACAGTCAGTTTTGGAACATAGTTCAGAGAAAACGAATGTTGTGTAACAGTATATTGGATCCGTGCATAAGCTCTTAAAGTGACAGCAGCCTAATAAATCTGCTGTCTGTCATGTTAATCAAAGAACAAAAGACAAATAACTTGTGATTTTAATTGTAAACATTAATCTGTATTAAATTTTTACAATGAAATTATCCAGTTGTTTTACATTTGATTACTTTAATTTCTTTAAAAAATTAAAGCCATGTTTATTTAATCTTTTTATTCTGTTTATTTGTTCTTATTTTATTACTGACTGTTTACGTGCCTTTTTTTTTTTGTAAATGTAGTTCAACGATTCCCATAAAGCCTCTCCTATGCTATGTGTAAGCTACTACAATAGAATTACCTAAATTATCAAAACAATTCTATGATAATACATTATCTGCTTTCCCCGTGGTATTGAAAATGGTAGAATATAAAACATTTTCAAGGTATCGTATCGATGTTGGAAATTCCAGTATCGTGACAACACTAGACAATACCGATAAAAACTCTCATATCGGCTGATAATCAATATGGTGCAATGAACTACAATCCATCTCTCTATTGACAAACAAAGAGGAGACTCATGTTTGCATTTCTTCACATGGGGAAAAAAAAAAAAAAAAAAAAAAATCAGAATCCGTATTTGGGTAGGTGTATTTGTGAGTGCACGTCTGACTGCGAGAGCACTCCATGTGCCCGGCAGAACTAGTTGAAAGAGTTCACGGTGTGTGTGTGTGTGTGAGTGTGTGTGGCAGCTGAATCACTGAGCCTCAACTCCCTGTGTCAGCAGCAAAGTGCTGAGGGGAAAGACTGATGCTCATGCATCACAACAGAGAGAGACAGAAAGGGAGACAAACAGAAAGAGAGAGAGAAAGAGTTGACACTGCCAGGCAGTATTGCTGAAAGCAGTGCCTGCAGCTTGTGATCACAGTCTAGACAGCACTCCTGCTCTTTTCTCCCGCTCTCATTCTCCATTTCCCTCAGGAAACCTCATTATCAACATCTCCCTTCTGCCTGCACTCACACACAAACACTAATCTCACATCAACACACACAGTCAGAAAAACCACAAGCCAGACCTACTCTAGTCAGTAGGAGTGCACCTCCCACTATCCTCTGGTTGGCCTGACCCACATCTTGTTATAGCCTTAAGTACGCTTAGCCCCAGTAAGTCCTAAACACCACTGCAACTCTTAATCGGCTGCTACAGTACCTGTCTACAGGCCCTTGACAGGAGGAGTGGTGAATTATTATTTAATGGAGCCTGTCTGTCTTGACCTTTCTCTTCTTCAATGTAGCCTGTTGTCAAAGTAGTCCATTGTCTGCTTGGCAACATTCCAGCAATCATTTTATTTATCTCTCATCCATGTCATTAACTTGTATATTTCCCGGTGTAGATAACACCAACAACAACTACAAAAAACCTGTTGCAAATCATTCACATCCGCTGAAAACAAGCCAAGCAGAGCTGATAACTAAAACTGAGAGCTCATAACTGTAATCTTTAACTCACTCCAACATCCTACCACTGAACCTTTACAAACATCAAACAAAACAAGATACATTTGGGAAAGATCTGAGAACTGCTTCTCTCACCTGTGCATCATATACCATTGGCACATGCTCCATGCTTTCCTGCTCCTTCACTTCCTCTTCTCTGCCATTCCCCAGTCCTACATTTATCCAAGAGTGACTGGAGTTCTCTTCCTGGTCTAGTGCCTCCAGCTGGGGCAACAGCTCATCTCCAATTAGGTCAGGAGCTTCACTCAGGTCGTCAAGTCTTTGATCATGTTGCTCTCCAAGCAAGACCTCCTCCAGAGCCTGAAACCCATTAATGCTGCTTACGCTCTGGTTCGCAACCAAAGGTCCAGGCACATCACATGTCCTTCGCTCTGCCGTAGAGAACGGACGGTCTGCAGAGAATGAGTTCAGACCATCTGAGAACACCTCAGAGGAGTTGAATGGATTCTGGTCCGATTTGGAGCTACGTAAAGGGCACTGTTGTGCTGGACTGCCTGGTATTCTGACTTGTTGCTGCTGATGTTCTATTCCGGAATTAGACAGGAAAGGACAACCAGTATCCAACAGGTTTGAAGCAGATGGTGAGATGGCCATAGAAGAGGTTGTAATAGATACTGGGGCAGAGGAGTAAGACTGCGTTTCATTTACTGCAGGGGGAGCGTAACGAGCAGTGGGATAGGACGAAGCATGGCTAACCGAATCAGTTGGGAAAGAATGGGTTGCAGGGGAAGGCTGGACAGGGAAGGCCAGGTCATTGTCTTCCAACCTTGGACCTGTATTAAACCCTTGGACCCCTTGTGCCACCTGAAAGCCACTTTGTTGAGAAGACACAGGCCTCATTGAGGCCTCGAGATACTGTTTGGACTGTGAATGACCACTTGGGGCAACTGTAGGGTGGAAGGGACTACCCTCTACACTGAGCGAGTTATGGTGGTGCTGCTGGGAATGATTTTGGGGGACATTGCCCTCATAGTAAAAATTGAGATGTTCCTGATAGGTCTTGCCAATGTGGTGCAAGCCCTGATGGGCTATTTGTTGGTGTGGAAGCTGCAGCTGGTTTGAGATCGGGTGTTGATTGAGACTGTGCTGTCTCTGCTGAAGATGCTGATGACTGTACTGCTGATGTTGAGCTTGATGCTGCTGAAACTGTCGTTGCTGTTGAAAGTGTTTATGTTGAAGTTGTTGATGAAGTTGTTGGTGGTGTTGATGGTGCTGATGGTAGTTATTCCCTTTTTGATCATGGTTTCCCCACATGGGGCTGTTGTGAAGAAACAGTCCATTGGTCTGGGGCACTTGGTTCATAGTATGCCTTTGAAATGGTTGCTGCTGTGACAAAAATGCTCTTCCATCATTGCTACCTACGTCTGGACCAGGAAAGGACTGTTCTATTGAGGTCTGTGCCTTCACAGTGTCAAAATGCCCCACAGGTTGACTGTAGGGTATCCCATGTTGGATGGTAGAAGATCTGGGCCCTGCATCCACCTGAAGATTCTCCAAACTAGGACCCAATTGAAGTTCATCATCCAAGGACACTGCCCCAGGGGTAAACCCGGGATCATCCTGGACTAGGCTGTCAAGCCCTCCCCCAAATATGTTAGGGTCATCAAAGAAGTCCATGATGGGGTCGGTCATTGTATGAGTTCAGTGCATGAAGTGTCTGCTCCCTCAGCCGCCCCTACGACAGGACTGCTGAATGCAACAGGGAGCTAAAGACCATCAGAGTTTGCTGAACCACTGTGTGTCCATCACCAAGAAAGGCAACAGTCTAGAAAAAAAAATGAGACATAACTTTAGATATGCAAAACACTTAATATGGGATTCAGAACTATTTCAATAACCTTCTGCAAGATCATTCATTGAGTACATTTTAAGAGGTCATGAATCCAAAAACATCATTGAGGCTACATAATTTCATCACAGTTCTCTGAGCTTAGCTAATACAAGTCGAATTTGACGTACTGTATTCTGAATGTACAACTTTAGGTATACTGCTTTTAACATACAGCACAGAGTTCAGTCCTAAACAGGATGGGCAAAATTCAGTATTTAATAATTAGTTTCAATTCACGAGTGTAAATTTAAATTGAATGTGTCACACGTACTGAACTGAACTGAAAACTGAAATTTAGCTTGTTATTTGATTTAGCTACTTCAAATGTGTTAAAATAGAATGCAGTAACTCTAAGACAAGTCAGATTGACATCTCTGACGTCTTTCAGTCAGACATCAGATTGTTATATGTTCAAGTGAAGTATGCAGAAATAGAATGGCAGTGCAAGCATTTGTTTTGGGACATGTACAATTATCAACACAGAATATCATGTACTCTGTTGCATACTCTGGAAATGTTTGCTCATCAGTTTATCATTTATATAAGAATGTTTACTCACTGGTCAGTTTTATTTGCTTACAAGTTAAGGTTTATTATTTTTATTATTATTATTATAATTATTATATCTCATTGTGTGCCACAACAATCGTATATAAATATATATTAATTATATAAAATATTATATAAAATACACCCACATCTCAGCCATGTCAGAATTTCCAAGTAGAAAGTTCACCATCAAGTGGCATTCTACTGAACTTACCCAAGTAAGAAACTGAAAATTCCAAACTACCAAAATGTAATGGAATGCAACATAAAAACAGAAGGAGTAGCACCTCTAGGAGTAGCACTGAGCATGTTATAGCCTACTTTAAATACAAATATTATGTTACATCACTCCATAACAAGATACAGTACTGCATTGATACTCTTCTAACATGCCCTTAAGTAAGACTCTGGCAATAAACTCATCCAGAATACCCTGAGGCCTGAGAGAGGTGAAAGGGGAAGGGATGTCTGGGGAACATTTGGCACCATTAGTGGAGCTCAGAAACAGACATTAGAGCAAGCACAGCAGCTGAAGAGCTTTCAGCACCAGACAAAAACCAGGTGCTTCACACAACCCTCAGACTTCCCTCAGCTATGGATGAGAGAGAATGAGTGGGAACTGCAAAATTCTTTGCAAAGCCCTGGTCAGGAGAGCAGCAGGAGCTGTATGGGACATACAGACAGCTCATTCCATTTCATGCACGCATGCACACGCACGCAACCGGACAGAGAGGGTGAGAGAGAAACAGGCTGTCCTGACCAACACCGGCTGTGGAAGAGGTCAGTCACGACCTGATGACTCACAACACACACAGATAAACAAAATGGCAGTGCACAGAAAGCTAGACATGGGCTAGAACTACAATACTATTCTGTGGTTTCATCCCTTATCCCTCTATACCTACATTAAATCAACTACCACACCAACATAGACTATATTCAGTCTCTAGAAAGGGGAGCAAAACACTTTAAAGTGTCGCTCTACATCTTGATATATGATATATCTTTTGGTTTTGCCATCTGAAATTTTATATTTTATATTGATTTTAATTTTAAAAAATAAATAAGGAAAATACATGGAGGGCCAGTCTTATGGGTGGTAACATTCAAAGAAGAAAATGAGTCTATCTCATATCAACCACAAACTCAGCTCTGTGTGGTGATTTCAATCATAAATGCAGCTCCATCTGCTCCTGTCACCAGTGTTCAAAATTACAGGGCACCTCTCATTATCTAGGGCTGGCTTTAGTGAACTGTTTTGCAAGTGGTACACCTGTCTCAAACCAGGAAGCATTTGGGCAGGAACACTGTAATTAAGGCTTACTGTCACGCCAAGTCATCTAGGTCAAAATTATATAATATCAGACTATAAGTGAGGCAAGCTTCTGCAGAATGTACATAATTCACTGTATGATTACTGCTGCTTTTAATTAAGCAATTGTGAAAAGTGTTTAAATTTACAATGTTTAGAACCAAAGTGCCAAGAATGTGGCAGTTCACAATTATCATTGCAGCTAGGTCGATCTGATATTCAGTATCGGTATCGGCTCTGAATACTGAAATTTGCGCCGGATCGGGAATCGGTCAGACTGGACAGGACCAATCCTGTGCGATACTGTGCGTATTCATGGTTGTTACTGTTAACAATGTTTAAAACTGCTGAAATGTTTAGATTTGCTGATTTTTATTTATTTATTTATTTTAGATTTTATAAAAAATTACTGTGTACCAAAGATTTTTTCTGGAAGTACTTTTGCTGGTGATGAATCATCCGCTCACCTAGTTTATAAAAAAAAAACTTTATAGATTGATTATATATTTTTATTCATTTGTTGTTTTTCTCTATAATAAAGTTGTGTGTATTTAGTGGATTGTGTTTACCAGATAAAAGATTGATCATCAGTTCCGCACATACAAAGGTACAGATATTCTACAATGATCAAGCAAAAAAAACAGCAATGGCATCGGATTGGTGTCAGCAGATAGTAAGAATATAGAATATCGGAATCTGATCAGTTATGAAAAATGGTATCAGTGCAACCCTAATTGTAAAGCCCAATATACACTGTGTGTGGACAGTCAGTTGACTTGCGCTTAACTTCAAGGTGCAATGTGAATGTAAACAGTGTAGGAGAATGACAGGGGAGAGATGAATTTGTTGAATCAAGTAGTTATTTTTGTTTTGTTTTTGCGCACAAAAAGTATTCTTGTCGCTTCATAACATTAAGGTTGAACCACTGTAGTCACGTTGACTATTTTAACGATGTCTTCACTACTTTTCTGGAGAACTGAACTGGCTTTCTGCGGTTTCGGATGCACTTTGGGTGCTTTAGGTGTTTGTCAGACAGTGCGAGCAGCACTTTTTGCCACTTATTCCGTTGAAACTTACATCCCATTTTCATCCAAAAATTTTAAAATTCTGTGACATTTTACTTACAGCAAGTTCCATTTGTGACTGGATTCCGTTATTCTGTTAGGGCTCTACATAGGATTTGCCATGTTAAAGAGAGTTAGTTGTGTGGGCTGTTTATTGTTGTGTTTTAAAGTTATAACCATTAGTAGAAGGGTATGCAATTAAAGGCACAATATGTAAGATTTTTGCAGTAAAATATCCAAAAACCACTAGGCCAATGTTATGTATTAGTTACAATGTTATATATTTTGTTCACTTGAGTACTTACAACACCCCAAATGTTTCCAACTATTTGTAAATCGTGAGAAAAAAACAAAACAAAACAAAAAAAAACGCAATTTTAACAAAGGATACAGGACATGTCTGGGAGTCGCCTGTCAATGGTGTCATATCCGCGTTACCCTCGGTTTTATTTTGGTTACATTTATAGACAGAAAACAAATTATTGTTATATACCTCAACACATTTAGTCTTATTGTTTAATCTAGTTCTCTTGATTTTCTGAGAGTACCATGCTTTTACCATGCCTCAGAGAAAACCACTATTTTGTCAAGTAATACAGCATTTTCTCCATCATACAATACGTTTTAAAATTAATTGCATGCCATTTATCAACACAAGCCACCCAGCATTTATTAATATGATATTCTAAAATCGATCTAGCTTACTGCAGCGTGCAAGTGTCTCACAGCAGCCGCCAAGCGAAGGCACAGAGTAACGTTATAACATCATTTTCAACACAGTCAAATGTATCTAATATGATAAACAGCGCTGTGATACCGCATACGCTTGACCGGAAGAAGCAGCGCCACCGACCGCAGCATAATAAAAGTTCCGCTGCTCGCGAGGAGTGTCGCGCTCGTCTCTCATTAGCAATCGCTCCAGCGGCCTCGTTCCGCTCCAACATCACTCGGCCCTGCTCTGCTTCATACTATAGTAACGTTAATAATCTCATCCATTAACATGATTTCTGCCTGAGTCCCGTCCCGATTTTTTTCCAATGGCTGTGAGGTGAAGATGACATCTCCCATGATTCCGCTCTCAAACTCGGGATCATCAAGCTACGCCTTTGTTTTGAACAGATGACCGCTAGCGGTGAAAATCGACATATTGTGGCTTTAATAGAGGTCCCCTCTCAATACATACTACATAGTGCTCTTAGTAGCTATTGTATAGATGCAGCAATTGTTTCAGACAGCTATGCACCAACATGGCGGTTTTTGAAAAATACATATCACATGCGAAATCGAATCCGGTATACTGGATGAACTGATATAGCGTCCAGGCCAGCACTAAAAGAAATTAATACTGAAGACTGGAGTAATGGCTGCTGAAAAAAATCAGCTTTGCAATCACAGGAATAAATTACATTTTAAATATTAAAATAAATAAGATACTTTAAATTGTAATAATATTTCACATATGATATAGTGTATAAGATAGCAAATTATTAAGGAAAAGTCAGCGTAGATTATTACATTGAATATTGCATGCAGTGCCATACAGAAAATGATTTTAATATAAATTATTATTTGTGACTTTTTTTAAAAGGCTATTCATGCAGCCCTACTGCAGTAGCAAAGGCTTACCGATGGTACTTATGAAACATTGTGGCACAGACATAACCGACCCAAACAGATTATTGTAAAACACTCATTGCCAACCTTCCAAGTCCAGATAGCTTACCAGTTTTGATTAGCCTCTTTGGCTTTGAGGACTGATTTATATCGACTGGCTTCTTAGGATAAGAATAAGGCCAGAATTTCTTGTGAGAAGAAAGGCCAGAAGTGTCTTCCAGAAACTCCATCAGTCCACAGCTGAAAGACACGCTGATAAGAGCCCTGCTGTCTCAGGCCATTAACCGTGCACTATCTGTACAAGCAAAAACACATGCAACTTCCTACTACTGAAAAACACTGCGACCCCCTCCCCCCAGCACACACTTTTCAAAGATTAGATCTTACACAAGTCTCTTTCGTGGAGTAACCTACAATGTTTGCAAATTTCTGCAACATGCCCAACAGAGCAGCTTCGTGAAAAAGTCACTAACATGAGTCAATGCGTTTAACAAATCTAAACCACTGGCTTTTCAGTGTCAGTGAGAGAGCATGACTTCAACAAGATGAGGCACGGCTGAGTGTCAGCGCTTCTGGTCTTGGACTGCACACGTCAACGCATTTCCGTTGTGAAATTGCTGTGTGACAGAAGCCAAGTCATATATGCTGGATTGTGACTCATTTAAAGAGCAGGTACTGGAGAGGTTGCCTGGTGCCAGAGACCCAAGACCAGTTTCAGAGCTGTATTTGACTATGGTCAGGGTTTTTTTCTGGATGAGCGAAGCTGATCCTGGACCGCCCCTATCAAGTAACCTCTTTTTTTAGTGATTCATTTTCCCACAGCACAGCTCTGCTTTAACCAACATGACAGGTGGCGAGTGAAGTTTCAACGACTTCCACATCAAAAGTGGAACAACAGGGGCAAGATACGATTTGGTCTTTTTCTGCAATTTCTTGCACCATGAAGAGGGATTGAACCCTGTAGGAGAAGTTCATGTCTGTTCATTATAATTTTGACTGATATGATTATGCTGTTAATCGTCTAAAATAACTGCAATATTAAAATTCTGTTTTAATATTTTACTATTTTGTCTAAATGAAAAAATAATACACTGAAAACTAAAATTATTTTAATTTAAGAATCACAACATTATAATGTATAGTATGAAAAATGGATACTTATTAAATTTGGTAAAGATTACATTTAACAGTGTTGTTATTAAGTAAAGTTTCTGAAGTTTAAGTAGAAGTTTAAGTGCATGTTTGATGACGACAAAGGTGAATGTAAAAATCAGAGAAATGCATGAACAACGGACCCTTTTCATATTTCCGGTGTTCTAAACACATAATCATCATTGGATAAACTTCTAGAGTGGTAAATGGGAGACTACAGCAATTATGATTTTTGCTTTCCCTTTGCTCCAATTGCAAAAGAAAAAAAAAAATGTTTCTTTTCCAAATAAGAAAAAAAAAAATTACAGAAATTGATTATGGCAGTCAGAATACGGAAAGATGTCAATTGTCGTTATATTAGAAACACCCTCGTGTATAGTAATATAAAATAAAAATAAAAATTTTAAAAAAGAAATATACTTAAAGACATAATGATTTATGATGTTAACGGTGGAAACATCACTGTGAAAAGGGTCTATTAAATACTCATAATCAGCTAATACATAAATGTAAAAAAAAAGAAAAGTTGCCCGATAATAACTGATACAATACCGATATATTATGCATCTCGAGTGAAAAATGAAAGTGAAAAACTTCAGGTAGATCTTCCGGCATGAGAATAAGGCTAGACTAACTTTCATTAAAAATAGGACTAAGGTTAATCTGCATGTAGAACAAATGGCCATTCAGGTCTTGCAGATGCAATTCAACATGAGCGTAATCTCTATATTATGTTCTGCATACCTTTCCCTATTCATAGCATATTTCTAAACATAAATATGGACCAGTGTAATCTTATATAAGAGTGGACAAATAATGAACCTGCTTCAATTGTGGAATGACAAAAGCCACTCCTTTAAAAGAGAAGCAGACAGAACTAAGCTTGCCGGTGCACTACATGGCACAGGGCATAATACGATCATAAAACTCACTTTTTCTGATGCAGAAAAGTACACCAATACAGCACAAAAATTGTACCAACTACTGACAATGCACCGTTTGCAGTTCGTAGTTGATGTATAAAATTAATAAATTAATGTAAAGCTGACTGAACAAGATTTTATCTACATCTAATGGAAAAGTACTTCAGTTATCTTCTATCTCATGACTCATGATGCTCAGAGATGATTTTTCAAGCAGTGGAAAATGTATGTGGGCTTAAATTATCCTGTCCCTGCTGGAGCTTCCATTGACTCATCACTGAATGCCATTTTGCTTCCTGATTCAACAATACTTTATATAAAATTCAGTGTTAAATGTTTTCTTTTATGTGAGCACTTATGAGCAGACACTTTTATCTAAAGTGACTCAGGCGTCATTCAGGGTGCTTTCCTGTGGTTTTTTAATTGTTTTCTACATAAACAGTCATCATAGGCAATGCATTTGAAATGGTTTGTCAAATACAGTAACTTAAAAACATGTCATTGTACAGTGTCTAGTTTTGTTGTTGTTGTTGTTTTTAATGGAAGATCACTTTCCTGTGTGAACAGCCCCTTACATTAAAGGTAAACATATTAGAGGCTAAACGGAAGCAACGCTCTCCAGGGTAGGGTTGCACCGGCCATTCGTAAGTTTTCACTTCAATTACCACACTAGAGGTTTAGTAACTGCTAGCTAGTTTGTACTAATTCTGTACTTTATTTGATTACACTGTTTGTTCTTAAGGCAGAACGTAGTTAATAGGTCATAAGCTCTCCGTAAAGTAATGCATAGGTTGCCCTCAATGATCCAATAGCAGCCTTTAATACTTGAGCACGTTATGCTTAAATGCTATGAATTTCTGTTTATCCTTCATTCTGACTTGTTTTACCTCACATAACTAACAGCTAAAACAAGTTTCCATTAAATACAATACTAACCATGAATAAAATCAAGGATGAATATATACATAAATGCTGATTATTTTTCTTTCTTTTTTTTTTTAAACATAAGAAATTATATTTATTTATCATGACTGATTTCATTCAATATGCACAACAGGGACCAATGCACACAGAGGTGTGTTGTTTAGGATGGGTTCATGTTGAAGATCCACTAAAACAGTAATTTATGCCAATAATGTTCTCTCTCTTGCAAGTAAGTGTAAATGTCAGCATTATCACATATACATATATATATACATATATATATATATATATATATATATATATATATATGAGTGATAATGCTGACATTTACGTCTTATTTGCAAGAAAGAGACATTATTAAAGTCAGTATACTATTTCATTCCAACTGTTACTCCAGGGGTCCGTACCATGAAGGCAGTTGAACAAACTCAGGGTTACAGGATCAGTTTCAAGTCAAAAAAACCCAAACCAATTCAATCAGGATTTTTTTGGTATCATGACGCTGATCACCAACTTTCTCAGTCAAAAGCCGTTCATGGAGCGTATGCACATGGAAGTGTGACATCAGTAGCTAACAACCAATCGCATGCCTTGAAACAGAAACTGCGATTCAATTCATGGGAGAGAATCAGCAAGATTTTCTCTCTTCTGCAGAAGATTACTAGATTGAAGAAAATGAAGTACATAAATGCATTTACACAACAAGACAAAAATATCTTGCTATATCAGTGCAAGTAAAAGCTGTGAAGTTAGTTTATATAGTTATTTACTGTATAAGTATACAATTCTAAATCTAAATCTTAATTATATTTGCAAATGATCTGTATATATTTATGTTCATTTAAACTAAATGTTTAATAATAATTGTTAAACTAAAATTGCTCAGGGGTATAATAATTATATAATTATTATACCCTTCTGTAAATGTTTTGTTTATATGTAGAGTTGCGCTCCAAGTTTAATGGTGCAAGTCAAAGATATTTAGTAGTGCAGAAGTTGTTACTAATGCCAAGTTTACACTACAGGACTTTAAACGTCGGCAGATCGCTGTGCTGTTCAGACTACATGACTTGCTGTGGAGTCTTGAAGTCGTTGTGGTGTTCACACTACGTGACACTACGTAAATGATCCGCAACAGGAGGTTACACACTACAGGAGCTGACAACTCTGTCACCCAACGACTTCATTTAAAAATGGATGTTGGGAGGAAAATAGATTAAATTTTGAATTAAATTTAATTAAAATTAAAATAACCCTTTCACACAAGTTTAAAATATTCTGGCTGACCTCCCAGAGTTAAGGCTACTGTTATTTTAGAACGTTTCCCTTTATTGTTTTTATGACGTGTCATGCTTGTCACGTGACACACCTGATTTCCCCCCGATCACGGCCCGACCTGTCGGCGAGCTCGTTAACTTGCAAATCGGGCTTAAAATCCTGTAGTGTAAA